>KV751324.1:11703333-11733008 GCA_001698575.1 Mola mola | reverse complement strand
TCAGATGTGCTGTACTGCTGGCTGAAAACTTCAGTCATTATCACTCTATAGTTTTATTATTATGGGTCAGTGGTTAAGTGGGCCACCAGCACAGTACAGCCACATGCGTTCAATACTTCGATAACTGACCCAGAATTGTGCAAATCCATTATACAGTGAAAAAACAATTCTCACTGGCCACTTTGGTTCAGTTTTCCCTTGTTGATAACTCTTCATTTAAACCTCTTCCATCTTAATCGGTCACTCTAAATTGCCTGTAGGTGTGAATGTGAGTTTGGTAGAAAATGGATGGATGGATCATCTGACAGGAATAAGCATTTACGTATCTTTACTCTCTCCACCCACAAATACCACTACTACTACTAATACTACTACTACTCGCACACGCGCACACGTGGGGTTAACATAATCAGTGGAACAACACTGACCTCTAGTGGTAAATTGATAGCACTGTCGAAATAAAACTGTTCAACAGTACCTATTTATTGGAAACGCTATGACAAAACCATTTGAGGTTCATTTGTGAAATATGTGCCCTTCAATCTTAGTGCAATCCTTAAAGGAAACCAAATTTATATAAACAGAAAGAACGTACTAAAATGACAATGCTCCAAACTGTCCTAAAATATGCACTTGTGTAAATCTGGTCCACCACTACATGACTGCAGGGATTTATTTTTCTTTGCATGAAAAAAATTAATTATTTATTTATTGCTATCATGCAGTTTGAATGCACAAACATCTGATTGAGAATCGCAAACTGTGTAGCCACATTATCCCAAATTAATTGTGAAAAAAATTAAACATCCTAGCCATGCAGACACTTGGAGAATGTATTAACTGAAAACTCTCACATAATGAGATTACATTATATGTATCTATGACATATACATCTTTATTGGTTATTTATCTTCAAATACTATAATATAAGTCTAATCTAATGATGACGAAGACTGTCTTTCCAGTATTGTCACTCCAGAATCGGAGGAGGGAAGTTACGATAAGTAAATGCAAGATTAAATATTTTTATATATACAAAAAAACAGTACAAGATTATTGTCAGTAATGAAATCTTGGTCTCAATGCCATCTCAAAAACTTCACAGGTTAATAAAAAAGAGAATATAAGCAGGCAGAATAGTGGGGGGAAACAAGTAGTTGCATGAAAATAGCAGCTGCAATCTGTACAAAGGACGTACATTATAAAAGCAATCGAATGAAAAAATTAAAATCAGAAAATAATGATAATAATAATACTGTAATAATAAAACACTACAGTAATAGAATAATTCTAAAAAGAAAATATAAACATGCATAGCGGAATGTAAACGTAATTGGGTTTTTTTTTTAAATTAAAATGACCCTTAGTTTAAAGTGACCAAGTGTGTATGTATTTTATATATGAGAGAAGACAATAAGAATGATAATTGTTAAAGATATACAGAAAATTATATATACAACGTAAAACAAACAAACAAAAAAAAGAGCCAAAATATCTATATTGAACTAAGTATGTATTATAAAAATAGCTATAAATAACTTGGACTAAACCATGACTAGTGTGCAAATAAAATTACTAGAAAGTATACTCATACTGTATGTAATAGCTGACAATAGTTAATGTTAGGCTCGAATCTTGCACATGATACTGTCCCCCCAAATCTAACTTCTCCTGTACGGATTGATATTTGATCAATATATACACAGCTCGTAATCATAGATCTTCCCCATTGGTCTGTCTCAGAGGGGAGGAGGAAGAGCCTGCTGATGACAGTCTGGTGCAGAGCGCCCTCTAGCGTCTGGGAGAGTTCTGAATGACAGGAGATTGTGTGCAAAATGTTAAAACAGTCGTGTCTTCCAATTTGATGGGCCGTGTTGATCAGCCTAAAAACCTGCAGCGTATGAGCCTTTGAACGGCTGCAAGTGTGCAGCACCGTGGGTCGTTAATGTATGGAGGGTGTGCGTGTGTCTCAGAAAAGTGACGTGTGTTAGCGGTTTCTCTGGTGACGTGTCTCTACTGCTCTCTCTTTTCTTACGGAGAGGCTGGATGGAGCCACATTGACTCCACTGAGCACTCAAACGGGCACCACTAACACGCCAGGAGCCGGCCTAAGGACACTATGGGAAGTACGTGATCATTTTCTTTGTACACGCGATTCGAGGGTCACTTAAACTACGTCTGCCGTCTTTTTAATCTCGGCCCGGTGCACATAGATCTTCTGTCGGCGAGCTAATTAGCTAGCTATGGTAAGGGTTGGTTGCAAGTTGTAGCTCACATATAACGGAAGTTTGTGTTGTAAAGACGTTTTGTCCCCCCTTAAATGAACTAATTCTACGCATATTTGTTTTGCAGTCACGGGCAGTTTCAGCCTTATCAGCGTGTTTCATATAGCTTCCTGTCGTAAAGTGATTGCTCACTCATTTAATGATTGATGCTAGTTAGCATGACGCTAATGGCTATGAAGTGTACCATACATCTGTGATACATTACTGTTAAAATATATTTTAGAGGTGGTTTACTCTGGTTTTCTCTGTCCGCATGTTGGCACATTTGAATGCGCCTAATAGACTGTACGAGTACGAGGAAACCATTCAGGTGGCTTTAAATAACCGCTTGCTGTCAAAGTCAATTTCAGTGATTTATATAGTTGCTCGACATAAGGACATAAGGACAGTGTGCCGACACGAGCGATATAAAACTGCTGCACGCACGATAGAAGCTAGTCTCAACCATTCTTGAGTTTGTCTATGTCCATATGTTGTCAGAAGAATACTCTGCATGTTGCTGCACTGTACATGTTGCTGGCAGCTGTTAATCTGGTGGTTTGTGATGACGTAGCACCTAAGCTAAGAAAACCAGGAACTCAAGAAAACAGTGTCTCTGAGGGGAGCTGCTGACCTTCACTGTGGTGTAGTAACACACAGTCAAACTTTTGTGTTTTAACCTGCTCATCTCTTTCTGCAGTAAAATTTTTGGAAGTCATCAAGCCGTTCTGTGCGGTCTTGCCCGAAATTCAGAAACCAGAAAGAAAGGTAGGCTGACGTCTTTGAGCACGTATTGTTGAGTGACATTGTCGCTGTTCTGTGAGTGGACATGCATGACACACGGTCCTCTGTTTCCATCCTCACAGATTCAGTTCAGAGAAAAAGTACTATGGACTGCCATCACATTATTCATCTTTCTTGTGTGCTGCCAGGTCGGTATCTATGGATAAAGGAACCTTACTGATGCCTCTGTTTTGTGTCTGACACACTTTTGTAACTTTTTCTGTCTTTGAAATTCAGATTCCACTCTTTGGCATCATGTCATCAGATTCAGCAGATCCCTTCTACTGGATGAGAGTAATTCTGGCTTCAAACAGAGGTGCGTCAAAAGATCACATTAAACAGGCTCAACGCACTGTTCTTTAATGAATGGAATTAATCTAATTCCTGTGTCGTTATCCAGCCTGATGTGATCTCATTATCACATATCATAAGTCAAAGGTCAACACTTGTTGGCCCTTATGCTTTGGTTCAGGTACTGCTTCAGGTATTGTACTAATTAATGCTTACATCAAGGCTAATGCTATTCTCTTTGTACCCCCAGGTACTCTGATGGAGCTGGGCATCTCACCCATCGTCACCTCAGGCCTTATCATGCAGCTGCTGGCTGGTGCTAAAATCATTGAAGTGGGAGACACTCCCAAGGACAGAGCCCTCTTCAATGGAGCTCAAAAATGTAGGTCTCACATTTGCTGCTTTTGGATTTTTTTGGCTTTGAAGATACAAAACACACTGATCAGTTTCCAGTAGCATCAGTTTTTTTCTGTCTCTGCAAGACTGCCAATCATAAATCAAATTTTCTGTCTTTTTGCAGTGTTTGGAATGATCATCACCATTGGACAGGCCATTGTATATGTTATGACTGGCATGTATGGTGACCCTTCAGAGATGGGTGCTGGGATATGCTTGCTCATCATCATCCAGGTTGATTTTGCTGCCTTCTATTCTAAACTTTGTCAATGTGTATTAGTGATTTTAGCTGCTGCAATGTATCTGTCAGCCACAACACTTTGTTCACATTACTTATACTCATATATATATAGAGAGAGCATCATTCAACCTGGTGATAGTCACATCTTGTGAAAAGCACTTGGTTGAATATAAAACATCCAGCACCAGTGAATTACATATTCCTTTATGTTACACATTACACTCCATCATAGTCATCTCTTGTCGTTAGATGGTGGAAATTAGAAAATTCAAACGCTGACAAGCTTGTTGTGTGTGTGTTTCGTGAATGTTCTGTCTTACGAAACTGATTACGATTCAATACAAACCGCCTTCCTTGTTCTTCAGCTCTTCGTTGCAGGTCTGATTGTCTTGCTGCTGGACGAGCTGCTCCAGAAGGGCTATGGCCTCGGCTCTGGTATCTCCCTCTTCATCGCCACCAACATTTGTGAGACAATCGTCTGGAAGGCCTTCAGCCCCACCACTGTCAACACTGGCAGAGGTAAGGGAACCATGGCTGAACATGGTTTAGATTGGATTTTAACTGTATAGGCTAACCCTGTGACTCCCCATTGGTTGTCTAGGTACTGAGTTTGAGGGGGCTATAATTGCTCTCTTTCATCTCCTGGCCACCCGCACTGACAAGGTGCGCGCCCTCAGGGAGGCTTTCTACAGACAAAACCTGCCTAACCTCATGAACCTCATCGCCACAGTCTTTGTTTTTGCGGTGGTCATATACTTCCAGGTGAGCTGCCAGCATTTCAAAACAGCCCAGTTTGACTGCCTTAATCGCATTGATCGACTGAATTGCAGTTCATCAAATCCCAGTTTACTGATTAGATTTTTTTGTGACTTCACCAGGGCTTCAGGGTGGACTTACCCATCAAGTCAGCACGCTACCGTGGTCAGTACAACACTTACCCCATCAAGCTGTTCTACACCTCCAACATCCCCATCATTCTGCAGTCTGCCCTGGTCTCCAATCTCTACGTCATCTCTCAGATGCTGTCAACACGTTTCAGCGGCAACTTCCTCGTCAATCTCCTGGGAACCTGGTCTGTGAGTATATGACACGCTCGTTTCCTCCAGCAAGTCCAGTCTCAGTCTCGGCAACATGCTCGAAGACCAGGAGGTTGTTTAAGCTCTCATAAAGATGATACAGTTGATGAAGGGTCTTACATAATCTTTTGTTTAGGACGCCACGAGTGGCGGACCAGCTCGGGCCTACCCAGTAGGGGGCCTGTGTTACTACCTTTCTCCTCCCGAGTCATTCGGTTCTGTTCTGGATGATCCGGTTCACGCCGTCATCTACATTGTCTTCATGCTTGGTTCATGCGCCTTCTTCTCCAAGACGTGGATCGAGGTGTCCGGATCCTCTGCCAAAGATGTGAGTCTGTGTTTACACTCACATTTGCAACCCGCTTTGTGTCGGTCACATGTGAAATTTAACTTTCACTTGGCATGTCTCAGGTGGCAAAGCAACTGAAGGAACAGCAGATGGTAATGAGGGGACACAGGGAGACTTCTATGGTGCATGAGCTGAACAGGTAAAACACACCCATGTGAACATTTTTGTTTTTTATGTTGGTTATCTTCCACCTTCCGGCATGTATTTATAAGTGATTTCCTCGTCGCAGGTACATCCCCACAGCTGCTGCCTTTGGTGGCCTCTGTATAGGAGGGCTATCTGTAATGGCCGACTTCCTGGGTGCAATTGGTTCGGGTACGGGAATCCTCTTGGCTGTGACCATTATCTACCAGTACTTTGAAATCTTTGTGAAGGAGCAGAGCGAAATGGGCAGCATGGGAGCACTGCTGTTCTAGAGAACACGTCCTTCTGACACACCACAACCACCCCGTCATTTTTGTACCTTCATTTTCCACCATACAGCTCTAGCATGCCGATGCTGGGAAAACGGTCTCGGTTCCTCCCAGGGTTGCACATAGCATTGTCTCTTCAGTCCTTTTTATACCAATAGCTATTACTCACCTCTGTGCAGGCTGCCCACGTCCTCACTGACTGTCTGCCTAATTAACTGAAGTATGCCTGAAAACACTAATGTGAGGTGCCATGTTTACCTCAGGCGTTGTTCAAAGAACACAAAGACAGCGACATGTAAGTGCTTATTTCAAGCTCAAAGCACTGTGCCTGGACATTTTTGGGGGAGTGTTGATTAAAAGTCATGCCATGTTCATCGCAGGAAGTGACCATGCTTGAGGCTTGCGGGGGCCTACAGTAAGATGTGGAAGTATAAATAAAATATGTTTGTACTCCTGATAAGCTTTCTGGTAATCTCAGACTAGCTGTTGGTTTTTATTTTTTACTTTGCATTATGTTGATGTTTTAAATGATGCACCACATTTATGTTAAGTCTGGTCTTATGCAGGACACAGTGGCTGTCCTCTGTCTCCAAGTCCTCAACGGAAACATTTTGTCTGTGTCGCCATGCTCTTTTATTCCAAGACTGAATTGCTGCACAATATTTCCGAGACGTTGGGATGAGAATGGGTTTGATGGGGACAAAAAAAGGGGTTTCATTTTGGTTTTTACTTTGTGTAATAAACATAATTGTGTTATTAAAAACACAGATTTTTTTTTCCAACATGTGTTTTTTCATTCCTGTTATAGGGCGCTACTTGTGAGTGAAATAATGAAGGACAACATAGTAGCATGGATAGAAAATGATTCAAACAAACTCAAAGCAACGCAAATTATCAGCCTGCAATGGCTGTTGGTCTGATAAAGACTCCAGAGTATTTGCAGTCTGTCAGCTGTCGTTCACCGATTACTTATATTCCACTAGAGGTCGCTGTATATAACGCTTTAGAGTAACTTATTTCATATAGAATAAATCTGAGGACACTTCTATGAGACCTAACGTTTCAATCAAAGTTTACGTCAGATTTTCATTTACAGACCTTTGACGTGACAAAGCGGTGATAAAAGATGAAGTTAAAGGTCAGGTTCTCGTCTTCCAAAAAGCTGGACCATCAGAAGTCATGAAGGAATTTATTGTTGAATATTTAATCAGTGGGTCATTGACAAATATTCTTATACGTACATACATGCTTCGGTGTTTTTTTCCCCTCTATATGCATTTTAAGTTGGCCATCTTGTCCCAAACTTTATGTCTATAGTGCATGAAAACGTGGGGCCTTGCAGCTTTTCTGGATCTCTGTGGTGTGAGCTGGAAAAAAAGACACAGACGCACACCACGTCCCCTGAACGTTTATTTCAAGATCTGTAACACCTAAAAACCACTAGGTTCTTTGAATTACGCTGACAAATAAGAGGGAAAATTGTCAAAATTAAAATTTAAAAAAATACTATGTAAGTTTGTAAACCCACTGACTTTTAATTTCATATTATAAAAAATGTACGAAATTTTGCACATGTATTTTGAAAAAAATACGTTGATTTATTTCTTTTGTGTATTATTTTTTAGAATAGGCGTTGTGACGTCATTATCGAGCGCCCACATGTGGACAGGTCAGAGAAGTAACAGAGCTGTTGGTCGCCGGGTAGCCTGTCAAATGAAATCCTCGCACTTGTGGGGTGATTTCTCTCACGCTTGGTTATCATTCACCAAAGGGCCGCGGCACAACGAGCGGAAACAGCGACAGACATGTCGTACTGCAGGCAGGAGGGTAGGTTTTCAAATTTCTTCCATTCATTTTCACTCCACGGCAGGGCAATGTCACCGTGCTAGCCACCATGCTAGGCTAACTCTGGCTAACGTTCCTACCAGGCGAGGTGCCAGGAAGGAACAGCAAACATAGGCGTATGGTGGCGTCTGGCACAGTCATGACTTAATAAACTGTTCATTGCAGTTTTTCGACTCGTAGCTTAGCTGAATTAGCTAACGTTTTCTTTATCAGGGCTAGCAAATGGCAGAACAGGTTTCCTGAAGTAAATGCTACTGTTATAGTGCGCCCCCCAGAGGTCACCACTAACCACAGTGGACAGCTATGGTTTAACTTTGAGGTGGAAATGGCTATTTTTGTTCCTTGAGAAATTGATATCCATGTTCTTGTCATATTTGCTTTTTTAGGTAAGGATCAGATCATCTTTGTGACCAAGGAAGACCACGAGGCACCTAGCAACGCTGAGCTTATTGCAGAGGACCCTGATGATCCTTATGAGGAACAGGGTCAGTCTAAGTGGGGAAAAAAAAAAAATCATCAGACTGACTTCTAAACATTCCTTACCTCATAATGGTGCTCTGTTAACTTGTCTCCATCTGTGTCTTTAGGTCTGATCCTACCAAATGGAGACATCAACTGGAACTGCCCGTGCCTGGGCGGCATGGCCAGTGGACCGTGCGGCTCTCAGTTCAAAGAGGCCTTTTCCTGCTTCCACTACAGTAAGGAGGAGGTGAAGGGCTCAGAGTGCATCGAGCACTTCCGTAACATGCAGGAGTGCATGCAGAGGTATCCTGAGCTCTATCCTCAGGAGGAAGACAAAGAGAGCCCGTCCCAAGCAGAGTCCAACTCTGGTTCTGCCCCTGCTGCATCGACTGAGGGCTCTGCCTTATCACCTGAAATGGGTTCTACCCCAGCCTCTTCAGAACCTGAGTCTGCCGTCTCGTCTGACAGCACAATGCCTTCAAACGACTAGGCTGCCCACTGAGCTCAACCACATCATCTGGACTCTTTTGTTTTCAGGGTCAGGCATTGGCCATCATAATTGACTCTCAGTGAGGAGCTCTGATTGGTCTCTTCTCATATTTAAGCCGACAGAGAGGGTTTTACTGATATAGCTCTTACCCTTATTGGCAAGGACTTGTGTGAATGCCGGGAAATGTAGTACAAATAGGCTGCTTTGCTTGCTGAGCACTCAAAAAACATTGAATAATATGATTTAATGACAACAGGCCAAGCTCTCTGCTGCAGGGACATTAGGTGAAATACTCACTTTATATGCATTGGGGATTTAATCAGTGTGTTCTCATGTCAAACAGAGCTGTGTGTTGTCCTGTCAAAGTACACTGATCAGTGATATCATTGATCTATCACTAATGATTAAATTTGACAAAGGAAATTTACCTCGACTCAGTTTTAACTCGTACTTGAACTTAACAGTTGAGTCCCTTTGCTTTCCGTCACTTCAGACCAAAACACAGATCATTAGTTAGAAAACCTTATGAACGTTTTATGGATAATAACACATTTGTTGACCTATTGCAGAAACTGCAGGGTTGCTGTCAATGTCTTTTACTGTAAGAACATTGGACGTCATATTTGTCAGTTGACTCTTATTGCTCAGACCAAAGTGGTGTATCACATTAACTGTCATTAATGTTTTTACATTACAGCCTCAGCTTCAATGTTGTGGTGACCTTTTGATGTCTTTCAGGCCTCAAAAGACTTTGAGGTTATTTCCTCACATCTCTATCCAGCACCAAATGTCCAGATTAAAATGACTGTGTCACAACCTCAGTTTAGGGTTGTTTTTTTTTTCCCCATTTTTTTTTTTTCTTTCCTCCAACTAAAGTGCAAGATGTGTTTAGTTTTCTTTGAACTTTAGTAACTAAAATTGGCAAGATTAAAACATATTTTATAAAGTCTCATTTTTATACCACTAATGTTATAGTTACTTAACATTTTACTGAATCCAAATTTGTATTATTTGCTTTTTGAAAAATGTACTGTTTACAATTTTTGACGAGGTATCCTCCAAGTTCCTGTGACATTCAAGAATTAAAACCCATGTCTTATTTTCTAGACCACTAAGTCAATTTCTCTTTGCTAGTAGATATTTTCTGAAATTTGTGTATGCAGTTAAAACCTTAAGAGACAATTTATTAAAAATGACCACAGTCATATCAGTCATATTAGTCAGTCATGTTTGCGAATCTTGGATAATTTCCTCCTCATGACAAATGTTGATATTCAGTCCCTTTTCTGAATTGCTGATTCAATAATTTCCTTGTGACATGCTGTGAAGAGTGTCCTGCCTTGAGGATCATACTGGGTATCATGGGCATCTATTCTGCAGGCCCTCTGATAAAAGTAGACCCAGTCTGGGTGTCCATGGGAGCACCGTGCTTTGCATGGTCACCAGCAGACGGCCAGTCCCAGCCTCCTGTGGGCCTGCTAGCAGGTACTCCATACCTGCCAAACAAGGTCATTTTAAACATGAGGGTGGGCTTGAAACCATCCCATTTGTCTGTCATTAGCTGGTCACCTTGAACATTGTGCCTGTTCTAGAAAAGGGGAAACTCATCTTACCAGGGTTTAAGATAGGACAGGTGCAGCCACGGCTGGTCCACGACAGAGGATAGATGCTGATGGTACCCAAGGAGAGCGCCACTGGGCCTGAGTGAAAGACCTTTCGAACTTTGACCTTAACTTCTGCGTGGCTGCCTTTGTCATCGGCAGACAGCACACTGACTTTGATCACTGTCACAGAAAGACAGAAGACCAGTAATAAATGCTTTCATCTACACTTCAAATTTTATCAAACAGTTTTTATACGAGACCATGATGCACCTTTTTCTTACCGTAATCATGTTTAGTCTTGCAGAGGTCGGAAACGTTTCTCAGCTTTTTCTCCTTACAGCTACACTTCCCTGTGCGCAGACACTGAGTTATGCTCTGCAACCAGACTACATGAAACCCTGCTATGCAGCACTGCTGGAGGATGTCACAGGTAAGGGAGGACAGAGCAGTACTCACTCACCTGTGTACTGCAGAGCAGAGACTGCAAGCCCTTTCGACCACTGCACATCTTCTTCAATCATGAACATGTGCTCCAGATCAGGTATTTTTCCTCCGATGGGCACATTAAACATGTTATTTGAGTTGCTGTAAAAGTGGAATTCAAGGTTTGCTGTAATTATCCCCACAATTCCAGCTCATTTATAAAGAATTTGACATGTGCCTAACCTGGCCAAACACTGCCCAGTGGTTGGATCACAGTTGTGGGGGCAGATGCAGGGTTTACAGCCCTCCTCACTAAAACCCCAATAGCCGGGGAGGCAGTAGCTGCAGCTTGTGCCCCCCACACCGGGTTTGCATAGGCATTGTCCACTTCTCGGGTGGCACCAGATTCTATCCTCTCCAGGACGAGGAGGCAAAGAGCCCTCTGGATGGCACCAGCATCCTGCGAAATAGAGATACAGTTCCTTATGCTGCTGAAATATATTTTTTTTCCCTCTTATACAGTCAAATTGTCACTTTCGCACACACACCAGCAGGGGGAGCATCGAGGTTGTGCTTTAAATTTATTAAGATTAAATCAGTCATGTAATCCTCATCTTTTGCTTTTCTAACCATTTGAATCTTTATCTACATTATCTCACGTGTGCATGCGTGGGGGGAGTTGAGCGGCAGGGACAGGTAGCGTCGGTAGCCATGGCGACAGCGATGGCACCTGCGGCCGACCGTATTGTGTTTACAGTCGTCACACACGCCCCCAGTGGTGCCGGCGGAGGAGAGCCATGCCCGCTGAGAGAAGTGGCAGCTGTCCGCGTGGCTGTGGCACTGGCACTCTGAAGCCACAGATATGAGAACATTTATCATCTGAGACTTTGGACACAGTTATGGCACAAGTGCTGTCTTTTCCTGGTTTTTAATTCTGCAATGGAATAAAATGATGTAATTTTATGAACTCATTAGTGTTCTTTCCTATTCTAATATTTGCCTTCACCCACTTCCATCATTAAAATCACATAACTGAGGATTATTTATCAACACACATTGTGTGAATATTTTGTTAACTTTCAATTTACTGTTGAAACTTTGACAAAATATTGATCTAAAAAGATTTAAATTGTGATATGATCTAAAAATCAATCATGGATTGATCAAAAAATAATGTGTTATTATTTCAAAGCTATAGCCTGTGTTGATGGTCACTTACTCTGGCAGGGGTTGGACTCCCCACTGGTGCTGTTGGCGGGCATCCAGGGACGATCGTTGTAAAGCGGGGCACACTTCTCACAGTGATCCCCTGCTGTGTGGTGAACACACAGACACCTGCCAGACACCTGCAAGACACATCTGGCGCACTCAGTTATATCACCCCACATTAGCAGAGACTGCACACATCGGCTGTCTCGATCTACCTTAAAATAGATCCGAGCAGGTGGTGTAAAGAGTAAATAAAGCAGTTTAAAGCTCTTGAAATGGCGATTATTTTTCCCATCGTGAGTTCA
Source organism: Mola mola (assembly GCA_001698575.1). NCBI lineage: Eukaryota > Metazoa > Chordata > Actinopteri > Tetraodontiformes > Molidae > Mola > Mola mola. Next base: position 11,720,857 of record KV751324.1, on the reverse strand, counting down.
TTTTACATCTGGACCTGACATCCTGACACATGTATTCTAAAAGGTTGTTGGAGAACACAGGCCCCCCCAAAAAAAGAAAAGAAATGACAGACATTTTTTCTCATAGTCCCTTTCTCCATGACTTGTGTTCTGACTTGTAAATGCAGAGGAAAAGCCACTGACCTTGTTCCTGTCCTGTCTTGTGTCTTGGCTGCTGTTGTGTGCTATACAATACTCAGCGTGGCCGTGGCACAGGCAGGTCCCCCGGGCCAGTAAAGTAGAAATAGCATAAGGTGCTGACGCTTGGCTCTCTGTGGTGGATGTAGAGGTCAGAGCTGTGGCTTTGGGGCTCATCTGTCCTGCTGGATGATGTACAGGCATCGGACAGCTCTGAGCTTTTAGCAGTCTTATGCGGAGGTTAGTTAGGGTGAGGCGGGTGAGGGCCTCGGGGCTGTAAGGGTCCAGTGTTTTATCACTGCTGGGGTCCAGCATCCGTAATATTACCTGAAAGGAGAGGCAGAGCACAAATCAGCATCTACAAAACAACATGAAGTCACACATTTGTGTGTGTGTTCTTACCTCCCCCCCGGTGCACGGTGAAGCACTACTATATCGGGATGTGCACAGAGAGCCCGGCTGACTAAAATCATCAGGCAAGCCAAAATCAGCGCTACAATTTTGCGCATAGAGCTTTAGAGCCTCCCAGGTCTTTCCGAAGTCAGCCGATCGCTCGATGGCCATGGCGGCAGGCCGAGGTGACCTGAACACCAAGATCACGTGGGACAGACAGAAGCGTGTCTCCAAGTCCAGACGGATCTCATCCCGCTGCTGCTGCTGCTGCTGTGCTCCCGATGCCCACCAGGTGTCCGGATGCAGGAAAGGGTCATCAGTCATGAGAGCCGGTGGGTGGGTGTCATCAGGGCAAAGGTGGAGGGAGGAGCTGTTTCCACAGCGGTGGGAGAGGGCGAAGAGGGCCCTTCCACTGGCCAGGTTCCCTATAGGTGGGCTACAGGCGTGGTCCACACATCTGGAGACTGACAGTGAGGGTGATGGAGAGTCAGCTGAAATCTTATGACATGTAAAAAAAGTGTCGAGACAACGTAGACACTCAGATCGGAGCTACAAAGGTGGAGGGAGGAGCTGTTTCCACAGCGGTGGGAGAGGGCGAAGAGGGCCCTTCCACTGGCCAGGTTCCCTATAGGTGGGCTACAGGCGTGGTCCACACATCTGGAGACTGACAGTGAGGGTGATGGAGAGTCAGCTGAAATCTTATGACATGTAAAAAAAGTGTCGAGACAACGTAGACACTCAGATCGGAGCTAAGCTAATTCCGTATTTTTCGTTGTGTGTGCCACGAACAACAGCCCCCCCCCCCCCACACACACACACCTCACAGCATTACTGGACATGCTCTCAGGTTACGTTGCATAACCCAAAGCAGCCGCACAATCAGGTTTATCGGCATAGCTTTAAGGGCAGCAAAACGTAGTAGACAAAATATCTTAAGATTTAAGACGTCATTGGCCAAGATCATAGCCTAACCACGAGGGCAAATACCTCACAATGAGGCGACTGAATTAGAGCATCCAAAGTGACAGAAAGGACACTTCACCTGCTCTGCTCCACGTCACAAGCAAACACAGCCAACACAGCGCCACCAGCGTCCTAAATCGATCTTCCCCAAGCATGCTAAACATCCTTGTTCCTGCTCTGTTTACGTTCTGTGCGGTGTGATAAACGCCTTCCAGTACAGATGAGTCTTAACATTATGTGGAGCCTTATGCCACAGAGGAGCGCATTCCTTAACCAATCACGCAATGCGCGCTGTGTCCAGAGGAATCCCGCAACGTTTTCTGCTCCCAGACGTCCTCCAAGTAACGAGGCTGAACAAAAATCCTTGAAACATCCTCAGAAACAGCAATGACATCTCCCGGACACGCGTGGATTGTGCGCCCCTGCTGCAGCAGAATGTCGATTGCTGATTTCAAATTTGACATTGCGGCGCAGTGTCATTCGCATCCATCAGACAGCCTTATCCATTTTGCGCAGTATTTATCTTAGCCTCAACGATGGGATCCTGATCCTCTTGCTAATTAACACGTATAGAGTTTTGGCATTAATTCACAGCCGCCGCGGACACTGCGTGCTCCAACTTCGCCCAGCGTTCTGCACGCGTTTACGCACAGGAGAGGAGTGCGCGCTCTATTTATCCCTCCCTTCCCCGCCCATTCTCAACACAGGCACAAAAGGCGAGGACATTGTAGTGCGCCAACAACTCTAAAACAGGGACAACAGACTGCCCTGGATGGCGAGTGTTTGGTCTCCACATTATCTACTGGATTCTACAGCAGATCCTGTGGAGAGGAGGACTTTAATGTGAACTAGGCGCGCTGCGCATGCCAGCCACACCAGGTCACTCCACTCACAATAAGGGGAGGAAATTAGATCATCAGCTTCTGCCCTTGCGTGTTTCAGCCACAGTAATTCCGAGTTACAGGTCTCTTTGAAGTCTGGCAGGGGAAACCTGAGAAGGGGGACAAGAATAGCCCACAGTGCAGTTGTTTGCGTCTCGATGGCGCATTTTGTCGCCAAACGATTCCAAACGTCTGGAGTTTCATGCAAATCAGTTAGCAAAGAGAGAGTTCTTCCTGTCATCTGTCTAATTGAATGACAACCTTGCCGTTCGTCCTTGAATGATAATGAAACACATGGTCTACATGACAGTGTCGGATCCTTCGCTGCATGTAAAGCCTCTGTTTAAGTTGAAAGAAGTAATATCACATCTCTTGTGTTTGGGGTCTCTGAAAATTGGAATAGAAGCACAGGATTTGATTAGTTTCCATAAAGGCACTCAGAAACAACATATGAGCCGGTGATAATATATACTAAGAAATAATGTAATACAATGTTATATAAGGAACATTCAGCAGTCCACTACCCATAGATGATTAGTAGTTTTATGATCGAACATGTGTCCAGATGTGTTGATTCCACACTGTAAACACTGTCGTTCTATCACTTTATCTTGTGGATTTGTCTTCGGTCCTATCATCTGTCTCCTTCTTCTCTGTTTTTCCATTGGTCAGTGGTGCACTACAGGCTACGAATAGATTCACAGGAGACTTGGGTAACCATGTTTAACGGGGGTTCGCAGCAGAGTTATTTTAAAAGCAGCCACTCTAAGTGCAAGTGAAGAATATTTGGTCGATCAGTTTGGCTTCGAAATGCAAAACACAGTGAATACTTTATTGACCAAATCTTTATAAGGGGCAGTTATAGGAATACAGATCTGCCTCCATCCCATAAAGTGCTTGTTTCGAGCATGACACGGAGGAATAAACAGTGGAACCCCTAATGCATTTCCTACATGTGTTTTACTCTCAGCGCTGGGAGAAAAAAATCTTTCTCTTCTGCTTCTTTTCAGTGGATATGTTTGTTCAGTGTAAGCCATATATCTTTATCGTGGCCCCCTGCTGTGAGGAGTCAAATACCAGCCAGGAGAGGTCACAGGGATCTCCTACCTGCCCCATGGCTGCTTCTATAATTGCTCCTCTTTCTCTCATTTACAGGGTCTAATGGGGGCCAGGGGCTGTTTGTCTGACCCCATTGGTCAGACAAACAGGGAGTCCCCCATCTCGCCTTCATAATCTTCAGTGTCCCTCCCCCCTCCATGCCCGTTGCGCTGTCTTAACTTTACCACGTTTGTTCCTCAAAAGAGCACATCAGCGTATTCGGAGCATTTGGAAATGATAAATCTAACTGACACGTGTCTCATGTGACAGTATCCACAAGCCTCAAGTGCAGCCAGTAAGTGCCACACTTATTAGGCAGTGATGAGTCAAGAACTGAGGTCAGAGTTAATGATCCTGTTGAATGTTTGAGGAACGACTCATCGCTCTTGCAATATAAAGTACACTGTGCTGATGTCAGGTACATAAATTCAAGAGAGACAGTTGCACTCTTTAAAGTAATACATGGAATTATTGCGAAGGGCTTTAACATGAAGCCTGACAGATTACAGAGTTGGAAGTTAAAAGGTCAAGGTGAGAGGTCAGCCGCAAAGGTTTAGTCCAATAAAAGCAGGAGGGCTGCAATGCTTTTGATTGAGTTGGTCTCTTGCGTGAAGAAGTATTAGCACTGTGAGCATGGTAACATGTACTCACGTACGCGCTTATTTACCAGCGTGATGGGTTTGGATTACGTGTGGCCTGTTTGATGTGAATGACAGAGACTAAAGTGTCCAGGAAGTGATGACAAGTCAATGCCAGTAATGCGTGCATCTAGGAGCTTGTGTGTAGATTCGCTGGCATTTGTTCCTGGAAGTGTTATGGTCACTAGTGGTGGGAAAATATGCACAACCATTTTTCCTTTATCAATCCTTAACGAGGAGGAATGCATGATTACAGCTGAAACTGAAACAAATTACACTCCAACCCAGGAACATATGCAAACACGCATTCTTGCTGCTTCCCGTTCGGTCCCTGCCTGACATCTTTATACGTCTGTTTATGATTTCATCAACTAACAAGCTCAAGTTTTAGTGTGTGCATCACCAGCTAACTCACGTAAACACTTTGTCGCACAAACACACGCACACACAACTCCATGATTGCTCTTTCCATCGTCAGCCGACATAAACTAAATGGAATGCCAGAACACACGCTAGTTTTCCGCCACAAACACAAACACGGACATGTGTTATAGATTCCACTCGCTGCTTTCTCTCTCTTCCAGCTCATATTGGCACACCCACTTAGATCAACAGTTTCAGTGGATCCAGCGAAAGTGTACTTTGCCACTTTAAAAAGTGATACTGAAAAATGTGCATGTCAGAGGCATCGTATTAATGCTGATCTGAGTTCAGTTAGATGCGGGTTGGCACAAACGTGTTCTTTTGATACTCACAAATCAGATCTTCATCTCTGAAAGCCTGAGTTGACTACTTTTAATGGCCTGTGCTGTCTGACCTGGGCTCCCCTCCTAAAAGTCACACTAAGAAATGGATCAAATGAGAGGAAAGATCAAATGCAGCTGTTTGGGGTCCCGGGCCGCTGCTTTGAGGTCCTTCTTATCTCATTAAAGCTCTTTACTAGCATGCCAAGAGTCCACCTGTGAGGCACCCAAGCCATAAGGGCAACTTCAATGTACAGCCGAGCACGAGGCTCATCGCTAAACAACGCCACCTTGTGTGACCAGTCAAACTCAAAGCATCCTAGCAGCACGGATGCTTTTACAGGAGATGCTGGCTTCTCCTATCCTCCTGAAAAAGTTCACTGCTACAATACTGTGGTGTTAATGTGACATTTGCTGCCCTCTGTTTCATCATTGAACTCTTGTGACATTCTCTGACCACTGTGGTATTGTTGCCGGCATAAATGTTAACACAAAGCGTCCAGGAGTTCCGCATGCATATATGTAGCTCCATTGTGCCAATTCGTAAAACAGTTGGATGAAGTTAAAGCCCTGTGGGGAATGATGCCTGCATGATTTTCTGTCTTTTCTTTCATATAAAGAAATTACGGTCCAATTTAAAGGAAGCCTAATGAGACTTTACTGAAAATTACAGCATGTCTTTACTTTCCTTTGTGCAAAGTGCAAAAATAAAACTCACACTGCAACCAAAGGGGCGTGCCCACATTTTGTGGTTTGGCTGTGGGTGTCGGCAGGAGAGGAGAGCTTTGTGGGAATATTTGTGAGCGCTAAGACTTGCTTGACAATGTTATGTTAGAAGGGGTATCACCCATGTTTTATTCTATTAGCCAACATCTGGCCATCAGGAGTAGATAAAGTTAGCAGCACATGCTGATGTCATTAGTGTGAAATGGCTGTTGTACATTTGCAAAGACCCTCACAACATCTCAGTCCTGTAAGGGGAGGGAGGAAGAGAGGTGGAATAGGGATTTAAAGATGATTATGTAAGATTGATTTAATATTGATGTTCCTTAAGAGAGCTTTCATGTCACCGCTGGACTTCGGGTGAAAAGTACATGAATAGAGTGTGGATCAAAGCTGTAAAAAATCTTGTTAGGCTTTTAATCATTTCCACTCATCCAGACCTGCTGGCCACATCTGTCCAATCAGGACCCACCACCATGGTGGGCTCCTGGCTCCAGAGATGGCTGCAGCAATTGGTACCCAACACTGGGAGGCAACCATATTTTGACGAGTGACTCATCAGAGACTTGTGGTCCTAATGAAGTTTTTTTTGGAACCGTCTGCCCCGGACCTCCTCAATCATTTAATCAGTACCCATTAGACATGTACTAATGATTAATAGGCTGCCGTGGTCGGGTTCACTTTGAACACAGAGGCCTCTCAGATATGATAATGTCAACATAAGATGTGGCTTATTTAGACCCCTGGGGAAGTCTCTCATCTGGTTTAGGTTTTCTCATCGGGTGAGGTCATTGCTTTGAGACTGAGTTCTATTGAGGCGTAAAAAGCCCATGAAGCAGAAGGCTTCTTGCTAAACATTTCAACAGTTCTTGAGTAATAGTTGCAACACAGAACTGTCGTATCCATAACATCCATACCAAGCCACTGAGTATTTGAACTTTGGCTCCACTATAAAGCACTTTCTCCATGCCAATCTCACACACCTGACAACAGGGCAGGACAATAAATAAAACAGGGCAATCAGCATCTCAGCTGCAGACCACTTTTAACAGAATAAACCTACACACCTATCCTTGTCACAGCATGTCCTTCACAAGTGACACGTGAGGCTTCAGACACATGAGTCTATTCATTCGTGCTTGGCTACCCAATCTCCGGCTGCTCTGATGGGTTTCAACTGAAGAGGCCAGGGGCAGGAGCAGGGGCTGCGGAGCATGATGCCTCCCATCTGCCATGGGAACAGACAAGGGTGCGATGCCCTTGTGAGCCGCGTGTGTGGAGATTGCATAGGGTCAAGGGGGTTTTCCCCCCGTGTGGTCACATTCAAGCTCTCGTGACTGTGCATTGGGAACAAACGCAGGAAATCTGCGGACACGGAACATGTGCATTCCAATCAAATTCCGGTAGCTTATCATTACTGCCATTATCATCACTATCTTCACCAGGAACAGCATGAGATGTGAGTGTTGTGGTTACCCGAGGAGATCAGTGTCACGTGAAATCTCTCTGGTGGTTATGTCAATTTATTCAGAGTGAATTTGAGGCTCAAACTGTTTAATCATTGCTTTAACCTGACTGTTTTTGTTAAAATCTGTTTTTAATTATTTTACCAAAGAAATTATAATGTTTAATAACTATTTTTTGTTCAATTCTTCCACCCTGTTTCACTTTCATGTTTTGCTCCTGTTTTTGTCTTCAAATTTGCAGTTCTGTTAGAGCAAAACCACTAGAATGTAAATTGTTGAAAATTTTAGTATTAACAGCCTTAAGCCTTTTATATAGATTGTAAGTTCTAGTGCATAATAATTATCACAACCTACTGACTACAGGTAAATAATATCACTTCCCTCAGTAGCATAGACTATTTACTTTAGTGAATAAATAACACTAGTTACGCTCCTCCACTTCCAGCACTGCTTCCATCACCTTATTTTTGCTCTTTTCTTTAAGTATCTTTAAACAGATATTTTAAAGTCCTTCCTTTCTCCCTCCCTTCTTTCCATCTTCCTTTCAACAGCAAGTGTAACATCACCTGTTGGTTTCTGAACTACCCGTTTTGAAACTTGAACAAGATTGGCTTAACGCAGCCACGTTGATATTGCTAGTTTGGGAAATTACATATTTTGGCGAGAGGGTGGAGTCAGGGAGGAGTGGGTGGGGGGGTTAACTGGGAATCTGTGGACATGCACGCCCACCTACACACCGTCAATACACCAACTTTTTCACTTCCATATGATAGTGATACTTTAACACAGCTGATATTGGTACTGATCATTTTTAGATGGCTATATCACTTAATTCCCCTTTTTTGCACGTCTCATCGGATCATGTCAAATCATAACATAGTCATTACAAAAGCACACAAGTGCAATCAACTACAATTTTAAACGTAAGTGAACATTTTTGCTATGATTAAATAAAGATAAAATAACATAATCTGAATAAAAAATGTATCAGAATACAAACAACATCCACATTTACATTTGCACTTTCCTAAGAACTCTCTAGTTATCTGCTACACTAGGTTTATGTTGTGATTAACTACAGTACTGATGTTTTTTAAAGGAATCGATACCAAATGAGTAGCTTGTGAGTATTGGAATATGGATCCTGCAGTATTGATCCACACATCCCTAATTCACACTCCTCCAGAGTTTGAAATAGCAACAATTCATATGTGATTCGCTTTAGATTTATCATTCTTTAATCTTTGTAAAGCATCAGTGATCCGTCTAAAAAATGTATCTTGTCAATTCCTAAAGCTCGAGCAAATCTGTTTAAGGTTAGTTTGTTTCTTTACGTACGTCGCTGTCATAGGTAGTGCCACGCTCGTTCCCACCGGAAGTGAGCAAAGATCAAGCTTAATACCTAACTTGACATATGTTTGGCCGTGGTGGTCTGAAAATGCAGCTGTTTGCTGTTTCCTGTAATGTGTTGTGCCGAATTATCTTAAATATGGTATGAGATGGATGTAAATGCTTTTAAGTAGCCATTATGTAAGTAGTTTTTGAGTCAAAACGTTGGTTTATGATCTGCCACGGAGGCCCGACTGAGGAACGCAGCAGCACATCACCTAAATTTTTAAACCTGACTGTCTCCTTGTGGACATTATAACACACTTTTCCTTCAAGCGCTTTCAGGGTGCGACCAACATTTCTGTTCATTGTGTTTTCATTTCATAGTTGAAGGACTTCATTGTCATTAAGATTGTATTAATCCATTTTGCAGTTATTAGTTTTGCAAACGTCTATCATACTGGTAGATACTGATGCTGACCAATTAAAATCAATCCATTTAGATTAGATTTACACTGAAGCTGTTCTACCGAGCCACTCCATGACACCTGGTGATCTGTTGTTTTAAATAAGTTACAGTGGTTAAGAATTGTGCTGCAAATGTGTCTGCTGGCTGACATTTTTCTTTCTGTGTGAAATAGAATAATGAAACTGACGTCCATCAGAAGTCCAGACAAGCTCCTCCGAGGACGTCCTCTGGCTATCCAGTCATTTCCTTTTACGTATTTTCATGACTTCTACTCAACGTCCAATATTGAATCTTTCGTTTTTGGCTCATTTTGAAGACGTCTTCCGGAGGTCCAGGGATCACGCAGTTTTGATGTTTGACTCCTTTTAATCACTGGGAAATTTCTTTGATGTGGGATTAAGTACAGGCTAAATATAAAAGACATTTAATACATAATCTAATAACATAGAGAATCATTATCTGAGGAACACCTACAGCAAACGAAAGAAATCTATTACACATGCATGGACAAAGTAAGGATATTTTCCTGTTTTATTCTGGTTAAATTAGGTCATGTTCTCCGACTGTCTTCCTCGCACTCTCTCTCCGGCGTTTGAGTCAGAAGACACACACTCCATTTACGTATAGAAAACTACAGATTTCCCTGGCCTGAGACGGTTAGTACTCCAAAGACGACTCGGGTATGTTTTGTAATGAAAAAAGTAAAGTCGCGGACCTGAGCCATATGGATGTGACGTATTGACCTATTCACGTCAAGTCTAAGAGGTCGAAAGCCTGCAGACTGTCTAAGCCGCTGTATTGATGGCCCTCTGCTCACCCGTTCGTGCGGATTACAACGTATTTCATTTGTGGGCTTTGGGGAGCAAAATGATATTCACACATTTCTAGGCAACATACAGGCAACACACATTCAAACAGAAAAATGTGGAGGGGAAAAAAAGGCACTACTTTAGCTAAAGAAAAAGGATATTACTTACATTGGAAGATTTATTTTTGTTGTTTGTCCACCATTTATCTCTGCCTACCTTTTTGGCATTACACTGCATGGCTTTTACAGGCTATCATCAATAAAGGTATATCTTTCTATACACTTCTGCTTCATGATGGGGTTGACTATAATTTCTCACTTACATATTTAAAGGAATGTTTTAATTACGGATTGTTTCACATATTCTTGATACCTGCCCCCCAACACACACACACACACACACACACACACACACACTGTTGAAGTCTGCACCCCAAGGGGACCCTTGAGACCCCTTGTGGACTGGATGAATTGTGGTTATGGTCAGCCCCTCAGTACTCGAAGACTTTGTAGGAACGTGCCTGCTAAGTGCGCGAGTCTGCAAGTGTGGTGACGTTTAGACATTTGTATTCATCCCCAGCCTGGTTCCAAGTGTGTCTTCACTCACTCCGAGCGCTGTTTGTTGCTTGGTTGAGTGATTACCTCACCTCCAAGTGCTCCTTGTAAAGAGCAATAGTTACATTGAGCAACCATCAGCAATTGCTCTATCAGCACCAAAATAAGAAAGTGTTTGTCATTTTTTCTTGTATTGCTATTGTAATTGTACTGTATTATCAATTGTGTTACTAAAGAAAACAATTATTACACACCTCTGTTTCATAATTGAAATGCTTTTTGCATTATGTATCAAGATTTTTAACTTTTTTTTTTTCAGTAATAGTAGCAATGAAGAATTTGTAAGGTAAGAAGTCATTTGGTAAGTATTTTATATCTAATATAACAGGTTTTTATCATTTATCCTGTCCCATAATGCAACTTTATACTAATGTTGGGTGCCTTGGTCACATTGACTTCGAAGCTCATGAACAAAAAGATAAATCCTCATAAAATATTATTATATAAAATATTAGAAGCACTAAAATGCAACAACAAGAGATGTGTCTTATTTCTCCTGTCTCATAATGTGATATGGCACCAATTTGGGTTCCCTCTGTCATACGACTTGTAAGCTATTGAACAAGAAAAGATGATTCTTTCATGAAAATGCCAATTTAGAATATGATGATAAATAAGACTCAGTAGCAAAAGGCGTCTTTTCTTTGACCTGTCCTATAATGCAATTTTGCATCAAGTTCAAGAGCCTCGATCACATTATTGGAAGAAATGTTGCTACAAATATTAATACAAATACCAAAACGCATTTGATGTAAAAGAATAAAAACAGAGGTGTGTCATAATTGTCCTGTTTAGTGACACAGTTGATAATAGATTACAATTAAAGTAGGAACGCTAACATTGGTTTTGTTGGAACTGCAGTAACTTGTTGACGGTCCCTAAATGTACCCATCGTCGGACACAGTGAGTGAAGACAAAACTAACCCCCGCCGTAACTATGACAACCACAGACGCTTTGAACTGAGATTTCAGGAGTTTAAATAAGATATTTTTACGCAAGGAACGCGTAGACTTGTACTTCCATTTAGAAAAAAGGTACGTGGAGATCATAGTTTTTTCTTCTAAAATGTGGGCGTTGTTTCCACCTAGTTTATTCAGTGGTCCAAACTGAACGCAGCCTTAAACGTCAGAGCCAACAGCTAAAGCTAGCTATTTAGGCCAAACTTTACGGGTGTGTAGGTTATATTTTAATTAGCTGGTTTACTTATGTGACAGGTGTAACTACTCCTTTCAAAAATACAGACCGGCGGTAACGTTAGGTGCTCCTTGATCAGAAACAAACACAGATTGCAGTTTTCGCCCCCATTTTGCATGATTAAGGCACAGTCAGGCAATAGTCTATCATATACAGTCCATGTGACTCCAGAAGCAGTGTTCAGTCTAGCCTTTCTTGTTTACTAATGATTAGATGGAAGGTAAACATTTGCCTGGTTTTGGTGTACTGGTGCCACATCCTCCTACCAGCAAACCTCCAAATCCCAAGCCCCCAGCTCTGAGTCATGGACGCAGACTTTCAACCATCAGATCGTGCTCTGAGAATGAACAGAAGGGCATCTACTCAGATATCATCGCTGCATTCACGTTCCAGGTAAAAGCACATGGACTCTGACAGATGGTTTTATCATGCAGTCCTTGCACATTGCTGAGCCCTTCTTATGCTCTGGCCTAAACCAATAGTAAGTGTATTTATGTTAGTCTTGTGCAGGAGGCCCTGAGATCCAGCAGAGGTCACAGGGCCAATCCATCCACGACGACGATGATTCAACAACAAAAGGTCAGCTGCTGATATGCTAAGTACACAATAAGACACGTTTATTGTGCTGGAGACAAGAAAATAATTGTCAATATGCACATTTTTCCTAGGTTCAAACTTTAATGCTCAACTGGACCAGAGCAAGTTTCTCGAAAAGGATAAACTTGGACCCATGTCGTTGTACCCTTCTTACTTCTGTCCGGGGGGAGATACACCAAAGATTCAGATGCCCTATCTGACAGTTCCTGGCCAGATCCCTCGCAAGCTGGCGATTGAGAGGTATGTACTGTTTGCCTTAAGTGCACCGTATGAGAGAAAAAGACACTCCATTTTGTGCCATGAAGTTTTGTTTTACTGAATGTTTAGATTCACTGTTCACGTGTGAGTGAGTAAGGCACTGAGCTTCTATCGTACAGCACAAATTCACCGGCATTCTCATACTGTGCGTTAGCTGGTTTAATGTGATTTCTGAATCGGTTTACGTTGACACAAGTACACTGCCTCCATATTGTTTTCTTGCAGACTGCGAAGGGAATACTTGAGCTTGGACTTTGAACAGCTCCTGGCAGAAAAAGGCATATACTCTCATCTCCTCATGCCAAGACATCAGAGCAGTACCGAGGAGCATGCAACTCCACCAAACAATCCTGTGTCACGCTACCTGCCCCTGGAGGTTAGTCGGTGACTGCTGCAGCTATCTGTGGCATTTGGGCCATCTCATCACCATCATACAGTATCCCAGATTTGTCCTTATCTTCTTTCCTGTTTTTAGATATTTGACAATGAGGATTATGACTGCTGGACACCAGATGACTGGCTTTCCCTGGGCTGTACTGAAGGATCACCTGATCGGAAACCTATTCCTGCAAAAGCCCTGCTGCCTACAGATGACAAAAATCCTTCTGGTACAAATTGTCCTCACAAATATAATCAGTAGATGTTCTCTTCATTAATAGATATTCTTTTTTCTCACTTCTGAAGAGGATGCAAAAAGCTCCCCTGTGGAGTACAGCTGGCATTTAGTCGGAGTTCTTGATTATAGTAAGGAGAAACGCCAGTACCTGATCGAGAAGGTGAACGTCATAGAAGAAGAACCCAAAACAGACAAAAGTCCTGGTTAGTTTTATGTCTTTTCCCTTATAAAAACAGTGTTTTCTCTCTTGTCTCTCATGCTGATCTCCTTCCATTTTGTAGGAGTGAGTAACATGATAACAGGCCCTAAATACTGGGTACCCAGAATCAGATTGCTGTTCAGTGCAGAGGATCCTCGTGTCTTTGTGGAACGGATCCAGTTTGCCCTGCACTGCAGGGAGAACACAGAAGCGCAGCTTTTCTACCACTTGTCTGTGGAATGCATGCCCATCTGGAAAGGAATACCATCCCTTGATACTCAGAGTATAGAGCGGATCAAAAAATATGTTTTTTCAACCCCCAGGCTCAAGTTCAAAAAGTGAGAACTGTCTTGTTTTTACTGTCATTTTCTCCTGTTTTGTAATAGAACCCTCCGATTTGAGACGGTTGCTAGTGAAACGTATAAAGGGGATTTTTTTGTGTGCAGTCTGGAGAGATTTATGGAGGACCTGGAGAAGGAGATCAAGCTTGAGTATGACCGTACTATGAACAGCATCATTTTTGACAAAGTTCTGATGAGCCACCCAGAGGAGTTTTCACACATCAGCCTGCCACTGAAGGACCCTGAATATGTGCCAAAAAGAGGTAAGATAGTCAGTTTTGCGTACATTTATGTTGGCTTTTCATCGTTTACTTTATTTTGAAAACTAAACACAAGCTTGTTTTATCTGGGCAGGATGTGTTCCTGTTGTCCCTCATACCAAGAAGAACCGAGAGCATTTTATCTTCTGCACCCTGCTCTCCAGGCCAGAGGTGCTCTGTGTGTTATCGGAAATATGGTCCGAGTGCAACAGAGTAGCAGCAATGAAATTGTTCAACATCACTTTGGTCAAACCCCTGAGGCTGGAGGAGTTTAAAGAGATCCAGTCCCAAATACATACTCAGGTATTGTAGCATTGGGGCAGCTTTTTTCTGGTACTGAGCTATGACTTCAAAATAGTATTAATTTCTTAAAAGGGAATAAAAAAAGTGTAAATAGAGTTTAATAGTCATATGCAGTAAGCAAAATTACCAGCAACTGAAGATAAATAACCAAGGGTTCTTTTATTTATTGTCCATCCATTCCTGAAAGAATAGCTTTTAAAAAATGTTATTCACTGGTAAAAAAATTAGCTCTTTCAATCATATCCATTAGAATTTAACAATAGACAACATTTTGTTTCTAAGATCAACTAGAAATGAGTAGATCAACAAACCTAACAGACAAAGAAGCCGCCTGAATGTCACACATTGATTTTCTTCCTCCATCTCCAGATTGGCTTGTTTCTCTCGGAGACGTGGATGATTACGCTGAGCAACAGCATCCGTTCCAACCTGGACGGTTTGGGCTCGTACAACATTAACGAGTCCTCTTGGATGATGTACAAGCTTTCCAAGTTGTTCAGGCTGATGGCGCTGGTGCGGTTCAGGCTGCAGGACACCCTGCGCTCCCTCGTTCAGGATTCTCTGGCCAGCCTGGCTCAGGTGCTGTTGGACAGCTGCTACAGTGTGCTGAAGTGTCCTCAGGACCTGGTCTGGGGTCCCAATCTCATCACTAGCCCCTACAGGTATATCTATAAGCACATGTACACATTTAGAAAAGCAACTTTAGACATTTTCGTGCTCATGTACACCAACATTTTGTTACCTAATCTTGCAGTCAGTTACACATTATACTCAGCTTAGCTTAAAAGTTTGATTGTGAATGTGAAACAACCTATTACCGTGAAAAATAATGGTTATTATTATGCTGGTAATATTATTCTGTGATGTAGGCCAGAGAAGAACCCTCCGTTCCTAGTGGACTTGGTTGTGGATGAGAATGGGGTTCATTACTGCACTCCTTCGGATAATTTTGAGACCTCTATCGCTGACCTGTTCGATAAGGGCATTATGGCCACATACAACATACCGCAGCTTGAGAAGGTAAATTAGAATCTACAGCCATCTGGGTGTTAGAGCTTTGTTGTATAGTGTATGTATTGTTTATTCCTGTACTGTTTTATAGATTTTTATGGTTGTATGAAAATATAGCTACATAGCTGTAGGACATTTTTTGATGCTGTATTGATTTTAGTTTACACACAAAGATTTATGTAGGAGGTAAATTTTGTTTTTTTGCAGGAACTGATAAATAGACATGTGAGGATGTAAAATTTGTGCAGAATATTCTCCTTCATGCATGGATGACAAGTATACACTAAGTTACAATGATTCGGCTGATTCTCTTTTGTACTGGCCAGTTTGTGTTGCAGAAGTTGTATATTGGTGACGATCCATCGCTCCAGTCAGTGAATATGTCGGAACCAGGTATAAATGAGCTGAGAGAGAAGGTCCGCAAAGCTCTGGTACAAGCAGCCATACCTCTCAGGGCTTATGCAGCTGAATATGAAAAATACTTGGAGCTACACAACTTGGACATAGAAACGTATATCCAGTAAGTGCAGTTAAAATTACATTTCGAGTTCTCCCATTCGGTCAGTCAGATCCCGTCCATTCAGCACGCTGTCCTCATTCGATGCCTTTACTGTATATCTTCTCTGCTAGATCTCATATGTATGCAGAACAGACAGCCTTAGAAGTGAAGAAAGAGGTGGAGGATCATCTCAAAGAAAAGGAAAGCCTCGAACACTCCCTGCCATCCTCTATTGTCATTGGTCCGTTTTTTGTCCATGTGGAAACTGTGCGCCAGGCGCTAATTAGAAAACGAAACGCTTTAGCCACTGCAATGCTGGACCACCTTGCTCTGAAGCTACAAAAGCAGACTGAGGAAGTAAGTCCTTTGATCAGAAGACAGAAAACGCTTAGAAAAGCTCTTAGATCTCCATTGACATCACCTTGAAAGGGATGTTTTGCCACCTGTTTGACTCGAACTCTTAAGTTTTCATCTCATTTATGTAAATTTGTGTAGGCATGCAGAGAGTGCAACGTGATGAGCAGACGGCTACATGACAAGCCCAATAGCATCGAGGAACTGAATGAAAAGAGAGAATGGATGAAGCAAATCCCACAGGAGATCAGGAGTTACAAGGTGCACATTTAAGGCATTAACTTTCTGCTTCTGCCATTTGCCATATGAAAGGTGGTCAATAACCCTGGTTCTCTCTTCAATATGTCTGCAACAGGAACATCTTGGCAAAACCCTGTTGGACTATGAGCTAATAGAAGAATTTTTCTACGTTATTTCAAATGAGGATATGACTAAAAAGTAAGTGTAAATTCATCATGTTTTTTTCTAACTAACCTGAAGTGTAATTTGTATGTTCTCATGTGGGATGAGGAGAGAAAAAAGCAACTATATGACTTCTCTCTTCAGGTGGACAGCGATCACATCGCCTCAGAAGATAATTAGTCAGTTGGACGCAGTGGCCATTGAACATGAGGAAGATGAAAAGCGCTTCCAAAAGATCCAGCTGGCTGACCAGAGCCACTTTGAGGATCACCTAGACTCTCTACAGGTTAGCTGAACCAACTAGTGTTTTTTTTTTTTTGCAACATTCTGTTGAATTTAGTTTCAGTGAAATTTACAGAAATGTTTAGACATTATTGAAAGTACATTCCAGTGAGCAGACATGCCATGGCCTCCATCAACAATCTCCCGAACCATCCCTTCTAGGCAGACCTTATCCCTTTTCATTTTGTTAAAGGTTCTATTTTGGTTCTAAATTGCCACAACTGTTTTTGTAGATGCAGGTCAATGGGTTTGCAAACATGGGAAGCATGGAGCATGTCCATGAGATGGCCAACGATATGAGGCGTACAAGCAAGCAACTAAAGGAGTGCCAAGCAAAGGCTCTAACCTTCAACAGTAGAGAGCGTCTGTTCAGTCTTCCTCTCACTAATGTAAGGGAAAGAAGGGCTATGAAGCCGAATGATGTCTTGATGTATTTTATCATTTCAGAGACCACACTATAATTTAATAAGCTCATATCTATTACAGTATGATCGTCTGCACAAGCTGGTGAAGGAATTCCAGCCTTATAAAGATTTATGGACCACCGTCTCAGACTGGCTTCGTTGGCACGAGAGCTGGCTCACTGACCCGCTGTCTTCTATCAACCCTGAGCAACTTGAACGCAGCATTACAGATGCCGACACATATCTCCATTCAAAACTCACAGAATGTGAACGTTGATATGACTGACCTTGTTATTTTTTTTCTTGGTCGACCACCTCTAGACTGTCAGCAGGTGGCAATTCTAATCTGCAAGGAGATTGAGGAATTCCGTCCTTACATCCCTCTCATCCAGGGTCTGAGGAACCCAGGGATGAGGGGCCGTCACTGGGATATGCTCTCTGAGCGCACAGAGATAAAAGTCGTGGCCAAATCCAACCTGACTTTCTCCCGCTGTTTGGAGCTTGGCCTACAAAACCATGTC
>KV751324.1:11684928-11703264 GCA_001698575.1 Mola mola | reverse complement strand
CATTCTCAGTCTTGTGTATGAGGTGTAGTGTTACAGGTTAGAGGATGCATGATAAATTCAGTGTCACAGTGCTTTAAACCAAAAGGCAATTTTCACAATAAGAACATGAGAGGAAAGCTACATATATAAAATAGTAGGAAAAACAAGCACTAAGTGACTAACATTTTAGTTAAAATGAACTTCGCTCACTTTCTCTTCCCTCTCAGGCCCTGGACAAGATGGAGGAGGAATGGATGACAGTAGAGATTGATGTGTTGGACTACAAGGACACAGGCACTTACATCTTGAAGAGCCCAGATGATGCATCGCAGTTGCTGGATGACCACATCGTCATGACGCAGAGCATGTCCTTCTCCCCCTTCAAGAAAATCTTTGAGGCGCGCATCAACACCTGGGAGAGCAAGCTCAAGATGACTCAAGTACACACATGCACATTTCACAGGTCCTGTGTCTCATATCATTATCATATGGTGTGTTAAAGCAATGCTGTTGCCCTTTCCTGGCGCTCACAGGATGTGCTGGAGGAGTGGCTGATGTGCCAGTGCTCCTGGCTGTACTTGGAGCCCATCTTCAGCTCTGATGATATCAACCAGCAACTGCCTGTGGAAGGACAGCGTTACCAGCAAATGGAGCAAACGTGGAGGGCAATCATGAAAAATGCCTATAATAACCGAAAGGTCAGATCTTCGAAAGCCCTTTGATTTAAAGGACAACTAAGGGTTTGTTTGCATGCAGTGGTGAGCTAGATGACAGTGTTGCTGTTTTGTTTATTTTAAACTCTAAATGTTTTTTTTTGCATTTATCTCTAGGTGATTGAGCTGTGTTCAGATGCCCGTCTACTAGACAAACTGAAAAAGTGCAATACCCTCTTGGAACAAGTGCAGAAGGGCCTCAGTAATTACTTAGAGACAAAACGAGGGTCCTTCCCCAGGTAGTTTTAACAACAGTGCCTCAAAGCTCCCTGGTTCTCAATTTCTGGTGGTGTGAATCACAGATTTATGCATTGGTGACGTTTTCATATAATTCAAACTTACCAACAGTGAATTATCAAAGAAACTTGTCTTGATTGTTATATATGGGAGGATCTATTTAAAGGAAATCAAGCAATTATATGTATAACAAGTAGTCAGTGGTCTGTGGAAGATTTGTGTCAAGGAACTGATTTCTACTCTATTTCTAATTATGAAATGGTATTGATGACAGAGACTTATCACAATGTACTGAATGTACTGTCCTTTGAATATTTGTTTGTAGGTTTTACTTCCTGTCTGATGATGAACTTCTGGAGATTCTGTCTCAGACCAAAGATCCTACTGCCGTGCAGCCGCACTTGCGCAAATGCTTTGAGAACATCGCGCAAGTTTGTTCTGACTCTTTGTCTCTGTTCATATATCACTGAAGGACTAACATATGTACTGCATGTGAATACGACGTCTTTTGGTTCTCAGCTTCAGTTCCAGGCAGATCTACAGATCACGCACATGTACTCTGGCGAGGGAGAGGAGGTGAAGCTGTTCGTGCCGGTGCACCCTAGTGGGAACGTGGAGGACTGGCTCAGGGATGTGGAGAAATCTATGAAGGCCACACTTAGGGATAACATTGACCGCTCCCTTAAAGATTACCCCGAGGTCTGTGTGTTTTCTACACTCACTCTACTATCACTTCTTTGCCCCATTTCATCTTGAGGCATATTTACGTTTTTCTAAGATCTTTTTGTGCTCCTTTTGTCACCTCAGCAACCTCGTGTTGAGTGGGTGTTATTGTGGCCTGGGCAAGTGGTGATAGCTGGCTGTCAGGTCTTCTGGACCGCTGAGGTGTCTGAGGCCTTGGAGCAGGGAGACTTGTCCAGTCAGCTTTATCCCCAACTACAGACACAAGTGCGTGCTTGTTTTTAACAATCATTCATATTTGTTTCACGGGCTGTTGTTATTTTCACATGCACATATGCACTAAACTTTGCACCACCTAGTATGCAGTGTGCCAACATTCTTAGCATTTTCCTTTTTGTTCCTGCAGCTTGGTGACTTGGTGCAGCTGGTGAGAGGTAAGCTGTCTAAGATGCAGCGAGCTGTGCTCTCTGCCCTTATTGTCATCGAGGTCCATGCCAAGGATGTTGTGGCCAAACTCGTGGAGCAGAATGTGTCAGGCGTCAATGCCTTTGAGTGGATCAGCCAGCTCAGGTTATCTGCTTGTTCTTTTGTACCGTTATTTGGGTTTTTTTTTTTGCTTTTTTTTGCTCTTCACTTCTGTTACTCCTGACATTATCCACCGTATAGTATCATTCTGCAATGCTGTGGGTGCAGAATGAGTGTGATACTGATCTGGCACTGTTTGTAGGTATTACTGGGCTAAAGATGACTTGTACATCCGTGCAGTGAATGCAGAGTTTTTGTATGGTTATGAATACCTTGGTAACTCTGGACGTTTGGTCATCACACCGCTCACTGACAGGTAGTTGCTAAGTTTAGTGCGCACGTTCTTCTTTCCTTACTATCAAATAGTTGTTTAAATACTCTGTTTCCTCCCTCTATCAGATGCTACCTGACCCTAACAGGAGCTCTGCACCTGAAATTTGGAGGAGCTCCTGCGGGCCCAGCAGGGACAGGAAAGACAGAAACCACAAAAGATCTGGGAAAGGCTCTGGCTATTCAGACAGTCGTTTTCAATTGCTCTGATCAGCTGGATTTCATAGCAATGGGCAAGTTTCTCAAAGGACTTGCCAGGTGAGAGAAAGTTACTAAACTATGAATAAATGTCACCTTTGCTGTTGAATGTCAAAAGTCCATGCAACAGTCACATTCATATTGTTTTTTTTATTTTGTCTGTCTTCCATTTTGTAGTTCTGGTGCCTGGGCCTGCTTTGACGAGTTTAACCGTATTGATGTGGAAGTGCTGTCTGTGGTGGCACAGCAGATCACCACCATACAAAAGGCCCAACAAGAAAGAGTGAGACTCTAAATTACAAGAAATTATTACAGGGGTGTTTCCTATTGTTCGTTTGTACTGTACTGAATGTTGTGTACCTACTGCATAGGTACACAATCCTGTTTTGTACAAGAATATTACCTTTTTTTCACTGTCAATTGTATTTTTAGAACAGATGTCTGAAATTGCTATATTTGGGAAATCTGACACGTTTTTCATCACTGTTACTTTTAGGGCCATTGCAAAAGCATCTCTACATGGTGTAAAATGAGTATTGCTATACAATTACAAACATAGTGTGTCACTGTCAAGTTAATTATCTGTCATACTGGTAAAAGTCCAACATCATGCATTGAACAGAATAATCAGAATAATACGTTTTTCTTTTATGTTTTATTTACATTTTAAGAGATTGCAATATTCGCCAATATAGAAATCTGACCAATCACAGCTCTGAAAGCCATTTTAATGTTACCTATGTCAATACAACCAATTTGAATCAATTTTCAATTGACTTTTTGAGGTAGTCTTATGTATTTCTGAAACAGAATTGTGTATGTCGTGTTTTTTAGGCAGAGCGGTTTGTGTTTGAGGGGACTGAGATTCCTCTTGTCCCTTCTTGTGCTGTATTCATCACCATGAATCCTGGTTATGCCGGGCGCACTGAACTACCCGACAATCTCAAGGTTTGAATTGATTATGAATTTTATTGTCTTTACATAACGATGAGGATATGCAGTCTGTGTTCAGTGCAGTTATCCTCCTGCAGGCCCTGTTTCGTCCCGTGGCCATGATGGTACCCAACTATGCTATGATAGCTGAGATCTCCCTGTACTCTTTTGGCTTCAGTGATGCCAAAGTTCTCTCCAAGAAGATCACGTCGACTTTCAAGCTCTCCTCTGAACAGCTCAGCGCTCAGGTACTGATTCATAGGAGATCAGAATCATTTTCAGTGTAATTTCCACATACAGAATACAGTACAAGTACATGTACAAGCACATGCCCTATTTATCCAGGGAGCTGTGAGTATGTGATATTCGACTATGTGTTTGTACTGTGACAGACTTTTTAAGAGTTGCATAGTAAACATACAGCTGAGAGGATGGAGAGATGGTGTATATATATTCATGTGCGCATACATAAGAACACTAAAAATGCGAGGTGCTCTGGCTTTTGCACTTTCTATAAAGGATCATTATGATTTTGGTATGAGAGCTGTGAAGACTGTGATCTCAGCTGCCGGAAACCTGAAGAGAGAAAATCCCAACATGAATGAGGTGAGCAGGGTTTCTTTGGTTTATGAGGGAAATGAAGTACAAGAATACCTTATTTTCATGCAATCTCGCTGCCTCCCAGGAGTTGATCTGTCTACGGGCCATCCTGGATGTCAACGTGCCCAAGTTTTTACAGGACGACCTGAAGCTGTTCAACGGCATTGTTTCTGACCTTTTCCCCAAGACAAAACAGGAGCCCATCAACTATGGTTCACTGGAAGATTCCATGCGTAATGTCTGCACCAAGAAGAATCTCAAAGATGTGGATGGTTAGTGTTTTCAGATATGCAGCCACCTGTGTTTTCAGAATGTGTAGATGACAGTATTGTCGGCCTGCAGGGTTTATTAATAAGTGCGTTCAGCTGTATGAGACTACTGTGGTGAGACATGGCCTGATGTTAGTGGGACCCTCTGGATCAGGCAAAACCAAGGTGAGTCTTTTACGTGCCACTGTGTCGTTGGCAGATTTATTCACAGTTTTCCAAAGTTTACAATGATTTTTTTCTTCTTTTACTTGTGTGTTAGTGTTATGAGGTACTCCAAGAGGCAATAACAGCTCTGAAGGGTCAGCCCTGTGTGAGTGGCGATGTGTATGAGGGGGTGCAGGTGGATGTCCTGAACCCCAAGTCTATCACTATGGGACAGCTCTATGGAGAGCATGACTTGCTCACGCATGAGTGGTAAGTGATTTGAATATCTGAACTAAACTTTCAAACTCATACTTGACTAGAGCATATATATATATATATACATGTATATATATACCAATATTGGTATTATTAATATCCAATATGTGCCGATATAATAAAAAAAAATTTACAGTACATTAACAAGTAATATTAGTGTTTGACATCCCTTTAGAGTTATTTTATCCCAGCAGGGATCACTGAACACATGAGATGCCTACTGAGTAATGCCATGCCCGTCCCAGAGCAAGCATTGACGTGAGAATAACAGTAACCTTTAACGTGACCACAGCTGACGTCAAGAAACACAACATCCATTTGACTGGACAGTTACCGATGTAGATCTATAATTGTTAAATTCCCAGTGTTCAAGTTTAGTGTTCGTGTGCACTGTTGTTATTTTTGGAAATAAAGGCTTTTTTAACCGTAAAAAATCTTGCCTCCAACTTACATCTTCTTAACAAGTGTTTGATAATTGCACTTAAGGGATAAATGCAAGAAATATGTGTTTATATCGACCTACGTATATATAATAATGTACACATATATTATATACAGTATTTTGAAGATAGATCTAAAACAAACGGGTATATCAGCCACTATATCTATCATTTTTTTCTTCCTTATTTCAGTATCGGCCCTCAAAATTTATTTTGGTTGAGCTCTATACTTGACACACAGTGGGATTTTTCTCCAACCCTTTAGGACGGATGGCATCCTCTCATCTCTTATCCGTACTGGGGCAGCGTCCATGGACAAAAAGAAGAAGTGGTACATGTTTGACGGGCCAGTGGATGCTGTTTGGATTGAGAACATGAACACTGTGTTGGACGACAACAAGAAACTGTGCCTCAGCTCAGGGGAGATCATCAAGCTCTCCGATGTAAGGTCGACTTTTCGGTTTTTATCCCTGAATCACCTTGTGCCCAGCGTTCTTGCAGACTGTTTTACTTGCTTTCCCCACAGGTGATGACAATGATGTTTGAAGTGCAAGACTTGGCAGTGGCATCTCCCGCCACAGTGTCACGCTGTGGTATGGTCTACCTAGAGCCCAGCATTCTGGGCCTCACCTCTTTTACAGAGTGCTGGCTGAGGCGGCTTCCTGAAGCTCTGAAACCGTACACAGAACAGCTCAATTCCCTGTTTGACAGGTTCCTGCAGGTGAGAGCTGTGATGCCACATACTGTTATGGAATAATGAGAATGAAAAACATATCTATAACTGCTTTTATTCTTGTTTTTCTCTATTGTTTCACAGGACTCGATCACATTTGTCCGCACGTCAGTAAAGGAGGTCATCATATCTTTGGACAGCAATCTTACCTGTAGTCTGCTTAACCTTATGGACTGCTTCTTCAGTCCTTTTAACCTTAAAGAGGTGCCTTCTGCTTCTCCGCATTAGAATATATTGCTTTGTATTAAATATTAATATATGGCTTTCTGTGTGAATATACTGGTTAACCCTGAAGCTGCATTCAAGAAAGTCATGAGTGTAAATTGATATGAAAATTACTGTACTTTTGCATGAGACCTTTTTTTTATTGCAATCTATTCACTAATCCTTTTATTTTCTTGTAGGGAGAAAAGCCTGTGCCCCAAAATAAGCTGGACCGCCTGCAGGAGCTCATTGAGCCTTGGTTCATTTTCTCTCTGGTGTGGAGTGTAGGCTGCACAGGAGACGCAGCCAGCTGGAAACGCTTCAGTGCCTGGCTCAAGAGCAAGATAGCAGAAGAAAAGGTCAGATCATCTTTGCTTTAGCATGGAAGCACCAAATCCTTTGAGGTATTGTTTGTGTTGGTACTTTTAATTTGTACTAATATGACAGAGAGGTATATTTTAATGTGTTTGCATATATGTCCCTCAGATTCAGCTGTGTTTTCCAGAAGAAGGGCTGGTATATGACTACAGGCTTGATGACGCAGGGATTAGTAAAGTTGAGGAGGGCGAGGAAGATGAAGAAAGAGAAGTAAATGATGCATTATTGTCATACAGATTTTTCATTGCAACCACCAGATGCACCTTTGCTTTCGCTCAGTCATCATTTTGCTTGGTTGTAGGTCCAGTGGGTTAGCTGGATGGACTCTGCAAATAGTGTTATGATCACCCCTGAGACAAACTATGCTGACATCATCGTTCCCACTGCTGACACAGTTAGAATATCCTTCATCCTGCATATGCTTTTGACCAATAAGAAACCTGTGAGTGGCTTGATTGTTGTTGAACTTCACATATTAGTCTAGAAGTACTTCTGTACTTGAAAAGGAGAGTAGATTTAAATTTTCTGTATTTGTTCCAGGTGTTGTGTGTTGGGCCAACTGGATCAGGAAAAACCCTGACTCTGTCTGACAAACTGCTGAAAAACATGCCGGATGAATACATCACTCACTTCCTCATGTTCTCTGCCCGCACTTCAGCCAACCAGACTCAAGATTACATTGACAGTAAACTAGACAAAAGGTATGCACACTCTTCTGCAGAATGTCCATCCAAATATACATTGTTTACAATGGAACAATACATTTGTGACCCACCATTTCATTGATATTTCTGCCTGCCTCAGGCGGAAAGGTGTGTTTGGACCACCTATAAGGAAACACTTCATCCTTTTCATTGATGATCTAAACATGCCCATGTTGGAGACATATGGTGCTCAGCCTCCTATTGAACTGCTGAGACAGTGGATGGACCACGGAGGCTGGTATGACAGGAAACAGATAGGTGAGAGTGATGCACTACTTGATCACTGCTTACTTGATCACACCAGTACAACCTAAAATCGAAAAAATTGGGACACATTGTAAAACATTAAGAAAATGGTTGTATTTACAATAAAGGCACATTACTTAACATTAGTTATTGCAGTAATAAGCATCTATCAACTGATAATTAATGTGGCAACTTTTAATTTATTAAAGGTTTCATGATAACTAAGATACAAATTTTTACTTTTGAACTATTGAATAAGCTCCTCAGTTAACATGAGGACTATTAGTCAGTGATTATATGACACATTAATTAACCATTAGAATATGATTGTGTTAACTAATATTGATTAATGTGCCTTTATCATAAAGTGTTGCCCAGTTGCCCAACAGTGTAAGTGTGATAATTTCCTACTCCTTTTTGGCCATTGATTGAAATGAAACAGTACAAATACATTATATTTAAAGTTTTGTAAAAAAGTTCTTTCTTTCTTTCTCTCCTAAAATGTATGCCTTCAATGTATTACAAAGATGTTGGGATAGGGGCAAACAAAAGGCTGCGAACATTGTGGGATGCTCAAAAACACCTGACTGAAACATTTTACTGGTAAAGAGGTTTATTGGTCACAAATGATATTATCATCAATAAGTATGAAAGGGGCATCCTCAGAAAGGTTCAGTCCATTACAGACAAGAATGTGGAAGGTTTCACCACTTGTGAGAAAGGGTCAGTAAACACAGTTTGTTGCCCAGCCACTAATGCTAGCTAAGACTCTACCATGTTAAGTGAAAACCATACAACAACATCCAGATTTGCTCAGAATTCTCTGGGCCTATGCTCATCTTAAATAGAACGATTGAAAATGTACAAGTGTTTTTTTGTCTGACAATATCTAATAGGTTTTAGACAATTAGGATGTCATGTTTTTCGGGCCAGTAAGAAAGGACCTACCAGATTGCGAATGTAAATCTCTGACGATTCGGGTGTGTGTTTGTCCCCGTGGCTTGACTTGCATATCTGTGACGGCATCATTCACGTGGAAAGGTTTGTAAAGCTTTTGGAACAACATATGTTGTCATTCAGACGAAGTCTTTTTCATGGATTTCCCTGCGTATTCCGTCAGGACAATGCCCAAACTACAGCCTTCACACCTTACAACAACATGACTTTGAAGTGAAAGAATGCAGGTACTAGACTGGCCTGCGTGCAGTCCAGACCTGTCCCCCGACTGAATGTGTGTATCTCATTTAGAAGTGTGAAATGAAAAAAATTAACACCTAATATGTCAAGCAAAAAAAGGGGCAGAATTCTCCTTGAAAACAAATTTTCTCTCTTCCCTACCCTTCCTAAATAGTAAAAAGGAAATGCTAAACATGCTCCTTGTCCTTGACACATGCTGCAGGTATAAAATTAAGGTGGTGCAAATATTTCTATAAAACCATAACTGATTCAAAGGTTGATCAGTTTGAAAAATAAATAACTTGTTTTTGTATTGTATTGAAATACATTTAGGTTGAAAAGGCAAATTGCAAATCAATGGATTCTGTTGCTGACAGACTGGTTATAGTACATGGAACTTGAGTACTTCTTTTTTATTTCTAAAAGTTCTTACATTTCAATACACAGATTTGGATTTTGTTATTTCTGCTCTGACATGGGAGACATCCCTTTAAATTGAGGTTTTCTGCTTGTCTCCTTTTTCTTTCTCCACAGGGACATTCAGGCGCATTGTGGACATCAATTTCGTATGTGCCATGGGACCCCCAGGGGGAGGTCGGAACCCTATCACCCAGCGCTTCACCCGTCACTTCAACCTCCTGTGCTTCACTGGGATGGACGATGCCAGCTTGAAAACAGTTTTCTCCACCATTCTGGGCAGCTGGATGAGTGAGTCTGGACTGAGCAAATTGAACCAGGCAGTAGGTCAGGGACAGGAAGAAACCAAGTAAAAAAAAAACAAAGACAGCAAAATGTTTAAGATTTCATTTAATAGCACGAGTTAGTATAATTTTTTATGATATAAGTTAATTGTGAGTCATGAGTTCCTGGAGCACATTTACAGAACTAATTTAGAAACCAAGAAATGTGGACCAAAGTTTTTGAAGTTGTCCCCTGAGGGCATCAAAGTCCTACAGTTAGAAAAATTTTACATTAATTTCCTGTTTTAATGTCGTTGCTTCCCTGCTCTTTGTGATCAGGACCTGTGCCAGCTCTCCAGCCGTTGAATCAGCCTGCGGTAGACGCTACGATCAGAGTCTACTCTACCATAACCTCCCAACTCCTCCCAACTCCAGCCAGGTCACACTATACCTTTAACCTCAGAGACCTGTCCAAAGTCTTCCAGGGCATCCTCATGGCTAAGGCTGTAACTATAGAGGTAGTCAGATGCAAGAGAATCAAATTAAGCTGACATAATTGCATTATTTTTATGGAAAAGATTGTGCCTTTTCAGATCTCTATGAGATCAATGGGTAAATATTATTCGGCATGATGTTTAAACCAAAGAGCATTGAGTATTAGCAGGCACATCTCACCACTGGCTTTTTTGATTTTAGGACAAATTGCAGCTGCTGCAGCTGTGGTACCATGAAAACTGCCGGGTTTTCCAGGACCGCCTGGTGTGTGCTGAGGACAGGGACTGGTTCAATAAACTCCTGCAGGACTGCATTGAGGCTTTTGACTGTAGCTTCAACGAGGTGGTGCCCTGCCAGCCAGTTTTATATGGAGATTTCATGACGCCTGGAGCTGACAACAAAGTCTACATGGTCATACAAGACATGCAAAAGGTGATTGCTGTCAACCACTGTTTGAAATTGTACTCAGTACACTTAATCTGCTTTCCACACTATAGAATAAGAGGTTAACTGTACTTTATGATATATTTTCTATCTATAGTTGGTGAAAGTGATGGAGGAATACATGGAAGACTACAATCAAGTCAATACGGCCAAGATAAAACTTGTACTCTTCATGGATGCCATTGAACATGTGTGCCGTATCAGCCGCATCCTGCGGCAGCCGCTGGGCAACGCACTGCTGCTTGGAGTGGGTGGGAGCGGGCGCCAGTCGCTCACTAAGCTGGCCTCCTACATGTGAGATTCACACATTTTCTACAGCTATTTTATGTACTCTTGTAAAGGAACACACTGCTGTAGTTTGCATGGTTTTATACTCTAGTGTTACTGCTTCCATTTTTCCAAGCATAGACACATGATGACCCTCTTTAAAGGCAGCAGTTTTTTGTTTTTTTTCCCATTTGTTTTATTTTTTAAGCAAACATAAAAATCTTACTGGTAACCATATTGGTAACAAGATAGAGATAGATACTGAGTGATAATTCAAGTGCATGCAGGGTCAAATAACAAATTGAAATTTCCTTTAATGTTGCTCCATAAAATCATTAAAAACAATTTACTGATATGCTGAAAAACACGCAGCAACCACAGTATGGACCTTTTTAGGTATCTGGTGGTCTTAACCAGGTAGTGTGTTTGTTCTTCAGGTCAGACTATGATTGTTTCCAGATTGAGCTGGCAAAAAATTACGGCCTGACAGAGTGGAGAGAAGATATTAAAAGCATTTTGATGAAGGCCGGCATTCAGGACAATCAAGTTACTTTCCTCTTTGTTGACACACAGGTAAACAATAGCGTGCTGTCATCTGCTACAGTGTACTGTTACAGCATCATTGCAATGCCGACTGCTAGCTCTTATTTAAAGTGCATGCACATGAGAACATAAACAAAAATGCAAGATATACTGACGATTTCCCCAGACAAAGAGGAAGCATTTTACTCATCATTGTCATCTGGTTAATCCCTCAGATTAAGAGTGAGTCATTCCTGGAGGATATAAACAACATTTTGAATTCAGGAGACGTGCCCAACTTGTATGCATCAGACGAGCAGGAGCGCATCCTGATAGCCATGAAGGCAGTGGTGCAAGAACTGGGTCAGCAGCCAACTAAGGCCAACCTTATGGCTGCCTACATCAGGAGGGTCCGCAGCAACATCCACATCGTGCTCTGCATGAGGCGAGTAACTGTGCAAAGTTTTGTTTGCTCGGTCAAGAGTATATTTAAAGAATTGGATGGCTGTTCTCCAACACCACATCTTATTTTTTGTCTGCCTTTTCCTTTCTCATACATCTTGTCCTCATTTGCTCCCCTGCAGTCCCATCGGTGAGGTGTTTCGGGCACGGCTGAGGCAGTTTCCCTCTCTGGTGACCTGTTGCACCATAGACTGGTTTAATGCCTGGCCAGAGGAGGCTCTGCAGGCTGTGGCAACATCATTTCTTAATGAGCTGCCCGAGCTAGATGCTAGCCCCACGGCTATGACGGGACTGGTGAGCATGCTCTGTGTGTATGTGTGTGAGTGTGTGCAGGGAGTTTTATGGATTTAAAGGTTAGTATCAAAGTAATCATATACTTAGATTTTATATTTCCATGCTTTCAGCTAGTTGGTTGTCACACCCGTATTGATTGCATGTTCAGTTTCTCTTATCTTTAATGATAGAAATATAGGACTAAGGGGTGGAGCTAAGTTCGAATAAAGTATTCATCAAAACACCAATATATTTTATTTTAGTTCTGTAAAAATGTTTTGCAATCGGGGCAAAAAACAAAACATGTCAAATAGTTTGGGCTCTGCCTGTTTGTGCCGATGAGACCGGAGGACAACAGGAGAGTGGCACCACAGCCTGTTTAAAATATAGGCAAAACATAGTCCTCACAACTTAATTTAAAGCTGAATTTTTTTTTTTCTTTTTTCAGTAAATTCTGACTTTCAGACTTTCCAAAGCTCTGGAGTCATTGGATTTGTTAGTTTGTCACATAAGTCAGGAAAAATACTATGCAGCTACCACTCAAATGTAATTGTACAAAAAGCGTGACATAATAATAATGAGAAGAATGCTAATGATAATCATAATTGTGTGGTAATGCAGTTTAATTAAGTGAGACCTACACAATAAAACGGATAAATGTTGAATTAATAATGTTTCAAGGGACCTTTTTGATCCAAACCCTGCAACTGTCTCAAAGTAGCCCACTTTCCTCAGTACAGGTGAGGTAATATACTTATAGGCTGTGAGCCTCAATTCCTAGCTGGTTTAATCTTGGCAATCCACTGACAGACAACAATATGCGGGTGAGAAAAAAGTGTTTTAAACATCCTTGTTTATTGATTATTTATTATTTATTAACTATTCAAAAGTAATCTTTTTTTTTGTGATTAGGGAAATGCATTGCATGGCAAAGACAAACATTTAGTGGGGAATTAAATAAACTGACAGGTAATATGTGTATGAGCTGATTGCTGAGACTACGTAACCTCTTTGACTGGACCTCAGCTACGCAGTGATATGTGTAATGTGAAAGTTTTTCACTGAAATTCAATGAAACAATGACACACTTTGAAAGCCGGAAAAGTTATAGAGGCATTACTGGGAGGAATTTCTGCACCTTAGGTATCTCAAGCAAGTCCGTGCAAATGTATTATTATACCTTTGGTAAATGATTCAAACTTGAGCACAATATCTCTTTAAATGGTTGCATTTTGCAGACACTAATGTGTGTGAAGATCCACCAGATGGTAGCCAAGAAGTGTGAACAGTACCTGGCTGAGCTTTCTCGACATAATTATGTGACGCCAAAGAGCTATTTGGAACTGCTCAAAATCTTCTCGGATCTCATTGGATGCAAGAAGCAAGAACTTTGTGGTGCTCGTCAGCGCATGAAGACTGGCCTGGACAAGGCAAGACCCTGCAATAGAAAGCCAGTAACACAAATTTTTGTGTTGTGCTTAATTAGCACTCACACCTGTTGTTCTTTGGTCCTGTAGCTTCTTAGCACTGCAGAGGATGTGAGTAAGATGCAAGAGGAACTGGAGACAATGAGACCTCTTTTGGAGGAGGCTGCTAAAGAAACTGAAGTCACTATGGAGACCATCAAAGTAAGGACAAATAAATAAGAGGTAGAAATGTTGGAGCCATCGAAAATTCACTACACATTGATACAAATTTCATCTTGTGTAATTCTTTTCTGTATACAAATTTAGATTTCTGGAGAATAAGGTACCTGACAAAAACAAGTTAAATGAATTTTTCTGTGTGTTTTTGAGTTTTTGGAAAAACAATTCTTAACCTCTGACCTTTGAGTGTCACTTTAATCGACATTTCCAGAGAGATACGGTGGTTGCAGAGGCGACTCGGAAGTCTGTGCAGGATGAGGAAGCCAAAGCTTTAGAGAAAGCTGATTTTGCAGGTGCCATCGCAGCAGATGCACAGAGAGATTTAGATGAAGCTCTGCCCGCCCTTGATGCTGCCCTCACCAGCCTCAAGTCACTCAACAAAAATGATGTCACTGAGGTCAGCAAGACAGCATTCAGATACTGCTGCATCTTTACTTTATATGCAAAATATAGCTTCCTGAAATTTTTTTTTACCATAGGTGCGAGGCATGCAGCGACCTCCCCAAGGGGTGAAACTGGTTATTGAGGCAATGTGCATCATGAAGAGCATCAAACCCAAAAAGGTAGCAGGAGATAAGCCTGGAACCAAAGTCAATGACTACTGGGAACCAGGTAAGGGTCTGCTACAAGACCCTGGCAAGTTTCTGGAGAGCCTCTTCAAGTATGATAAGGTAGAGTCTAATGATTATATGGACTTGATCCAAAGGTAGTCTTAAGTGCTTTAGTTAAAAGCATCTGGTCTGTTTTGTTTTGAAGACATTTTAGCTCTCACCCGAAAGGCTTCTTCAGTTTTAAGTGCTACAACTATAGCACTTAAGACTACCTCAGCCTGGATGACTAAGAACCCACACAAACATTTGATCTGAAGCTTTTGAGTTGCCTGAATTTCAGTGTTTAATGCTGATTATGAAATGTCTCTGTCTGCTAATCATCATTTGTGCAGGACAATATTCCAGATAATGTAATCACTGCAGTCCAGCCCTACATGGAAAATGAAGAATTCCAGCCTGCCTCCATTGCCAAGGTTTCCAAAGCCTGCACCTCCATTTGCCAGTGGGTGCGGGCCATGTATTCATATCACTTTGTGTCCAAGGGTGTGGAACCTAAAAGGGTAAAAACTCACATTTGAGACGCTCTCCTAGTTATCCATGAAAAACAGCACTTGAATACTTACTTTCCAAATTAGAGAGTCGTCTGAACAAATTTAATTTAATTACTTGTACAGCGAGCTCTCCAGGAGGCCCAGGAGGACTTAGCTGCAACCCAGAGGATCCTGGATGATGCCAAAAAGCAGCTGGAAGCAGTGGAGAATGGCATTGCTTCTCTGCAGGCCAAGTACCAGGACTGTGTGGCTAAGAAAGATGAGCTGGACCAGAAGTTTCAACTTTGTGAGGCCCGCCTCATCCGGGCAGACAAGGTCAGTAGGAGAGAAAAGATAATACAACACTTCCCTGGTCCCCATGCGGATAGGCACTAGGAGCAGAACAAAGAAGTGGCCGGCAACATGTGACAGTTACACTGAAAACTTAACGATATACAGTATGTCTATGCTACCCTAAGCCAGTAGGCATTAATGTAATGTGTTTATACAAAACAAATGTTCACATGTACACGTGTCTGAACAGATTTTATGTAATTTGATAGTTATGTGATGATTATGATGTGTTGATCTTCTCCAGCTAATTGGTGGACTGGCAGATGAGAAGGTGCGGTGGAAGGAGACAGTGGAACATTTGGATTATATGGTCAATAACGTAGCTGGGGATGTGCTTTTATCGGCAGCGTACATAGCATATCTGGGACCATTCACTGTAAGTGTCTTAAAAATCAGTGAGTGTGAATAGACATTAAAAAGTTGCAGTACCCCTTTACTATCAACTGCACAGTTATATTTCACTATTGTGTTTCAGTATTTTGAGCTAATCAGTGTAGCACTAATGCATAAGTTGAACAAAGGTAAAAAGAAAAATTTCTTTTAGGGAGAGTACAGGGCAACCATGGCAGAGGACTGGCTCCATTGTTTCACAGAGCTAAGTGTTCCACACACTGACGAACCCAGCCTGATCAGCACCCTAGCAGATCCAGTCAAGATCCGCTCTTGGCAGGTCAGCACTAAGCTGCTTTCAGACTTCTTTTGCGTGCTGTTACACTTTACTTTAAGCACTGTTATTAATCACACTCTGTTATCTCTGTGTGCATAGATATCAGGTTTGCCCAAAGATAACCTTTCGGTAGAGAATGGTGTGATTGCCCAGTACTCTCTGCGCTGGGCTCTATTCATTGATCCTCAGGGACAAGCCAACACGTGGATAAAAAACATGGTGAGAACAATTTTCTGATGGTATGAATGCAGAGGATGCCGCTGAGACCAAAAGACATAAAAACTGCATCCTGCATGCATCCTCTCACATCACATGTATAGTGTGTACCATTAATATCTAGAGTTGAAAAAGCGGAGCATCCTGTATGTTTAGCAAGGGGCCATTTTTTTGAGTTGTTATCTCACATTACCCACAATTTCTCTGGAAAGCTTTTTTTTGTGTCTGTGGTATTTGATCCTCGCTTAGCTTTTCCCTTATCATCCAGGAGCGGAACAATGGATTAGAGGCTATGAAGCTGAGTGACCGGGACTTTCTCCGCAGCCTTGAGAATGCCATTCGCTTTGGAAAACCCTGCCTCCTGGAGAATGTAGGAGAAGAGTTAGACCCTGCTCTAGAACCCGTCTTGTTGCAGCAGGTGAATACATGTGCAAGTCTATGACAAACATCGCTTGTACAGGATGTGCTATGTAAACATCTACCTAGCGCTGTTCTGCGTCTGTCAATTCTTTTTTCCCTTAGACATTTAAGCAGCAAGGCAGCACAGTGCTGAAGCTGGGTGATTCGGTCATCCCTTACCATGAAAGCTTCAAGATGTACATCACCACCAAGTTGCCTAACCCGCACTACTCTCCGGAGGTCTCCACTAACGTCACGCTCATAAACTTCACAGTGTCACCTAGGTAACACATTTTCAACAGATAAAGTTTTGTACCAGATAGAAAGTTTTTTTTTTCTTCAGAATCCATGAATTTTACCCACTTATGCCTTAGTATTACTGCGTTTGTGCATTTTGTGTTCCCAGTGGTCTAGAGGACCAGTTGCTGGGCCAGGTGGTGGCTGAGGAACGTCCAGACCTGGAAGAGGCCAAGAACCAGCTGATTGTCAGCAATGCCAAGATGAAGCAGGAGCTAAAAGAAATTGAGGATGAGATCCTATTCCTCCTCAGCTCAACTGAAGGAAATCCTGTGGACAACAAGGAGCTCATCCAAGTGTTGGAGGCCTCCAAGATCAAAGCCGGAGAAATCAAGGTCAGAGCTATTGTTGCTCGTTGCATACGTGAGCTTGTTTATTTCTAAGATATAACTTCCTCCCCTGCATCATATATAATGACCTGTATGTTCTCAACTAATGCAACTTGGTTTTACTGACAGGCCAAAGTAATGGCAGCAGAGCAAACAGAGCAAGACATTGATGCCACCCGTCTGAAGTACGTGCCTGTGGCTGTGCGCACACGGATCCTCTTCTTCTGTGTGTCCGACCTGTCCAACGTTGATCCTATGTATCAGTACTCTTTAGAGTGGTTCATTGGCATTTTCATGACTGGCATTGCCAACTCTGAGACAGCAGGTAAAAAGACAATCCAAATAGCAAGATGGAAAAAACTTTAGGACTGGTTTATGACATTTAAACTAGATGTTGAATAGAAAAACAACCAAAACTTTTTCCTGTGTCTCACAGATGACTTGGAGATAAGAATAAGCAACATCAATGAATACTTCACATTCAGTCTGTACAGCAATGTGTGCCGCAGCTTGTTCGAGAAGCACAAACTCATGTTTGCCTTTCTGTTGTGCACACGCATTATGATGAATGAGAACAAAATTGATATGGTGAGCACCAGGAGATTGTCCACTCATCCGTCCCCTCTTAAATAACCTGTAGGAAATAAAGTTCATTCAAGCACATGGGATGAAATGCGATGTCTGTTTGTGGCAGGCTGAGTGGCGCTATCTGCTGTCTGGAGGGATGTCCGTCCAAGAGCTGGACAACCCTGCGGTTAGTTGGCTGTCTGATCGCGCCTGGCAGGATGTCCTGGGCCTCAGTGCTCTGGACAAATTCAACAACCTGGCAGAGAGCTTCAGTGAACACTTACAGGGTTTCAAGAGATATTCTGACAGCAACCAGCCCCACAGGCATGCAGCCATGAACCCCAATGTTAACAAATGCATGCTTGTTTCTTTTATTTTTGTTGTGCAGAAGCTGTCAATATGTAACAACGTGTGTATGTGTTTATGTTTGTGAGTAGGGAGGAACTCCCAGGGACGTGGGACACAGAGCTGGACTCATTCCAGAAGCTGCTGATCCTGCGCTGTCTGAGGGCTGACTGTCTCGTTCAAGGCCTCCAGGACTTTGTCTCAGCTCAGCTGGGTCAGCGCTTCATAGAACCTCAGGTAGAGTCCCTGACCTTTGTCTTGACTTTGATGTTGATGTTAAAGCCAGTTAATGTTGTTACATTGAAGATTAAAGAAAACAACACACAAATAGGGTAAGTGGGGTAAACATGTGGTGGCCTGCCTCCAGGGCTGCTCCCGCATTGCATTTCCCTCTTTTTATTTTTTTTAATGCATCTAACACTTAGACATATGCAAATCTATTGGGGGAAAAAGACACACACACACACACACACACACAAAAAACAAGACTGTGTGTGTGTGTGTGTGTGTGTGTGTGTGTGTGTGA
>KV751324.1:11665249-11684800 GCA_001698575.1 Mola mola | reverse complement strand
GCACCTTTCCCTGTGTCATTGTGGCGCATGTTTGTGTGGGCCGGTCTGCACTGTGGCCATAAGGGGATCTAAAGTAGCCTTACACACCATTTAATTACTATTATTATCATTATCATGATATATATGAGTACATTTTCATTTTTCTTCCCCCCAAACCCTATTACTATGTTTATTATTGTTTTTATATTATTATCAATATTATTGTTATTACCATTACTACTGTTTATACTTACACCATTTATACCTGTTATAATACACACACATACTCATACACATTCACACTCACATACATACACACAGGATTTGTCATGATTACTCCATCTTCTCTTTGTATGCTATGTATATTGTTTGTTTCTATGTATCTGGTTGTTCTTCGTGGTTTTGCATTTTATTCTGTAACATCTGTGACAGTGACTTAGATTTTAACAATTAACATGGCAGTAATAGCTCATTATGATCTGCTGGGTCTGCAGAATTGCAATGTTTAATGTGTAGTATAGAAGTGTATTTGAATATGATGCATGGAATCCACTGTGCTTCACTGAACACTCTTTATTTTACAATTTGTCGGAAGTATTTATGGATGGTCACTCTTTCTCCATCCTTCCCCAGACAGCAGACCTATCTGAAGTTTTCAAAGAGTCATCCACCAGCACTCCCCTCATTTTTGTCCTGTCTCCTGGCACTGACCCTGCTGCTGACCTCTACAAGTTTGCTGACGCCATGCATTTCTCTAAGAAAATGAGTGCCATCTCTCTGGGCCAAGGCCAGGTCAGGTCCTGGGGGGTTGCCTGGGAATGCCTGCCTCTCTCTGACGCTAGATAGTAAACTACCATGAATCACTTTCTCACAAGAACCAGGCCATCCCTATTTGTCGCATTAAGAATGGCCACCTCTGTGCTAATTGGTTTCTCTATTTTTGACCATTGTCCAGGACAAAATATCATGCTCTCTAGATTCCAGGAAAACATACATGAGCTTAAAAAAACATATCAAATTAACATCATGTGCAGGTTTCTATTTCTAGCAACATTTTGTATCATTACCTGCAATTTTGCAAGTTAAAAATCGTGATGCATACTTGGCTACCGTATCACCCTGTCCTGAGGGCTTTCAAGCACTTCTAAAGTGTCTATGTTGGCCGTTCAATTCATATGGATCAGTACAGAAGAGGATTCGGGCCAGGTGTGAAAAGAAATTGTGAGTTCATCATTTTTCCTCAGAATTTTGACTTTAAATCTCAAAATTGAAAAAAAAAAAAAAATCCCTGGGAATTCTGAGGAAAAGATAAGAATTCTAAGTTTAAAGTACAAATTATGAGTTTAAAATGAGAAATCTGAGAATTAGTCAAAATATGCATTTAATGGCAGAACTATGAGAAACAGAAGTCAGAACAAAATTTCCACTAACCCCTAACTCAAATATTTTTCTCACAAGTTTCCCTCGCTCGTCCTCTGTAGATCAGACTTCTGGGAAACATGGATGTTAAAATAAAGCATCACGTTACACTTCCTGTTTTGTTTTGTTTTTTTATAATTTCGGAGCACTCCTGATAACTTCAGATGGTGTTTGTGTGATTCAGGGCCCCTGGGCTGAGGCCATGATGCACGCTGCCATGGAAAAAGGTGAGTGGGTCTTCTTCCAGAACTGTCACCTCGCGCCCAGCTGGATGCCTTCCCTGGAGAGACTCATTGAAAACATCGACCCCTCAAAGGTCAGCACAGATGTGGACACACGCTGTAGCACTGTGTGTTAGAGAAGCCTTTCACATGCTTTGACAGCGTTACTTAATGGCATCACATGTGTCACAACTCCCTGAAAGGTGCACAGGGACTTCCGCTTGTGGCTCACAAGCCTTCCCAGCAACAAGTTCCCAGTGTCCATTCTCCAAAATGGTTCAAAGATGACCATTGAGCCTCCCAGAGGAATCAAGGCAAATCTACAGAAAACCTACCTGAGGCTCACTGATGATTTTATCTCCTCTTCCACAAAGGTCTACTTCTACTTTTCATCAGAGAACCTGTCTTTCTGGGCATCTGGTGTCTGTCTTTTAATATCGTAACTTATTCCTCTCCTCTCCCCTTGTCAGATTGCAGACCTCAAGTCTTTGCTCCTGTCTCTCTGTCTCTTTCATGGAATTGCTCTGGAGCGAAGGAAGTTTGGCCCCCTGGGCTTTAACATTCCCTACGAGTTCACAGACGGGGACCTGAACATTTGCATCAGCCAGCTCAAAATGTTCCTGGATGAGTATCAGGACGTCCCCTATAAGGTAGGGAGCAACAGCTTCTGTTTACCTGTTAGGATGATAGTTCCAAAGCCACATCATTTGGTTTTTTTTTTATCTTCCCTCTTGTTTTGCCTTTCTCTGCCTGTCCTTTCTAAATCATCCCTTTCATCCTGTTTCCTTGTTAACTGTTTATATATTACATATTAACCATTGCTTCATCTTTTACTGATGTCGTAAAATACTTATCACTGTGGCTAGTTGATGTAGGAAATAGCAGAGGTTTTGCTTTCAGTATGAGTTCCATCTGTCCGTCTCCCCTCTTTGCAGGTACTTAAATACACTGCAGGCGAGATTAATTATGGCGGCCGAGTGACGGACGATTGGGACAGACGATGTCTGCTCAGCATGTTGGAGGATTTCTACTGTCCCGCCGTGCTTACTGATGATCATGTCTACTCTTCGTCTGGAGTCTACCGGCAGATAGACACAAATCTGGATGTCAAGGTTATATAAACTCAGTCCTGTTCATAAGCTATTGATTAGAGGAGCGCATTACACTTAACCTTTGTCTGCATCAATTAATATACTCACAGCCGCACATATATTTCTGGGTTTGAAGTCTCCTTTATACAGTGGTGAATTTCCAGTAATTATTCATGAAACATGACAGTATGTTTATTACTCCACAATATATCACTAAATGAGAGAAAATATTTTACCATCAACTCTTAAATGACTGAAAGTATGTTACAGTATTTAAAGTGTCACTTAGAACACGTGGACTTCTGACCTGCTAATTTTTAAACTAACTGATGACAATTGCTGTCAGCCATTGACTTGTTGCCATGGCAATTCTGACCCTAGGGTTACTTGGGATACATTCGTGGTTTGCCCATTAATGACACACCTGAGGTCTTTGGTCTCCATGACAACGCTAACATCAGCTTTGCCCAGAATGAAACCTTTGCCCTGCTCGGCGCTGTGGTTCGTTTGCAGCCTCGAGCTGCAGCCGCTGGGGGCCAAACTCTGGAGGAGGTACGAATATCTCCTTATTTCAATACTACATGACTCATATTATTTATACTGAAGTTATTTCTAAGTGAGAGGCACGTGACAACAGGAAACACCATTATTCTCACCATTCACTTCCTTTGTTTTAGCCAAGCTATGTTGAGTAGACTGGTGATTTGCTATACGCATGCACGACGTGTTATGTTTCATCCGAGCTGTTCCCCTTCCTGTGCCATAGATAGTGGAGGAGATAGTGGCGGGCATTGTTGAAAAGATTCCTGAGCCTTTTGATGTTCAGGAGGTGATGGAAAAGTACCCAGTCCTCTACGAAGAGTCAATGAACACAGTGCTCATCCAGGAGGCCATCAGGTAACATAACACGCTATGTACTGTTACATAATAGTGGGCAGTTTTTCAAAAACCTTTACTGAAAATACTCATCCAGCAGTCGAACAAATGCTCACTGTTCATTATGTTTTTCTTTTTATGATGAGAGAAAGAGAAAGAATTATCTCTGACAACAGTGAGCTCACATCATTTTTTTTTGGGGGGGGGGTTTATAATTAATTGAGTCACCAATAATGTTTGAAATCAGACACTAAAGTTGTAACCAGAAACATAAAAATATGGCTTTGTACTCACACTCCACTAACATCTTTTTTATGCAGTTTCTGTGTGAGCTAACAGTTATTTCATGGCCAGCTTTTGTTAGACTGTGCATCTGTGAACATTGTCCGTTAGTTGCTTTTTAGCCATTTACACATTTCCACTGTTTTGCTTGGTAAACAGTAAATTAGCAATAGAGAAATCAATAAGAGAAATCAAATGTGAGTTGTAATTTTCTGTTACATAAAAAGTTTGGATAATTATTTCCCTAATAGGGTGAGAGCCCCCAGACAGTTCATTTGGATATGTTAATGTGAATAAAAATAAAAGATGTGGTTGTTCTTAATGAGGATATATAGGTGTGAGAACTTTGTTCGGCACATTTAATTCATTAAGGTAATTCAGTGTGCTATAAGACATAACAAATTACAGCAAAAGTTTAAAAAAAACAAACAACATAGAGACTAACCAAATAAAGGTGGAACAGGAAAAAGAGGTATACAAGAAATGATATTCAGTATTACTGGTTTGAATCTTTTGTAGTTGAGTTACTGGTGTCCTTTGTCTTATAGATACAACAAGTTGCTGGGAGTCATCTCCCTGAGTCTCAGGGACATTGTGAAGGCACTGAAAGGTTTAGTGGTGATGTCATCAGAACTGGAGCTGATGGCCAACAGCCTGTTCAACAATGTGGTGCCTGACATGTGGAATGCCAAGGCAAGACGGACACATCCATTACCTCTCCTTCTGATAGTGGCTTCCACTGAGTAGTGGTTAAATTACAAGCTACATCCTCTGTAAAGCATAATGTAGAATAACATATAGAAGACACAGCAGTAGACCAAGAAAAATGTTCAGGCATGCGCTCAAACACAGAAACACATTCCTCCACACATAACTCTTTGAATGGCCATCTCCCTCCAGGCATACCCGTCTCTGAAGCCCCTGTCCTCCTGGGTGTCAGACCTGCTTCAGAGGATCAATTTTCTTCAGAGATGGATCTTAAGCGGCATTCCACCTGTCTTCTGGATTAGCGGCTTCTTCTTCCCCCAGGCTTTTCTCACGGGGACACTCCAGAATTATGCCCGTCGCTCAGGGACCTCCATTGACACGATCGGATTGGACTTTAAGGTCAGACAGTAAGCCGGACAGCCTGTGTCTCATTCTGTCATACTCATTTTTTTGGCAGGAATAACACTGCGTATATATTCCCCAACCTCTCCAAATTCACTCTCCATGAATATCGACTTATATCAATTCGTTTTGTTTGTTTCTTTTGAATGTTTTGTACTTCTTCATCTCTTTAGGTGATGGTGAAGTCCGTGTCGGAGATTACAGAGAAGCCAGATATTGGCTGCTACATCTACGGTCTGTTCTTGGAGGGGGCCCGCTGGGATAATAATGCGTGTATACTGACAGAGGCCAGGCCCAAGGAGCTCTACACAGAAATGGCTGTCATCTGGCTGATCCCTGAACCCAACCGAAAACCTCCAGCCTCCGGGATCTATATCTGCCCCATCTACAAGACCCTCACACGTGCTGGTTAGTGCACACATCATCAGACTGGACTCTTCTGTACTACTGACTTCTTTTTGTCAGCTTAGAGTTGCTCATTTGGAGTTGTGAAATACATTTTTAGTCAAACAAAAACAAATCAACTGAAATTTTCACAAACATACCATCCTTAATCAGTGTGGCTTTGTGTTGGGCCACTAGTGACAGTGTTTGCGTGCATCTCCTTTTGGTGGTTTTATTACTCACCCAAAATAGATTGCAGTGAGTGTCCTGTTTCATGAAGTGTGTGAAAGCGTAGCCCTGTATTTTCCACCCGGCAGCATGTTGACTACACCTTGTGCTGGCACGTTTGACAACGCTCAGTGGAAAAGTACAAACACATGTCTCGGTGCGGCTGAACCACTGTGTGCTGTTTTTTGTTTTGTTTTTTTGTAGGGACTCTGTCGACCACCGGCCATTCCACCAACTATGTCATCGACGTAGAGCTGCCCACAGATCTCACTCAGGGACACTGGATCAAACGTGGAGTCGCCCTCATCTGTGCACTGGATTACTGAATACAGACGCCCACTTCAGCAGAGACACGAAATGTGACCAAATTGGACTGTTGTGGTTGCAGAATATAACAGACACTTCCTCATTGCACTTTATGTCACAGGAAACCATTGGAGGAATGAATTAAAACTGCGAGAGTTGTTAATGACGAGTTCCTCATTTTTTTGTATGTGCTTTTATTTATTTATTTAAATAATTAGGGTTAGGGTTAGGGAATGAATAGTAATAACTTGTGTCACAATAAAATACTGAACCTTCTGTAATCTGTACGATAAAGCCTTTCTCACAA
Organism: Mola mola; assembly: GCA_001698575.1. Classification (NCBI taxonomy): domain Eukaryota; kingdom Metazoa; phylum Chordata; class Actinopteri; order Tetraodontiformes; family Molidae; genus Mola; species Mola mola. Next base: position 11,678,597 of record KV751324.1, on the reverse strand, counting down.
TGCCGCATCTTATTTTCATAAGACTTGGGGGATTAGTGTCTCCAACGCCCATATTTTGTTCTAAATCCTCTTCTTTACCCTGAGAAGCTGACCGATCAGTGATTAGACGTGCCGCTCCTTTAAGGCGGTAACATGGGGCCGCTTGAGAAATCTGACTTAACTGTAGGAGGGAGGTGCTTGGACAAACGGTGACAGTGACCCGCCATGTGAGCACGGGACTCCGGACCAACGGGGGAACTGAGATCAGCTGGACCAGCGGAATCCTCACTGCCGCTGCTGCTGCGTCTCTCTGACCGGAATTCATTGTTTGGAAACAACTCAGAAAGGCGGACAAAGTATCGATTTGAGGAAACGGTCTGATAGTTTGAAATATTAAGTATATGGTAAAATATAAAGTGTTTTTTTGTGCCAAGCACGTTTGGATCGGATCGGTGAGCCGCTGAGCAGACACGGTGGGACTTGCTGTGCGCGGGTGCCCCGGGGGCCACCAGACGCGCCGGCCGGCTTCGCTCGACGCTCCCTCTCAACTGGGCGGCATTGCCGAGGGCATCGCGGTACTTTTCCTCTGCTTCCTCTTCCTCTTGACGACAGGCCGGCATTAACATGCTCCAGGATGGAAACGAGAAGTTGAAACCGGACTCCGACGCGCCGGAGCAGCCGCAGCCCGCTCCGCCGCCGGCTGCTGATGGACAGGACGCGGACTTCCCCCTGCCCGTCTATCCCAAGCTGGACATAAAGCGCAACGCGGTCACGGACGATTATAAGATCTCCACTCAGGTTCTGGGTTTAGGGATTAATGGCAAAGTGCTCCAGTGCTTCAACAGGAAGACCGGGGAGAAGTGCGCGCTGAAGGTACCGGGGCCAGGCGGGGTGCTGGTCCAGATCAGACTCCTGATCAGCTTACCCCTCACCTGAGATAAATCCACCCACAACATAGCATCTTGTGTATTTTCATATTGATCATAGATCTTTTTCAGCCTGTATGAGCCGTACAACAGAGTGTCTTAACTTTCAATTTTAAGTGTCCAAACGTTTGTGGACAAGACTCACCTCTTTACTTACACCTTTAATGAGTTGTTCTTCCTGAGACGTTCAGCTCTCTCAACACTGGGCTAGGCATGCACCCATTTTCTGGATGTATTTGTGCTGGCCACATCCGCTGTCCTAAACCTTCTACATAGTAATCAGTAATCAGTAGTCAGTAATCATTGTAGCAGTTCTTTTTCATAACAGGGGATTTCCTCAATTTCCTTGACACAAAGGAGGATAAAATAACAACAAAAAACAAAATGATCGTTATCGGCCCAGAATTTCCATATGGTAGCATCTTTAGTCTCTGATTTGCATGTATGTGTGTATCTGCTGCTGACCAGTGTTTGACATGTGCTATACAGCTTCAACACATCTCCAAATCAGAACCACACCTGTGGCGGCTGCGGCTCAGATGGTAGAGCGGTCGTCCAGTTGATCGGAAGGTTCCCGGTTCGTGCGTTCCTTGGGCCATCAGTGTGCTAACGGTTAACGCTCCTGATGAGCAGGTGGCAGCCTGCGAGGTAGTCACTGCCACCAGTGTATGAATGTGCGTGTGAATGGGTGAACGGGTGAATGCAAAACCTGTAGCGTAAAAGCGCTTTGAGTGGGAAACAGTGACTGGAAAGACAGTGGAAGACTTGGGCATACTTTTATACACCTGCTCTTAACGCACAGAAGCCCGGTTCATCGTGCCATCACCTGTCACCGCTGGGCCGCACACTCAGGCATATGTACAGTAATTCACGTGAGCTGCCAAACCAGGCACAAACAGACCTGTTGGTGACGGAGGGTGAGAAGGAAAAAAGATCAGTTGCAACAGAAAACAGGAAGTCACAACCAAAAGATGGAAGGCCAGGAGGAGCACAATGCTCGGTCACATGTCAGAGTAGGAGGGTGAAAACCGCGGTCACAAGTAGAGGGAATGATTGAGAGAAAGAACCATTTTGTTGGTTGTGACGTATGTTGAGGTGTGAAAATGCACTTCGGTGTACAGTTGTGTGACAGTGTCACCTGGTGTTGAACAGACTTCAGCTTCACAGCATGTGAAGGGATCACAAGCCCACCACTCTCATCATCTGAACCCACCTGTGCTTGTAGCTGTTCGCAGAGCCTGAACCGTACAAGTCTAATGGAGGTGGGTTTTTTTAATGCGTGTGTTTGATTCAAGTTTTCATTGTACTTCACTGCCATTAGGGCTTATTTATGACTTTTTCTGTCCTGTTTTAGTCCCAAAACAAATAGAGGGTAAAGAGACATGATGGATGTGCAGAGGGTTAGGGGGGAGGAGACCAGCTCACTTGCTTCATTATTAAGTGTTTCTCTGAGGATTAAGCATAATGGATGGGAATAGGTTTAATCCACTTTGCAGCTAGAGCTGGAAGGGAGCCATCCTTTTAACGTGACTCAGTTAAAGTCATCAGGAGTCTTTTAATTTGGATTTGTCTGGACTCCCAGGAGGAGACCAACCTGGGAGATCCCCGTGATGCACTGTCAACAACTGTTACCATTTTAGAGTCTGAGGTGCCTTTCAGCTGTACAAGCAGCAGGTCTATGCACAGGCTTCCATTTAGACAATTGGTGTTGCATGCCCACCCCTGTTGTCCTCACCTTTTCATGCTCGTGCCACATCTGAGATTCTTCTGGGACCTGCAGCGACCAAACCACCATGAAAAAAGAAGCGGTTTATTCGGATGCTGCTTGAAAACTGTCAGGTCAGCTTTTGTAGAACAGAACTATGATTTTGTTGCCTAACAGGGATATTCACTGGGGATTTTACAGACAAGGTTGTGTGTCAAGTACACTGCAGTGCGCTCCTGATGTCACAACAAAATATACAAAAATATGCTTTGGATGCTCATATTCCAAGATTTGTGTGTGTGTGTGTGTGTGTGTGTTGAGTGTGTTGTGAGCTTTTTTTATGTATCTATTAGGGCTACAATACGGATGCAGTATCGAGGTGGGCATATGATCGAAAATATTGTGATATCTGATAGATTTGTCGGCCAGTCTTAGAATTTATGAAGAGTTTTGAGCATAATTTTCACAATTACACGCTATGTGTTTTGATATTGCCTCAAAACATTATTTTAAGGCCAAGCTGCTCAGCCCTAACAGATGTCAAATAATAGCGCAATATGTATAATGAAATGCATAGTTATAGAAAGGTGCCCTTGTAGCTTTTAATATTAGCACTTCTAGATGAATTGTTATTCTTTACACCAGGTCTCTGAAATATCTCAGTGTTTTGATTATTTATTGTTTTGGGGTTTTTTTTCAGTTTAACTAGCAGGTCCAAATATTTTGTTTGATAATTTGTTCTGTGACCCAAATGCTACAAAACTAGTGCCACTACCACCTGACAAATGTTCACCTATGAACATGCTACACTAAATAAGTAAGCGAACATGATACATTACATTAAACCTGCAAAACATTAGCAGTTAGCTTTATCCCTGTGAAATTGTTGCTAAACTTGTGTTAGCAACTAGCTTGACAGTGCTGCTGGCATGGCTGTAGACTCATAGTGGTGTTAAAATAAGCATAAAAGGAGTCATGATAACATAAATGTAGATGATTATTACTTAGCTATTGAAGCAGAAGGCAGATAGATGAAACCGTATTACTGCCATTTTAATGTTAACTTTATGATTATTAAATTCATTAAATTAAATTGGTTAAATTCTATTGGTATATGTTGTAAAGATAAACCCCCACATTATTAAGATAAGAAGTCCAGCACACTGACAGCCGTTAATCTTTGATAAAGTTTAAACATGTTTGAACAATATGAGTGCTTGTGTGTGTGTTAACTGTGTCCATGAGGTCGGTGGAGAGGACTGGGACGATGTGGTTGATTGGCTCAGAGCAGGATCAGGGACAGCGGTGCGTTTAGTCTCCCTCATGTCCAAATAAGAGGAGTCCATCTGGAGATTAACCGTCTGTCTCGTTCTCTCAGTCGTCACTTGTGTCTACACCATCCACTTTTATTGTAGCTAATTCTGACGGCAGGAAATTAAGGCAACCAGCTCACATGCCTGTCTTTTATGATTAAAGTCATAAATCTGTAAATGACACAGAAATAAGAAAGTCTACCCACTGTTTTGCACATGCAATAGACCACACAAATAAGTCAACGGAAACCCCCAACTTCTACTGTCAACACAGCGCTGCTCGAAACCAACGGCCTGCATTTCCTCTTTGTCCCGAGTGAGCTAAAAACTCAACTTTGTGAGCAGTCGCTCGATGAGTTTCTGAGAAACTGAAAATTACTTCCATTTCAGGCGATCCATGGAACTGCATGTTGTTCTTTCTTTTCCTTTTTAAAAAGGTCGCTTACTAAAAAGGGCTGGTTTAGTGTGTGTCTCTCTCTGATAGGTCAGTGAGTCGGCCTGTCTGTGTGTGTTATCTACTCCAGACTTGGTGTGTGACCAGACCAGCCTCGTGCACAGCAGTAGATCACTCCTTCACCGTCATTTCCAAAAATACACCCTGACTGAAGATGTGTGTTATGTTACGGTCCACCACCTGCTCTGTGTGTGTGTGTGTGTGTGTGTGTGTGTGTGTGTGTGTGTGTGTACGTACTTGTGCTAGGGGAGAAGCAGGATACATTTGTAACTAACAAAGTGAGGACATTTTGACCAGTCCTCAAACCTTCAAAGGGCTGCTTGAAGATTAAGACCTGGCTTTAAGGTCAAGCTGAAATAAGAAATGTCTTTTTAAGTTTTATTATATTAACTAGTACCAACCATTTTCAACCAACAGTGCAACATCCAATATACAGCTGTGGTCAAGTGTTTATGTTGAGTTTCAATGATTTCTACAACTCTGATGATGGAATAAGCACAGCACATACTACTTTGTCACAAAGCAGGCATACAGTTTAGTTTAATAATGAATTTATTATAGGTCCTCTGAAAATGTGACAGGCTCAAATATATACATAAAGCAATTCTGAAGATAAAATTCTCTTCCTTCAATGTTCCATATACTTCCTTTAGCTCACCAGTTCCACTGGCAGTGAAGCAGCCCCACAGCAAAATTGTACCACCACTGTGCTGACAGGAGGTTTTGTGTTCTCAGGCACGAAGGGCTCACCTTCTAGCCTCCAAACACACACACCCTTTTCACAATGGCCACATTAACGTGAAATCACCAGTAAACCAAAGAGTAATCAATAACATTAATTCAGGTTCTGTTCCATTTAGTGTGGCAGAGCCAACATGCACAAGAGCAGAGAGTCGACTGTATTTGACCTGGATGGAACAGATCCTTCACCTGTGTTTACACTAGTGTTTCCGCCCAAAATGGCTGCTGTGATAATGGCCCATTGCTGGTCAGTCTGACTGCATAACTTTCTTCCAAAACGATGTTTCTCTGTCAATGTGATCAGCAGCTGGGGTAGCTTTAAGGTGCCAGGTCTGGAGCAGGGGCAGCTCATGGCAGGCGTTATGGTGCTTTCCGGTAAACACTCGACTATCCTGATCAATTTTCTCTCAGCAGCAGGTGATTGTTTGTGTCCTGATCCGGACATGTATTTTGTTTGCAGGTTAGTCTTGAGACCTGTAACTGCTTTGAGATGGCTCCAAGGGATTTTAGTGACTGAGACGTTCCTCTTGTAGCATTTCTAGCTGAGTCTAACAGGTGTATTAACAGGCTATATTTACATGGGCCCAGAAAAGTCTCCAGCCGTTTTCAACCGTAATCACAAATCTACAAGGCAAATCTGATTGACATAACTTTCTGCAGCAATCAAGTTGCTGCATGTGTATTTCTTGCTATAATATACACGTTCAGTACAAGTGCATCTAAACTGAGGGCAGTCCTGAAGTGGTTTTAATGTAGAATATGGTTTAGTGGTCCACACTAGTCATCAGTTTGAGATGTGTGTCACTGGTTCACACATAGTCGGTAATTGCATTATTGTACTCTAAGCTTTTTACTGAACATTCTCAAATTGGGCCTCTGCTGTTAATGAGTCACCATCTTAAATAAAATGCAGCTATAATTTCATCATATAACACTACGCTGATGATAGCTAACAAAAAAGCAGAATGGCACACTCCTTCACCTGCGCCCAACAGTCCTCTTCAATTAAAATTCCTGGATCCGCAGCAAAATTCAATCAGTTCTTCTTTGGCTTATTCCTCATCTTCCCTTCAAGTTTCATTGAAACCCATCTAGTATTTGCATAAGCCCACTAATTAACAAACAAACAAACACACACAACCAAAGACATAACCTAGTAGGCAGGAGGTGAAACTTGTTGGTGACCTAATGAGTGGAATATCTGACAGTGATGCCATAGATTTATGGGATGTGAGAGACAGCATATACGACCTATATGATAACTATAATTTAAAGGCATTCTAACTGATAAAGTTCTGCAACTAACTATTATTGTCACCACTAACCCACTTGTCTTCTTTGCACAGTAGTTAACAGAATGTTTCCCACTTCACACCATAGATATTACATTTATAATGATATAAAACAAGACAGAAACAAAACAGCAAATCTAAAGAGATGCTAAAACAACCCCTCTCTTATCAAAAGGGTTACAGGCAGATTCACAAGTAAAACTGAAATTAAAATATTATGTAAGCATTCATTTAGAAATTGACAGACATTTTATATATGTGATATAATGAAAATGTGAATCCAGTGAAAGTCGATAGACACAAACATTGAATCTCTGTGGAATTGTAGCTCCACGCAGGCGATAGCTATGGCCAGAGGCATTATGTTTTCAGGTTGTCTGTCCATTTGGCCATTATTGTGAACGCGATATCTTAAGAACACTTTAAGAGAATTTCTTCAATCTTTGCCCAAATGGCAACTCTAACAGATAAACTGATTAAACTGATTCTGGGGGGGGGGTCAAAGGACAAATGTCAAGAATCATTTGAGATTCTTTACTATATTTATTTGACCATTTCTCTAATTTGATTTAATAGCTAGCACTAACATTTTTCATTGATTCCTATATCCTTATTTACTTGTGTTTATTTTATACAGCAATTTGACTACTTATCTAGTTCTGTAATACAAAGCTTGTTACAAAACACACACCTAAACCTTTAAATTAATGTACTGATCTCATGCAAATCATTTTGTTTTCATGTCTCTCTCTCCCTCTCTCTCTCTCTCTCTCTCTCTCTCTCTCTCCCAGATTCTCTACGACTGCCCCAAAGCGAGACGAGAGGTAGAGCTCCACTGGCGAGTATCAGGAGGGCCATACATTGTTCGCATCCTCAGCTTGTATGAGAACATGCATCATGGGAAGAAGTGCCTCCTCATTATCATGGAGTGGTAGGAGTTTGCAAATCTAGTTTGACATATTCCATTGAAAACTGCAAAGACAACATTTTTAATGTTTCACCTCATCAACGTGTACACAGAAGTTAGGACATAAGCAACAACAGACTGGAAAAGTCTCAGAAAGCTACAAAAACACCTGTTTGGAACACTACACAGAGCAACAGGATCATTTGTAACCGGTGATAGAATGACAAAGGGCACATATAATCGTCTCATCTGTGTGTATTTTCACATGTTTCTTAAGTGACATATCACTGAGGGCAGAATTAAAAAAGCAACAGTTATAACATTTGTTTGTGTGTGCTTTAATGTGCATACACATAGCTGAGCTTTGTACTTTTTATTGCTCTCTTTTACGTGTAACAAAAACAAAGCAGCAGGCGGTGACCGCAGCCTATTGACTCCTCTCTTTGTTCCTGGCAACTTTAAACAGTCAGTGACTAACTTGTCCTCACGGTATTGACACAGCAACTGTTTTTTGCAGCACTGTATGGTGTTGTCTGATTGTGTATGCATGGGCTCTCACGGTGTGAGCTGCTTCCTGTGTGAGTCAAATGAGGATGGCAGTGCCCTCACTCTCTCAGCTATCTGTTTATCTGTGAGCAAAAACATTTTTTTTATGAGGACCAGACGAGGAGTTTCACATGTCAGTGGTGCCTGTTTTATGTGCAATTTTGTGAGAATGGATTGTGGGAGGCTGATTCTGTATTATTCTTGGGTGTGACAGTGTCTGAACTTTAATTAATTAGGTCAAACGGGGTGGTGACGTGTGTCAAAATCACAAAAACATAAACTCATTTCCCACAAACTCTCTCGGCTTGTTTCATCAACAACGTTATGGCACTTTTCCCTTCTTCCGTCCTTGATCCAGTTTCGTCTCTGTTTTATTCACTCAGGACTTTCTAGATTTTTAACTTCACAATTTCTAAGAAACTGAAAGTTTCAGGACCTCAGTGTTTTAAACTGTAAAACATCAGATATTTCCACTGAAACTTAACCGAGTGGCTCTCAATATCTCAGAGTAAAGAAGATTCATGTAAAAATCCCCAATTTTCCCATTTTTAGAGCATAACATATGCTGTATATAGTAAATATACGTATATATATATATATATGAGGAATTTATCTGAGTTATTTGCAACTGTGATGATTTGTGTAGTTATTGACGTCTACAAAACATATTTATTTTTCTTGCTTCAGTTTATTCAGTAAAATTGCCTCTTTTTGCAGCAGTTTGAACCTTATAAAGGTTTTCCACTATCAAAATAGAGAACCCTGATCCGCTGTTTGAAAAAATAGTCATAATGTTTTATTAACTTTAATTGTTAGTTGATGCAGAGCTAGTACTTTATGCAGAGCAAAGGCAACATTATTGCCTTAAGTGTCATTTTTGAATTGTGCGTGTCCACAGTATGGAGGGAGGAGAGCTGTTCAGTCGCATCCAGGCCAGAGGAGACCAGGCCTTCACTGAGAAAGGTGAGGCCTTACACACACTTCACAGGCTGAGCCATTATTCCCAGAAAAGGACAATATTAGGCAGACATCTTGGATAAGATTAGGCAGTAAAGTACAGTATAGAAAATAATATATGTTTGTTCCTTTATTTTCATAATATCTCTTTCTCTCCTTGTGTGACACTGGGATTGCTTCTGGTTTGAGAGAGTGTCTTTTTTCCCCCTTTTCCTCCCAGAGGCTTCTGAGATTATGAGGGACATCGGCACAGCCATTGACTTTCTCCACAAGATTAACATCGCACACAGAGATATCAAGGTGCAGAGAAGAGAACGTCACTGGCCAAAGCCTGAAGAGTGCAATCAGTTGTGGGTCATAAGAGGGCAGATTTGTAATGTACCCTTCCTTCTCTTGCCTCCTATCTAGCCTGAGAACCTGCTATACAACTCAAAAGCGAGAAAAGGAGTCCTCAAATTAACGGACTTTGGTTTTGCAAAGGAAACCACGCTTCATAACCCCCTACAGACTCCCTGCTATACGCCGTACTATGTGGGTAAGTTACTTTTTGGTTTTAAATAGGAAAAGAACTAATGTTATCATCTTTATTCCTAACTTTTATCTGTTTTTGTTTTGCCTTAAGCTCCTGAGGTTTTGGGTCCGGAGAAATATGACAAGTCATGTGACATGTGGTCTCTGGGCGTCATCACGTACATCCTGTGAGTGCTGGATGTGATGTACCACAAACATTTTCATATGATGCATCCTTTTTTGAATACTGTCCAAACAAAGTGCTGTAATCTTGTTGTCTGTCTCTGTAGTTTGTGTGGCTTCCCCCCATTTTACTCCAACACAGGCCAGGCCATTTCTCCGGGAATGAAGAGGAGGATCAGGATGGGCCAGTACGAATTCCCCAACCCAGAGTGGGCTGAAGTGTCACAGGAAGGTGAGAAAACCCACAGACAGGTCCTGGAAATGATGAGTTTCATGTTGAATAGCTCTTAAAATCCCCATGTTGCAGTGAAACAAGTAAATAAAACAAAAAAATGCATCAACGACAACATGTGCTGTGTGTTTTCACGCAAAACATGTTAGTGTCGGTTGGAGTAACCAAGCTCTGTCAGAACTCTATATTTAAGTTAAGCCTTTACCAGTTGATGAAACGGATATTTATGTTGTTTTCCAGCTGAAAGACAAAGATGATGAAATGTAGCAAGTGGTATATTTCTTGAACAGCATTGTGAATTTTTACAAGATACTTTATCTGAAAGGAAAGAAAAAAGTGACATGAACATGGATGCCAATTAGTTTAATCAAGCTTGCATCATGAAACCAAGTTCTAAGTTCTCATATAGAAAATCTCTGAATATAACCGTCTCTGTGTCATCTCCCACACACTGAACATGTGTTCCCTGACGCTTTCCCATAATTTTACACTCCCAAAGACTTTCAAAGACAAATCAGTATGTCCAAACTCCGATAGCTCACTGACACAAGCTGCAGAGGTCCAGTGACAGCTCATCACTGTGCAGTCACTGCTGGTTTATCATTTAATCTCAGTCTATTGTTAGCCTATGTGCTGTGTATATAGGCCAGTCTGTTCCTGAAATCAAGAAGCATCACAAGAAACAAGATTTGGAAGTGTAATTTTCCTTGCATTGTCCTTACGCTTTCAGCCAAAGATCTGATCCATAAGCTACTGAAGACAGACCCTAATGAGAGGATGACCATCACACAATTTATGAACCACCCCTGGATTAATGTATGTATCTGTGTCGAGTACAGACAGACCGTGCCTTCTTGCTGTACTGATGAATTTTTTTTTACTCATATCTTTAACTGTATGCGTGTGCTTGTGCTCTGCAGAAGTCCATGATTGTTCCGTCCACTCCGCTCCACACCACCCGGGTTCTGAACGAAGACAGAGAGATGTGGGATGATGTGAAGGTTAGAATCACTGCAGCACACTGACTCTCGCTGGTCACTCATTTACATTGCAACCTGCCACTGTTGGGCGCCAACATAAGTTTTATACATGACAAGTTAGTTAGTTTTATACATAAGTTAGGGCTGGGGCAGTGTGTCAACTTAATTGATTACATAAATATGGGAATTTGCATAACATGCATCAACACAGTACCTCCTGTCCATGGTCCAGACAGGATGTCTGTGGAAGCAACATATTACTCCAGTGATTAAATAAATGCTTGTTATGATCAATTTGTTCTGAAATTGGGTTCTTAAGTAAAAATACTGTCTCTACAGTGAATGGATTATGACATACAGTGATCTGCGCCACAGCAACTCTTTTGAACTTGAGCTCCAGTATTTTTCTGATGAGGCACCTGACACATAGAGTTTTATTAGTGTTAATATCATAACACAGAAGTGACATGTACATTAAACTCGTTTTAAAATATGACACTATTATCATGATTATTGTTAAAATGTCCTTTATGTTTCTGTCTTTCACGATAATCCTAATCATAGAAAGATAGTTGCTAGATTAAAAATAATGAAACAATAAAAAACTAATTGTTGAAATGAGTGAGCAATCAAAAAAAAAAAATGCATCAGATTAATCAATAAAAACGTAATAAGATAGGTACAGCCCTGAGTCTCAAAGGAGTCTCAAAGCCAGAAGTAACATATGCTGTTCCTATGACAAAGCTACTCCAACACCACAGAGGACTAAAATCTATTTGATTGATGATATAAACATTTTAGCATTCAGATTGACTATATCTCCATATAGGGTAAAAGATCAACAAAAAGTAGACTAACATTGTCATTTAGAGTTTAGATTTAGAGTGAAAATAATTCAAATGTTAAGAGTTTAGATTTTCTTTTGTCGGATGATCGTGAATATCCCCTGGTGGCCACCAGGTGGCAGAAGAGGTCCCAATCGACTCTGCCCTGATACAGTTTATGGGCCTTTCAGTTTAACACACATATGCTAAAGACAAAACATTGCGACATTCTGCTCAACTCTTTCTTTATCATTTACAAAAAGAAATATGCTTAAAAGAACAAAAACGCTGTTTGCGCTCTTCGAGTCACAGTGGGGTTGATTCTCCACAACTGGATAAAATGTACAGTTGCGCAATTGTTTGTTTTCAGTGGCTGTAAATGTGAGCAAAAATTGTGAATAACATAACACATTCCTTCACAGCTGAATGGGTGAGTTTGAACGGATAAGTTTTGAAAAGAACATTTCTCCAAAATGATACACACACACACAATGCGCCACTGTTCATTCTGTATTAGGCAATGCTGTGTTGTGTAAAATGTCGCAGATTGTGTGTAACAGCCACTTCTCCAAAAGCACAGACTTTTTTGTGCCTTTTGTGCTTTTATATATGTTCCTTGGCGTTTGGTTTTTTTGCCTCTTCTGTTATCTTTGCTAGCTAAACACGGAAACAGCAATCCTGACTGAAAAAAAAACACATCTAAATCTCACAAAATATCATGTTATGCCTCATATTAATTCATGAAAGCAATAAAGTTTAAAAATGTTTAAGTTGGCTTACCATATTCTGGACTATTTTATGAGCTTGCGGTAGGAACTTTTTGAAGAATGTATGAACTGTAGATCACGTGCCATATGCAACTAACTGCTGAAATGGTTTTGTAACAATACAGAATGCTTTTTAGCAACTGTGATTCATTCACTTCAGTCATTAAATCTGACAATAAAAGATTCTTGACAGGTCAGTAACCTCCGTACATTACACAGGGACAGGATACCGCAAACTGGTAAAAGTATGTTACATTAAAAGAAATCGTAATGAGCAGCGCTGTATATGTACTATTAATTTACTATTTTCATTCTGATAATTACATGTAATGGGAATAGAATATATGAAATTTTAACTTTTTGAATAACATGACAAAAAAACAAAACAAAACATGATATTGTACTCTGTTTTAGATGCGCTGATATACAGATAGAAAAGATGGGACTGGAGATACTTCCCCGCAGAACGCCGTGTCAGATCTGTTTTATTGGGAGAGCGCTCATCATTGGCTACATAGATCTGCTGACCAGTTAAATAAGCCGCAAACCATTTAAGACCTCTGTCAGCGCGACTGGCCCAGTGATTATGTCTGCCTGTCCAGTAAAACACTATGATCTACAGTATTGAATGCAGCACTGAGATAATAGAACAAAAACAGAGAGCTTCTTTTTGCCAGGTCAGTCACAACTTTGATTAGTTTTGTACTTTGCTGAGCCCTAAAACCAGACTGAAATTTTAAGTAAGTAGGTGATTAATTATGTGGTAAGTGGTAAAATGGAATCAAAAGCAAATACAGAGGATTTTAATTGGCCAACAACTCAAGTCCACTGATGCAAGGAAGTACATGGGGCATTTTAAAATTGGGGCAATTCTTTGTGGTACAGTGCCTTCCCTTTTCTGAGTACTAGCTCTCATGATGGCTGCAATTTGACGTCCAAAATAAGCAGCACTCAGAGAAACACTGAAACCTGGCGTTTGTGATTGCTAAACTATATCATGTTAGCAGTTCCTTTAAGATATCGTGTTGGACC
>KV751324.1:11626695-11665207 GCA_001698575.1 Mola mola | reverse complement strand
ATGGCTGACTTTTCTGTACCAATCTTAAAAAAAATGATCAATAGCTTGTTGTGGTTTATTTGAAGTATCAACTAGGTCATCAACAGGTGAAGACAGGTTTTGTCTTGTTTTGTTTTTCTACAATTTAGAATTCCCAAACTATGAAAAGATATAATGATCAATAGGAGACATTGAACCCCCCTCCTAAACCCGGAGGGGAGAGGAGAGTTGGGTACCCGCATTCTAAATTAACTGTTGTTATCATGTTTTTGTGTTCTGTACAAGTGACATTTATTGCACGTCTGTCCGTCCTAGGAAGAAGGATCCCTCCTCTGTGGCTCTTCCTGAGGTTTCTTATTTTCCCTTTTTAGGGTTTTTTAAGTTTTTCCTCACCCGGTTCGAGGGTCTAAGGGCAGAGGATGTCACATCTGTACAGTTTGTCAAAGCCCAGTGAGATAATGTGTAAATTGTGATTTCGGGCTATACAAATAAAATTTGATTTGATTTGATTTGATTTGATCAGGAAGTAGTCCATGAATAACTAAAACACTACCTGATGGTTGCCAAGTTACACCACAGAGATTTGTTGTAAAGCTAGTCAAGACAGTGTCAGATCATTTGCTGACTTCAACAAACCACCACCAAAGAACCGAGTATTGAATTTTGAAAACCTCTTAAATATACCACTGGCAGAAACAATACTTTCACCAACAAAAACGAACTCTTTAAAGTGGTTTAGCCAAGCAAATCCAAACACATGTAGCGCACAACCACCCACTGTGCTTATAGTCTTGAAAACTGATTTACTGTATGCTATGCTATGCTATGCTAAGCGTATTTGCTTTAAACATGCATTTTTTTTTAAAAATATTTCCTGTGAATATTGTGGGGTTGCAAAAAGGTGATAGCTTAATGTTTAACAACTCTTGATACACCAGTTTAAATTATCAACCTAGTCTAACCTTCACCTAACCTAAAAAAAGTCAGGTTAGGTTAAGAATAGGACTCAAATGTACTGACTTCAGATGCATCCGTCCCTGTTTTTAGTAACATGCAGTATAACTGGTGTCTTCCATCACACCCTCTCTTCATAGGAAGAAATGACGAGCGCTTTAGCAACCATGCGCGTGGACTACGACCAGGTGAAGATTAAAGACCTTGACACCTCTAGCAACCCGCTGCTAAATAAGAGACGCAAGAAGGCCGCTGCAGGGGCCAAGAGTGGGTCAACGGTCTGCCAAAGCCAGTGAGCCACAGAGGGCTGCTGATGGGAGAACTACCAGTGATGAAGGAATGTGGCTCAGGAGAGTAAAGAGAGGATCATTTGAAGACTTAGCTTTAAAGAAATATTGTCTAAAAAGAAGGGACGGCAGGAACTTGTAGGAGACATCGGGATGTGATAAACGGTTTCTCTCTCGTCTGTTTTTAATTATTTTTATGTTGTTTGTATGCAATTTTTAGATCACCCTGTTTTTAAAGAGTGGCTGTGTGGTGGTTTGTGTATTTGAATGCTTAGTTGGCTGCTTGAGGTCTCCTTTTTAACTATGCACTAGTGTGCAATTCACACAGACAAACCAACCAACAAACTGTGAAACTACAACCCTCATTATTACCAGTGTTGTCTTAATATTGTTTGCCGTCTGCTTTCAGTAATTAAAAACAAAGTCTGACACTGACTGTCCTGTCAATAAAATGTAAGACCCTTAATGACGTAAAGTCCTTCAACATAAAGGAAATCTTTAAATGGACACACGTGTCCTACTAAATGGAACATTTTCCTCCCTGCAGTTCTAATGGTGTCTCTTAAGGCAGAACTGTCTGTTTTCTGTCAGTGGGAAGTCAGCAAGCTTGATGCAAGCCAAAGCGGGGCAATGCTTCTGAAGAAGTTGTGACACTAATTGAGAAAGGTCCTGTGTTCATGTGTGCTGAGTTAATGAGTAAAAAGAGTCAAAGTCTCCCAGTAAATAGGCAAGACAGTGCAAGTCACCTATGAGGAAGTATTACTCCTGTGGACACTGTATCGGTGAATAAAACTTTATAAAGACAGCTTGGAGTGTTTATGTGCAGGATATTTTTGATGAGCGCTTTGGAGGTATTGTTTTCGTAATGAGCCCATTCGGGCTTTGAGAGGCCGCTATAAATAGTGGCACTGGAGTGGTTATTTGGGACGCAGCCATCTGACTTAGTGTTTGACTGAAAAAGGTCACCATTATTATGTTTAGGTTAGACGGTATTTACCTCTCCCCCACTTCGATCACATGGTCCCTGTGTAGTATTTAGGGGATAGGTGAGGGAAAGATAATCATAACAACCATGCCATGCTGTAAATATGGGATGCCAGCCATGTGTGAGCATGAGCTCTCAGCTGTTGTTTGATGCCTTAGAAGAAAGGCCATGTAAAAGTTAGCAGTATAAGACGGTAGATATCAGACAGTATCGGTGGAATTTTACAGTATGTTGTAAATGGCACATGTCCTCATAGGGTGTCACTGGTGAATAGTTTTCCTTTGTTAGTCAGACATTTTGTAGATGAGTGCACTTGTAATTGCAGCATGTATCATTAAGGCCAACATGATGTTGACATAACAGTGTCTGGTACACTTGTTTGACCACTTGTATTTGTGTTGATTTTTTTTTTTAAACAAAGAAGTAATTTATCAGATAGTAAGGCAAGACGAAAGGGAAATGGGGAAATGGTGAAACTTTTATGCAGAAAAACAAGTTCTACAAGTTTGACTGTTGCTTCTTGTCACATCCGGGATCAGAGTGGACCAAAGAATTATATAAAACTCAGGAAGCGTGGCATTCTTAAGATAAAATGTGCTATGTTTTTGTATTTTTTTAGGATAATCTCTGAGGCTACATACAACAAATGCCTACAGAATTTCTTAAGTGTTTCAGATTTGAATACTGAATGCAGCCCATTTTGTGCTATGTCTATAGACCCGAGGCCCCTGTGGTTTAGCTGCATGACTGTATGCTGCATTGGTGCTTTATAAGTGTATCCATAAGTGTATCAGCACTGTTGGGGACATCTCCCAGCTGTCACAGTTGTGGGAGGGGTGTGGGAGGGTACCAGATATAGGTAAACTGCAACCTCACTCCATCCAGTTCTGGAGAAAGCCTCCTCCTGACCCAAGGGCCCCCCACCCCCCCAGCATACACACACACACACACACACACACACTGTGAGTGAGTGAGTGGGTGTGTGCACTGAGGCAGCATCAGTGGAAGCACTCAGCAGGCTGCACGTACACACGGTGTCAGCGCTCCATCAGCCGAACGTCCATGATGAGAGGCTGCTCCAACCGATCCAAGCTCGCACACGGCCAAGACAGAGCGGGTAAGACGCGTCGCTTCGTGCCTGTCTGTCTGTCTGTCCGTGTGTGTGTGTGTAGTTTCAAAGTGGGCAGCCTCGCTCGGGGGACGGAGGCAGAGAAGGTCACGTCGAGCAGCCTTTCGACGTAAACAAGTGTGTGAGCGCTGGCGCCGTCAGCGAGACCTTTACCCCACATTCAAGTGCAGGCGACCGCCGCTCCGCTCATTTCAGTCGCTGTCTAATTTCTATCAGTTGTGCTGTTCTACACAGAGCGAAGAGCCACGCGGGTGTTTTGTTTCTGGGCTGCTGTCGGAATTGAAAGGGAAAATCTGAACGCTTTCTGGCCGACATCCACACTCTCCATTACTATCAATTATGGCGTTATTATTTTGATTTCCCACGCGCTGCTCGCGTTGCAGAAGCAAGCGTTAGCGTTTGCGCTTTCTGACTGTTTGTTTGTTGTGTTTACGCTTGTTCCTTCTGAGGCCGGGCAGCTGCAGTGCATGCGATCTGCCTTCACAGACACTGAATATGGGCGCACGGGCTCTGTCAGCTCGCCGATTGCTGACAGATCACTGTACTTTACTATAGCCTCCACGCACTATATTGGGAAATGACTTGTCCGATGCGTTAAAACGCAAAACACTGTTAGCTGCAATCAGAGCCCGCAGCTGCCGAGAGGAGGAGCTCAGATCCTTTTCCTGTTTGTGTCCCTGTTTAGCATACAGCATGCCACATTACACGCGTTTCAGACACTCAAGACTCAAGAGCAACTGCCTGCGATTGAATTCGCACTACCAAAGCTCTGTGCAGATAAGATAAACTACTTAGAATAGAACACCAAATAATAGTGTAGGTCTGGTCTTTTACAGCTTGTGCCAGAGTTGGTATGGGTTTTCTGAAAAGTAAAGT
Organism: Mola mola; assembly: GCA_001698575.1. NCBI lineage: Eukaryota > Metazoa > Chordata > Actinopteri > Tetraodontiformes > Molidae > Mola > Mola mola. The sequence goes on along the minus strand of KV751324.1, from coordinate 11,660,997 downwards.
AAAACATATTCTCATGAGCTAGTGCGCCAGTGAGCCATTGAGACCCAATGAACCTGATTTACCAGAATAGAGAATGAGCTTTTAATTAGAAACCCTTCATCTTGCCATATTTAGGTCACATGCCCCATTACTCCACCACCAAATCTAAAGCTTAATATGCATCAGATGAGCTCATAAGGAACACAAACAGATGAGGGATCGGCCGACTAACCTGAAAATGGGCAGTTACTTCTTACCCAGCACGCCTATGCAATATAATTCAATCCAGGACATTCCCTCTAAAAACAAAATAACATATTTTAATGTGCAGTTTTTTGTTTTGTTTTTTTGTCAATGTGTCGGTTTGGTACCGATTTATCTCCAATTACTCAGACAACTGAGATAGTTGTCACTGTATTCATTGAAGAGGCGCTGTTCATCTGAGAGTGATAAAATTTAGCATATACGAGTACACGAGTGCCAACAAAATAAGAACATTTAAAGCATTAAATCTAGAGGTAATATTGAATCCGGTGCAGGACTGCTGAGCTGGATTACATTACAGGTGTCTCTTTTCTTCTGGTAGTATGCAAGCTGTGGTCAGCACCCGAGAGAGATAGTAATGCTGCCATCTCATGGACCTTTTCAACTCATTCATGCCCTCATAAAGGGCTGGCTCTAGCATTGTATCAAAATGTTATTAATAGTCAGTTTGGACATTCATTGAAATTGCCATACAAAAATACTCTCCTTTGCTGTGTAGTGATTTCTGATCTGTGAAAACCTGCATTTTAAAAAAAAAAACAAAAAAAAACGTCATTTCAGATAGCACTTAATTAATCACCGTTAATGTTTTTTGGTTTTTTTTCTTAAACCAGTGCTTATAATTTGCAAACATTGTAATTGAAAATTAGTAGTCTATCGCCAGATAACACACAGCGAGTTGTCTTGTGCAGTTCCGGGCTTTAACCAAGTGTATTTTAAACGCCCAAACAGCCTTGATATGTGGAGAATTTTGAGTGGGCACCTCAGTTCTTATGAGGACAGTAGTAGTAAAAATTATGAGAGGAGAGAATTTTTTTTTTTTTTTTTACATTATGCACTTTGAAGAAAAAATCGAAATGTCGAGAATAATGCTGAAATACAATTTTGAAAAGGGAAGTCAAAATGCTGAGAGTTTAAAGTTAATCTTTTAAAAGTGTAAATGGTGCATCTACCAAAATGAATTTCAACATCAACCTTGACATTTTGTCTTTATTCTCGATATATTGGCTTTTGTTCTCAAAATTTAGACTTTCTTTAAGAGGAACTTGCTGTAAGACAACAAATCCCACAGTAACGACTTGAACCCGGCTGGGCTGTCATGGCATACTCTACTCTGACTGAAGTGACAACATCACTAACTGGTTTTGTCGGTTAGTATTGGTATTAGATTTTGTAAAAATAGTTACGTGAAACAGGCAAATTTAGCCCAGGGCCAAGTGTTAAGCAACCTACATTGTGCTAAGATAAAGCCATACATAATGCAGTCATGGAGAAATTTTCAGCATGTGATGTCAGTGTACACCCACACATTGTTTAGAGACACTAATTAGAGGTCTGCTGAGGTTGAAGTTGGGACAGGCTATACCACAGCTCCATCATCAAGCAATTATGATGTTTTTGAGGAAACAAAGCAGCATTTCTTTGCTGCTGGATGAAAATGGTATTTGTGAGAGTAGTATTGTTTTTGAATTAAAAGTTTTAAAATGTTATTACAACATTGCTTAACCGGATCCGCTTCGAAACAAAATGGTTATATGTGTCATTTGTAATTCCAAACATGTATGTTTTATTTGCCATTTGTTGCTTCCATTAAGGATACAGGCAATTGAGACCTACAGGTGTATGTAGACGCACAATTGTCCAGCTAAATAAGAACAATTTCGTTGCACTAATCAGTATTTTTGTACATGACCATAATTTTGCTAGTGGTAACAAAGACTTAATTGACCCTCGTTTCTGTGGGGGCGCTTAATATCTCTTGGATCCCTGATTTACTGTTTTTACTGCGTGGGTTCTCTCTCACTGTTCTCATAAAACCCTTCATTCAGACACGTCGTAGCTGTTGTATTTTTTATTTTTTTTAAAGCACTAAAAAGCAGCTGTTACAGAACTAAACAGCAGCAGAAGTTAGCTAATAAACATGAATAGACCATTAGAGCACTGTTAAATAATTACTTCGGCTCTTCTAGCAGTATTACTAATTAGGGCTCTGTTCCATTTAGGCCAAAGACAGTCAAGTTGCTGCTCTTATGCATGTTGGCTCATTGGATAGGCTCTACTATACTAATGGGAACAGAACCTATTAATTTTATTAATTACACTTGTGTGCACCTTCCATTTCATGTCAATATAGCGGCCATGAATAAGGTCTGTTACCCTGAGGCGGTTGTCGCATTGTCCAAGTAGACATTTTGAATCATTAAAACTAGTGCAGACACTGATTTCAGCATCAACACTGTTTTTGTGTTATTATTTTCCCGCTTTCTGCATTTTTGGCACGCTTTTCATTCTACATTTTTTTTTTCACCTATTGAAACCATTGTAATATCAAACTGTTCGGTTCTTTGGGAATATGCTTTTATTTTCTCATTTCTACCCTTTATACATTATAGCGTTTCCCATTACTTAAATTACAAATTTCACCTATTGAAACCATTCAACTTTTAGAATGCCCAACTCTTTAAGGACATTATTGCGGGTTTTTTTTTTTAATATATGCAGCCTTTTCTGGGATTTTGATTTTATATTATTCTTATTTTATATTTATCCCTTTCCTTTGATTTTTTTTTTTTTTCTGTTCGTTTTTTTGTTTTGTTTTTTGCCGTCGCGTCTTTTACGAAAGGATTTTTAAAAGAGAATAATTCATTCACCATCTCATGTAATATCAAAAAGTCGAAGAATTAAACCATACCTGCCACGTGAGAGTCAGTTTAAGGCAACAAACCTACACACACCCTCCTAAATAGTTGTACCAGGTTTGAAAACACACAGTACCTGCGCCATCTTAGGGGTGCGCACTCCGTACAGTTTTTGTCATTTACGGCCGAGCAGATTGTATTGCCCCTGTATTGGGATCATTACGGCCGACGCTGTTTTCTGGCCCCCACCGTGGCCGGACCGAAGCAGAGGGGAAGAGCTCGCCGGTTGACAGACAGGGTTACGTCCATCTCCGCGGAGCCGCGCGAATGAAACACCGGTCACCTTCAGTGCAGCATCGCGGGAAAAGGCCCCATGTTCCCGCCGCGGCCTCCTCCACGTCCCATGAAGACAGCATGGAGGAGAACACGCCGTCAAATCCGCGTGAGCTCACCCAAAACCCGCTCAAGAAAATATGGATGCCGTGTAAAAATGGCCTTCCCGAGAAACACATTTCTCAAAGAAAGGGTGCGTATGACAACGTGGCGGCATTTGTTAGCATGTCTTTGTACAGCTATTTCACCCGTTGTGTAAAGTAGAGCAACAGATATGTGTTTTGTTGTCGCTGGATGATGAGTAATTGGGAGCACGGAGCCGGGCCCCCTAGCTGCAGTCATTGATGATAACCTCGCTCCCGGTGTGCTGGCTAACGTTACTGTGGTTATAAGCGCAGGGCGCAGTTCACGGAGTTCCTATGTCTGGCTGCTGCTGCCCGGCTGCCACAGTTATGTAAGGATTCGCTGGATGTTAATGCAGCTGAAGGCTGCTCGCATCGAGGAGAAGGGACTGGCACTGGGGATGTCCATCTCATTGTTGCGGTGTGCTAAGTCAAGCACCAGCTGTTGGTAAACAGGAATTGTATTCCTGCAGCCATGTGAGTGATTTGGGCGGTGGATGTGTTGTTCGATCTCTTTTGCTCTCTGCTCACATTGACCACTTCTCTGTGAGGTCAGTGTGTCTTCACTGTGGCCCGAAGGGTTTGGATGTTTTGTTTAAATCTGAAAGCATGAGTTTTGGTTCGTAAATGGCTACTTTTTTGAGTGAAATACTGAGCAGATGCTGGCCATGCGAACCAATGACACACAGCAAACTTTAAATAATCTCCACACCTCGGTGTGAGAGAAACTGCAGTGCTGAGTGTGTCAAAATACTTTTACAAAATGCAGCCAGCCTGTTTGGACTGCATTGCAGTTTGTGTTTGACATTATATTACAACAAGATGGGTGTAATGACTAGCACACAGCGTCCCGCCCTCTGGCCCACACATCTGTGCACACACTAGAGCTCGACCGATAGGAAACCGATAGCGACATCAGGGAATTTAAAAACTTCCAAAATCTGATATTGGCCAATAGACACGCATTTTTCACAATGATCCCTCAAATGAGGTTGTTAAATATTTGTAAAAAAGATATGAAACAGAGGCGGAATATTTTACAGTATAAACTATTGGCGGATGTTGATAGCAAATAAGCCGATACCGATATCTGTGATAGGCCAATATCGGCCAAACCAGTATATCGGTCAGACTCTGTGTGGTGTGTTGTGACTGTGCCATGGCAGATATCCCTGGGTTAAATTTGATGTTTAATTTGTTAAAATATGCAATGTTCAGGATGGCACTAGGACTGGCGTTAACATTGATGGGTGCTTATTTAAAGAGAATAGCTGTTGAACAAAATCCTGAGATATACTGCGCCTTTACTGAAGCCTTCCACATTTCAGACTGAAATCTCGTTCATGTGTTAACATATGACCAAAGCTCTGAATGTCCTCTCTTTCTTCTCATTCCAGTATGTATGACCAACTGTCCCACCCTGATTGTGACAGTAGGCCTTCCTGCCAGGGGGAAGACGTACATCTCGAAGAAGCTGACCCGCTATCTGAACTGGATTGGAGTGCCCACCAGAGGTACAGCTTCTCTCAGGCTCACGGCACAGTGGTAGAAATATCATAATTTCTAGAGGATAAAGACCTTTGTCTATCCCACAGAGTTCAATGTTGGGCAGTACAGGAGAGAGTGCGTGAAGATCTATAAGTCCTTTGAGTTCTTCCATCCAGACAATGAGGAGGGTTTACAGATCAGAAGGTAAGGGTGGAAACTGGATTCTGACTACATATAAACTCATTTAGCCAACAAGCATTTGGCATTTACGTGTGTGATCTTTACAGACAGTGCGCTTCAGCAGCGTTAAATGATGTGCGGCAGTATCTCGCAGAAGAGGGAGGCCAAGTTGCGGTGGGTCAAATGTCAAAAGACTGTTGGTTTTGATGTCAAATGCACTGCAAGAAAAGCTCATCCATTTTTGTTCACGCTCCGTCCACTTTGAACAGGTTTTTGATGCAACAAACACCACACGAGAAAGGAGGGAAACCATTATCCAATTTGCAGAGCAGAATGGCTTTAAGGTAAACTGGAAAATCCTGGCAGGTGACGCTTCATTAGTTGACATTCAAAGCTTAATCTCTCCCTCCTCCTCCTCTCCTCTCAGGTGTTCTTCGTGGAGTCTGTATGTGAGGACCCAGAAGTCATACAGGAAAACATAGTGGTAAGTGTGACGTGTTTTTTCTCAGAATCTCTTTTTCTGCCCACATGGAACCCTCTCTTCTGATGTTTCTCTTTTTAGCAAGTGAAGCTCGGAAGCCCCGACTATACTAACTGCAACACAGAGGAAGCAGTGGAAGATTTCATGAAGAGGATCAAGTGCTATGAAAACTCTTACGAAACACTGGATGAAGTTTTGGACAGGTGAAATGACAACTGTGAAGTGTGTTACAATAGAAAGTAAAGTTTACTTAACTGAAGACTCAAGTGCACACAGAACCCTGGGGTTTTATTTTAGTGGTAATTTTTGTTGAACCATTGGAAAAGCACACTTTTTTTTTTCTTAACCTAATCACAACAATATATACAGAAGTGGCACTTTTAGCTTTTATAGTAGTTTTCTGAAATCAAGGATTATATTAATGTTGCACAATTTTCTTTATATGAGCTGATTCATTCATGTTCCTAAATAACTAATCCTGCAGAATTGCTCAGTCTGCACACTGGTTGTGGCTCAGCCCCATCATGCCATGTTGAAACAAAGGCTTTATGTGACGGTGTTCTCCCCTCAGGGATCTCTCCTACATCAAAATCATGGATGTTGGTCAGCGGTACATGGTCAACAGGGTGTTGGACCACATCCAGAGCCGGATTGTCTACTACCTCATGAACATTCATATAACGCCACGCTCCATCTACCTGTGCCGCCACGGTGAGAGCGAGCTCAATGTCAGGGGTCGAATTGGCGGAGACTCGGGCCTCACAGCTAGAGGCAAAGAGGTATTAAAACCACATGTGTTTTCTGCAGAGCAGTTTTCATTGACCTAAAATATATGCGGTAGTAAAAAAAAAAAGATGTCTTCCTTTGTGTTCAGTTTGGAAAGAAGCTGAGTCAGTTCATCCAGTCGCAGGGTATTGGCGACCTAAAGGTGTGGACCAGTCAGATGAAGAGAACCATCCAGACAGCCGAGGCGGTCGGCGTGCCCTACGAACAGTGGAAGGTCCTAAATGAAATCGACGCAGTGAGTATTAGTACCTTGTCTCCCAAACATGGCGTCTTGTCGATATGGATGTGGCCTGAATGTGAGTTCAATTTGATGTCATTTCAGGGTGTGTGTGAGGAAATGATGTACGAGGAGATCCAGGACCACTATCCTCTAGAGTTTGCTCTGAGGGACCAGGACAAATACCGATATCGGTATCCCAAAGGAGAGGTCAGTTAGAAAAAAATATTATTTTTAGCTTAATGATATGCTGAGGTCACGTAACTGCTAAAATTGTTTTTGTATGTTAACATTGAGAAAAATGCTTCTAAGGAGTCTTCCTCTGTTTGAATTTTGGAATTTCCCATCCGGAGTTGGTTCTCCATCATGAATATACGGATTCACACAGACATCAAAGACACTATTAAACTGCATCCAGATGGCTGCTGGCCACTTTGTGCTAATGAGCCTTCAGGCTCTCAGACAGATTTGCCTAAGCACCAGACAACAATTAAGACAGGCTTCACACTGCTCCGTGACTGCCAGAAATGTGGGTTCAGGTTGTTTACTGTTGGGCAGAATGCCTGCTGGTGTGCTCTGTCCATCTCATTACTTCACCATTAAACTAACACGGGAAGACTGATATGGCCATTAGCTGGCTGCTCAGGTGGATGGTGCTTATGTAGGCTGGGGGGATTTTTGTTCAATCTGGTGTTGGTATTCCTGTCTGCACTGGAGAGCAGCCTCAGTGACAGAATCCTCTGTCTTCGGCGTGTGAGAGAGAGATTTCGTAGATCGTTCCTCCCTGCTGCAGTCAGATTGTACAATAAGCATTGTTAACCAGGCCAGTTATTCATCCGTTCGATCCAACGTTTCCATGCATACTGTAAATAATTGACTTGACCTGACAAGATGTTTTATATTTATTGTTTACTTTTTTTTTTTTTATCCCTATATTTTTCTTATTTTTTATTTATTGTTTGCTGTGGATGCATGTTATTCTGCTCTGTACTGTCCTGCTGTTGCAAAAATGCGAATTTCCCAATTGTTGGACAATGAAGGTGTTAATTGATCTTATATTATCTAGACAGCTTTGATGGATTTCTCCAGTTTACCACAGATTGATTATTCAGCAGAAAGTGTGAAGACAATGGATCGTACAGGAGGTTAAAATCAAATCAAAATTTATTTGTTTAGCCCAAAATCACAAATTACTAATTGTCTCACTGGGCTTTTACAAACTGTACACATGCAACACCCTCTGCCCTTAGACCCTGGAACCGTGTGAGGAAAAGCTTAAAAAACCCTAAACAGGGAATAATAAGACACCTCAGGAAGAGCCACAGAGGAGGGATCCTTCTTCCTAGACAATGCAATGGACAGACATGCAATAGATGTCACTTGTACAGAACACAACAAATTGGCAATAGCAGAGTACTAAGAAAGTATGAGTTCATGAGTCTATAAGTCCAGATGTAGGAGAAATCTATTGATCCAGAGGCAGGTGTAGTCTGATGTTTCAGAGGTTGTTGTAGTCCATGTACCCAGATCTTATTGGTTAAGTTCACAGATTCACAGTTTTCACTCTGATTTATTTGTTCATTTTGTTGAGTGCATTAGTCTGCTCTCAACCCATCTGATTTTGTCTATTCCGCCTCAGTCTTACGAAGACCTGGTGCAGCGGTTGGAGCCGGTGATCATGGAACTGGAGCGGCAAGAGAACATCCTGGTCATCTGCCACCAGGCCGTCATGCGCTGCCTTTTGGCCTATTTCCTGGACAAGACAGCAGGTCGGTGTTTAAACTAAACTTGGGGGCAAATTTACGATGAAACACAGATAAGAACAATTTTGGTTTTATTTTTTCCCGCAGAAGTTATTATGTAGGAAATCATAAAATTTGCTGCACGGAATACATAAATTGAGGGAAAAGCAGATCCACCACCACAGTAATGATCAAAAGAAAGAATTAAAAAAAAAAAAAAAAAAAAACAAATGGTTCACTGAAGTTGACAAATGGAATTTTACTTTTAGTCATGAGGATTAAGGATATATGCCTAGTTTTGTGTGAGATACATGATGAAATGCTTAGTACTCTGTGACACGTTCAGCTTGAAGCTGTGACATCCTTTCTGATTGGCCAGATGAAAGTTTGTGTTTCTCTCCTGGCTGACTGAGGTGATTTCAGTGCTTTAGGTTACTTAAGCAGAAATGTTAAAAGAAAAAGCACATTTTTGTCAGGTGTTGTTCAAAGTACTGCAGTGTATGAATGAAAGGATGCACAGGAAATATAGTTACTTTTTTGATGACATAGTTTATGTTTCCCACAGAAGAGCTGCCATACCTTAAGTGTCCGTTGCACACTGTGCTGAAGCTGACACCAGTGGCCTATGGTAGGACTGGCCTTCTGTTAGCGTAGAATTAAATATCTTTCTCTCATGAGAAAAATTCTTGTGATGGTTCACCAACAAGCAAACTTGTGTCTGTGTGTTTTAGGCTGTAAGGTTGAGTCCATCAGCCTTAATGTAGATGCAGTCAATACGCACCGTGAAAGACCAGAGGTGGGTATTACAACATACAGTCAGTCACAAACAAGAAACAATTGCTTCCACCTTCTGCTGGATGAGATGGCTCACCAACATGCACGTCTCAAAGCTTCAAATGCTCAACATCACAGTGTTGCCCAGTCAATAAGCCAAAAGCAGATTTCTTTGTCAGCAGTTTACTTTGATGGCAATGTTTTAAAAACCAGTGGTATGAAACAGTAATGATGCTTTTTCACACCATTCAATTACACATGCCTATGGGGCTTTGATGCTGTGAAGTTCTGATAAAAGTAGTTGGTGAATACAAGTACTTCATATGAATAATGTCATATGACGCAAGGCTAAGACAATTAAGGTTTAGCTTTTTGGCGTGCACTGCTGTCCTATAACAAACCTCAAACATGTGAAAACTTAAACGTGATGCCTGTATCGCAGTCTTCCAATGTGATCATTTCAATTGTCCCGTGTGTTTTGATCCCTGCCCCTCTTTTTCTGTGTTTTTATTTCTGAATCAAACAGAACGTAGAGGTGTCGCGGATATCAGAGGAGGCTTTGCTAACAGTGCCAGCTCATGAATGAAGCAGACCCCCCACCCCCAACCTGCTTTACTCTTTGCGTATGCTGTACCTTCCAAACTCTGCTTTCTCTAGTCTTTTGCCCTCCACTTTCCTTGAAATGAACGCCTCCTCACTGTTCCCACCTTCTGCTCCTCCTCCACGTATGATTTAAGATGTGATGATGGTGGAAATTAACTGGAATCCAGTTTTTTTTGATTATTAATCCTATGACATGAATCATGTGTCATGGACGTTCTCCTATTTTTGGAGAACAAATTAAACCCTTTTTTTCTTTTTGAACTGATGCTGCAGTTCCGACTATGAAGCAACACCAGCACCTTTTTGTTAAAGCAGATATTATATGTAGTTTATTTTATCACTTGTCTTGTATGTTGAAATGTTTTGACCTTAAGTTAATTTCCAATGTCTTGTAACTGTATATTTGTGTTTGTATAAGTCAGTTTTACAGTATAGCATTGCACAACATGGAAGAAGTTTGTGCTTTTTAGATTTTGCACAGTACAAATCAACTCTGTTTAGTAAATGTCCTTTATTACAGTTTGTCTCTAGTTTTAGAATGTCATGTCTGTCCAATGATGACGATCCTGGAAGTAAAGATATTTGTTTTATTATTTTATTTTGTGTTAGACACTATTCTATAATCGGAGATAAGAAGATATTCTTGTTTAATGATTGTGAATAAACTTCGCTCAACCATTTCTTGTATCCTTACGACACTCTTCTTGTGCATCATTTCAGAACGTTTGACTTTATCTGAGAATTTTAAGTTGATGGAAGTGATTTTTATTCCACTTAATGAGCAATCGAAAGCGTCCTGCGCAGTTTCAAAGAGGCCAAATCATTAAGATCATACTCCAATGGGAAAGCCATTTCTATCCATACACAGTATGCAGAAACTTAAAAGGGATCATCACACAATAAATCAGCAGAACTTTCCCATAAATGTATTTCTGCATGGCGAGTGTTGGTCCCGGAAGCATTTGACACTGATGAATTCCTCTTTACAGAATGTGAACATCCATCGCACACCCAAGGACGCCCTGCGGACCGTCCCTCCTCACCTCTGACCAGCTGCCAAAACCCCCCGAGACTGCACTCTTCTGCTTTGGGGTTTTGTCACTTTTCCGATCTGCACAACCTGCTCGGTATGGTGACCGCCTGGATGACGTGCCCCCTCCTCCATCAGCTCTGCCACGCATACACCTCCCTTTAACACTTCCATGTCTCACCTCTGAGAGGATTGAAGGAGCTCAGTCTGAGCACATTGTGTTTGGGTTTCAGCGTTCATATCTGAAAACCACACAGATTACGTATGTACATATTTTTAAGTATTAACCATGTTTCTTTCTGAAATATATGCTCCTTTGTCGTGCAATCATTCTTTGTCTTTAGTGACTGTGTGCAATCCGAAGATTACGAAACTACATGGACAACAATACTAAAACGATTACTATTTTGACTATGTGGATATTTAATTAATAAGTTATCAAGTCACACTTTATACTGATTTTTTCTGCAGCTGATTCTATACACAGACTATAACAAAATAACACACCCTTAATACTCTTAAGAAAGTACCCGACTCACAGGGTAGTGCAAATGTGACCCGTTGACTTCAAAATGTATGTCTCAACTGCACTATAATAAAGATATTATTTTTTATAAACCATCCTGTTATTATAGCTCATTTCATCTGTTAAAGCAGCACAGATTTTTCAATTAATAAGATGACATTTCCTTACATTCCAACTTGGTTTACATTGGATTGGTTTGGATTGAGTTGTAAATCTCAACAAATACGTAACAGATTTCTAACAATGCTTGGCTTCCTCACAGCAAACACTATAACTGCATAATGTGGTCACAGTGCTGCCTAAATACAACTTCCTCCAGATGCGTGACAAAGTTTATGTACAGGCACAGTGGCAGCACAATATGCTCACAGAGAATGACAGAATGACTTAAGCATGAACGCCAAATGTATAAACAGCGTTTTTATTATCTTTCATTATTTTCATACATGGACTTTGGTGGCTTCTTTACAGATAACTCTGGCTCCATGCCTGTGATTAAAATGCCACACAGACCGCTTTCCTCGAGCATGGGCTTCCTGAACAGACAAATTTTGGAGACAAATCTGACGCAACAATGACAAACGCACAGACTCACACAGAATACAAAAACCTGGCCATTTCGTTTGCAAACTCTCAATAGCCCTGTATTCATAAATACCAACTAGATTAAGAGTTTAAGGACCCGCCTTTGTTTGGGGATTTGTTTTAATGAAACTGGCAAATATTTCATTATATATAGTTGTTGGTATTCATGAGTACAGGGAAATAATCGAGACGGGCGTCATGGCCTGACTGGTCTCGTTCTTGTCGTCTAATCTCCTCACTGGTTGGCTGTTTGCTCCTTGCAGCATTTTCCCAGGTTGTTTGGGACCGTGGACAACAATGCCATCAGAACTGTGGACACAGGTCAAATTATATTAAATATTTATGCTTTTCACATAAGCAGAAAAGTGTGACACGTCAAAATCCAGGGTGAAGCCATAAAGGCGGAAAGCAAGCTTCTTACGTTTTTTAGAAACTCCTCTGCAACGATACGGGCCCTGGCATTAACGGACAGTTTCATCTCACTGATCTCCTTGTCAATCTCCTCCATGAAGTGGATGACAAAGTCCACCAACTTGTGTTTGTACATCTGCTCCGTGTGGAAGTTAGTAATCAAGAAGCTAATATCATATCCCTGAAATCACAGTGCAGGAGAGGACATGAGCATCAAAAATATCACTTTTATAGTGTTCATTGTGAATACTGTCATATCTTATTTCTGTATACAGGTCACGGCTCTGAGCTTCACATTGCTCCTCTTTCCTTTTTTATTCTTCGTCTAACACCGTGTGCTGATTTCAGATACAGCCCCTCAACCACTCTTACCTCTACAGGTTTTCTTCTCAGAATGAAGAAGTTCTCAGCTCTCATCATCATGAAGCGCATGAACTTGTGGCAGAGGATCTTCTCAATCTCATCAGCCTGCAGAGAGACATATTTTTTAACTTGTGTTCCTGTGTGTGAGAAATTTAGGCATATCCAAACACAATCATAGTTTATTTTAATCACCTGTTTGACAGCAATGCTGACTCTCACAGAGTTGATGGATCCCTCGATGAGAACCTTCTCCTTGTCATTGCGGCTGATCACAACAGGCTGAAGCAGAAGCTCCTTACTGCTCCTGTAACAGCAGCACAGTGCAGCCATAATACATAAAAATGAAAACTGAAAGTCAGTGTGCACGTGACCCTACACATTCTCTCAATTTTCACTTTGCATTGAGAAGAGACCTGCAAACAGGCTGTTGCAAGTTTAAGCGGACCAACATTACAGTTTTGCCTGTGCTTGTGTAATTTCTACATTTTCTTATGCAAGTCTGCACAAGTCCGCACTCTTTATAGTGGATGTGGATGATCTGCCAGTGGCTTTAGGACTGGAGAAATGGGAGGTGAGCAGAAATGAGCGAACTCCAAACAAATGCATTAAACATACCTGACTTCCACCTCTGGCTTGTTGTGACGCTCCACCACTTGAGAGGAGAAGTTCTCCAGGCACAGGGCTGCCTGTAAGGTGGCCCTCACAGCGTTTAGGTAGGGACGCAGAGTTGCTGTCTATGGGGGACACCAAATAAGATTAATGTCTGGGTTAGCTGGAAGACGGTTTAAGATGATGCATTTATCGTTTAGAGAAGGATGCAAAGTGAGCCTACCAGCCTAGAGTGGAAGGCCCAATGAGCCAGGTTAGTTTATGAGGTCAGGTCTTATCAGGAACCATAATGAGCCGTATGAGGGATGCAGTGGCTCAGTTACAACTCAATAACAGTTAGCCACATTTTAAATCTAAAATTACAGTGAGTGTCGCAACAAACACACTGTAATATATAACATAAATTCGAGGGGCCATGCTTTTTGCTTGACTTAACGTTAGCAAATAGGATGTTTTCAGATAGTCACATAGCAACTCATCTAAGTGTTTAAACGCTAACAGCATCATTCTGCTGATAAAGACACGAACACACTTCACACCGTCCGAAGACACATTTACCAGTCACAGTACAGAAGAAACCAGTTCAGCCTGATCACTTTAGTTTATGCAGACCCCCGAATGATGCCCGTCCTCTCATTTCACTACGGCAAACCACAAACAGCGTCCACGAGAAACACGGAACTAGCTATTTTAGCTCATTTCGCCTCGAAAGCAGCCATAGATACAGAAGATGAAGGGCAAAAATACAATAAAACGACACATTACGATCCAGAGACTTACCATTTTTGCACTGTAAAAGACGGAAGTTCCTCAGCCACGCCTGATACTCCTCTTCCGTAAATCCAACAAAGTGGAGGACAGATACGGTGCGTTCGTTTTGGTATGCTCTTCTTTTGAAAAAGTGGATGTCGCCACACAACAGACACGCTATAATTTGCGCCCATTACTCCGCCGCGTTGTGTGCTACAAAACAAGCACACCCCGCAGACCGTCCATTCTGCCCGAAGAATGGGACGCATTTCTCCGTCAAGACCGTTATTTAGGTCTTTTGTAACGTGATTTCGAATTTTAAAAAATGCCGAATCATAACATCATAGCCAACATTTATCCCGGCTAAATTGAATTGAATTTTTGATTTCGGGGTAATAATTTGTTTTTGCGCCACAACATGGTATGTTCCGATGATACCATTCCAGCACTGAGTTGAAGAAATAACTTCCTTATTTCGTTTTGATTGACAATAATTGTTGAAAATGTATTTTCAATTATTGCAGTGACGTTTTGCTTTGATTATATTTTGTAAATTAAAATGATGGCAAACATTTTGACATAATGACCCCCCGCGTTAACTACAATAGTATTTTCCATCATGGATTCCATTCACTGACGGTAAATATGGTTGATCATTAAAACATATAGGTCTGTGCTTTAGCCTACAACCATTTGCTGTAATCCTGTTGTAAACCCCACATTTAAAACATTTCCGCGCAAAATCGTGAATTCATGACGGCTGTTGTTTGTTAGTGTCTGTTGGCCAGTTCGGGCCCATCGAGCTTTTCCTTCTGTGAAGAACACACATCAGGGTACGTGCGCGCTCGCTTCACCGTGTGTTCAGTGTTTGTATGCGGCAGAAACACAGATCAATAGAAAAAGAGCAAGAACTACAGCTTGGCAAATCATCTTGTAATGAACACTGCTTGTGTATCGGGGCACTGACGCCACACAGCACAATGAGCGAGCTGAAGGACTGCCCCCCACTCAAATATTACGACTTTAAACCCGTCGAGCATGTGAAGCTGTGCCCACGCTACACCGCTGTACTCGGCCGCTCGGAAGACGATGGCATCGGCATTGAGGAGCTGGATACCCTGCAGCTGGAGCTGGAGACGCTCCTTTCCTCAGCCAGCCGCCGCCTCCGAGCCCTGGAGGAGCAGAGACAGGTAGGGGGAAGTCTTTAATTTCACTCTGTAATATCAGGATTTCATCCCTCTGCCCGACTCCCTCAAGCACATTTTCTTGTTTTCTTCTGCGCAGATCCTGACAGACTGGCAGGACAAGAAGGGAGATAAGCGCTTTCTGAAGCTGGGAAAAGACCCAGACCCTGCTGCCCCCTCTCGCCACAAACCAAAGAAGCCAAAGTTAGATGGCAAAGGCAGTCATGGGCCAGGACCAGGTCCCGGGAGACCCAAATCCAAAAATCTGCAGCCCAAAGTCCAAGAGTATGAATTTACGGACGATCCACAAGACATTCCCCGCACTCCTAAAAACGATGCACCCAACAGGTGAGCAATGACTGCTGCTCATAATATCCCTCACATCACTGTTGCTCTGTTATACATATTTTTCTGTTCATTATTAGCGACAAGCATTATAAAGAAATCAAGCTGTTATTTAATGGTGTTGGCTTTTTTTTTGCTTGTTTGTTTTTTCCACAGATTTTGGGCATCAGTCGAACCATATTGTGCTGATATCACAAATGAGGAGATTCGATTGCTTGAAGAGCTTCTGAAACCTCCAGAAGATGAAGCAGAGTATTACAAAGTATGATGTTAAAAAGCTATGCACTGGTTGTGAGACACAATCCTGTTTCCAAAACAGTTGGCACACTGACTGAAATGTAAACAGAAACGGAATGTAATGATTTGCAAAAACATTGAAACACCATATTTAATATTTAGATTTAAAATATCACAAAGACGGCATATCACATATTGAGACATTTCATTGCTTTTTGGAAAATTCTTTGCTCATTTTGAAACACATTTCAAAGAAGTTGTGACAGTGCTAACAAAACTGGAAAATTTGTCAAGGCTAAGTGAATTAGGTTAAATGGTAAAGAGTTAGTGAGATGATTAGGTATAAAAAAAAGAGCCTCCCAGAGATGCTGAGTAAAGATGGGGAGGGGTTCACCAGTCTGCGCTGGCAACTAGTGCAACAATTTAAAATGAGTGTTTTTCAGTGTAAAATTTCACAATCTGGGATTAAAACATTGAAATTTCTCAGTTTCAACATTTGATATGTTGTCTTTGTGCTGTTTTATGTTGCATTTTAGAAAACATCACACTCTTGTTTCTGTTTACATTTTACACAACATCCCAGAGCTTTTGGTAATGGGGTTGAGCCTAGTCAAATTTCTGCAAGCTTTTTATTGTGTTAAATGAGAGGTGTCCGTGTAAAGTGGTTGTTGAGCATCGATGATGTGTGTGCTGACTGTAGACTCCAGCACTGGGGAAACACTACTCTCAGCGGTGGGCTCAGGAGGATCTTCTGGAGGAGCAGAGAGAAGGGGCTCGGGCTAATGACAAGAAAAAGAACGTCATGGGAGGGCCGCTGTCTGAGCTGGATGCAAAAGGTAAAGACACAAAAACAAGCCGAAACGACAACATGAGGGCGTCAGATGTACGCTCCTCTACAGACCAATCAAAGACAAGTACAGGGAAATGCATCCTATGTAGGTAAATGTCAAAGTGGTGTAGGCAAGAAGTGTTTAGCACTTTTCTTGGAAGACTGTATTGTGAAACCAAACCTAACCGGGTCATATGTACACTATACAATTTTACAAATACCTAAATCTTGGTTCGGAGATACTTTGGTGTTGCCATGCAACTGCATTACTCATCTTTGTGCACCTGCTGCAGATGTGGACTCCTTGTTGAAAAAGTCAGAATCCCAGCATGAGTCTCCAGAAGACGGATGCCCCTTCGGTCCTCTCACACAGCGTCTGCTCCAGGCCCTTGTTGAGGTCAGTATGTCGGAGACCAAGTGCGCACACACAGTTGGCCCAGCTGTTACGTTACGTGCCAAAGCACAAATGTCTCCCCTCCATGCGCTGGCCTGCACTCAAACTGTTCTGAGCTTGGTTACCTCTTGTAATCACTGCAACTTTACTGACTTTGTGGCTTATTTAGAGTCTTGTACGGTACAACAAGCTCACATTCACGGATTTATCAATTATGCAATGCGGCAATGTTTTTTTTTTGTTTTTTTTTTTTTTGCTGAGACAGCAAGAGTCCAAAAGGGGCATTAAGTTATATTGTCATGTCCACACTCCATAAATGTGCTTTAACTCGTGCAAGAACGACCGTACCGCGCCGAAGCATACCAGTTCCAACTGGACCGAGGAAGCTTGAGCATGGTACAGAGCACTCACACTAGTCAAACAATTGGGACTTTGTGAGTCAAACGTGCCTTTGCACGTTACAGTTGGCCTGGTGCGAGTGCGTACTTACGCAGCTTTAAATAATACAGATTGACTTTTGAACAATTGCATATGAGTGAGAATTGGCTAGTGAAATATTCATGTTGAATTGTTTGGAAAACAATACTAATAAGTAACAAACTGGCACGACTCTCCTCTGTTTTCTTTCCAGGAGAACATTATATCCCCCATGGAGGATTCTCCTATACCTGAAATATCAGGCAAGGATGGAAATGACGGTGCTGGGACGTCTCCTCGAAGCCAAGGAAAGGCTTTTAGGTATAAGTGCAAATCATATTGAACATTTCCGAGGCAGTTTTCTCCATTGCATAACTTGGCATACTGGGAGGCTTTTTTTCACCATATGGATCAGTGTTATATATTTGTTGCAACTTTGGTTCATCCATGCAACTAAAATAGTTCTTTTACAAAGTTTAACTTAAATGTCCTTTGTGTTTAGAGTGCTGTTGTATTCTACAGTGTATTAACACAGTAAGGTCCATAGTAGGTATCAAGTTTCCATCCCAACGTCTTGTACTTTCCTCCTTCAGTGTTCCTCACACTCGTTCTTTGGAGGCTCGGATCAAAGAGGAGCTGGTAGCTCAGGGGCTGCTGGACTCTGAGGAGCGACCCGGACCCGGAGGGGACTCTGATGATGAGGTCCTGGCAGAGCTGCAGAAAAGACAGGCAGAGCTCAAAGCCCTGAGTGCTCACAACCGAGCCCGGAAGCAGGAGCTGCTCCGGTGAGCAGACACCAACTGTGGCTATAGTTCTCGCGATGTACTGTAAACGCTACATCAAATAAAGTGTGAGTCATCATAATTTTTTTTTTTCTTATCTTCTGCTGCCTCTCAGGTTGGCTAAAGAGGAGATGCGCAAACAAGAGCTGCGGCAGAGAGTCAGGGTGGCTGACAACGAGGTCATGGAGGGATTTCGACGTATCATGGCAGCAAGGCAGAAGAAACGCACACCGACCAAGAAGGAGAAGGACCAGGCATGGAAAGCACTGAAGGAAAGGGAAAGTATCCTTAAGCTGCTGGATGGATAGAGGGAGAAATAGTTGCTGTCCAGAAAAAAAACTGGTGGAACACAGAAAACTGAGCCAGATCAGAAGCTGTTACCTTCAAAATGAACAGCTGTGTCTGTGATGGTGTATGATAGTTTCCTGCAGGCCTGCATGATGTCAGTAGGGGTCCTTCTTAGTGTTTGTTTTAATGTCATGTACAGCCTAAAGCTCATTTGATTGGTAACAGGTAGTATACATCACAGACTTTTTCTCCATTTTTCTCTTTGTAAGTTGATTTTTTTTTTTTTTAATTATTTTGTTTACCGTTGCAATGATAGAAAAACAATACACATGAATGTTTAAATAAAAAAAAAAAAAAAATACCACTTGAAGGTGATAGACGTTATCATCGAAGAGTGTCCTGCAGTCATTTTTTTCTATGCAGACAGTGAGTCCACCTGGAACTCACCTGTTGGCAGCATCATGAAATGAAAATCTTTATTAAATACTTATTGTGTTGGTATGTTCATTGTTGACAGTTTTCCATAAACATTACAGTGCACATAAACAGTATGTTAGTAACCTTAAAAAGCAATCATTTGTTTCAAACTAGGTTGAAACAATGCTTTTTTATGGCTTAAGAGTGAGAGGAAACTTCCAGGCTTATGTTGGGGTTGGTTTAACCCTGGTTGTGTAGCAGAGAATGGAAACTTATTGGACCATCATCCATATTCAGCAACAATGAGCTGGACAAACTGCGCAGCTTATACTGTGATGTGTTCACTGTCATTGCGTGCAGTCTGAGAGGGCACGTCTAAAGCTATGTAAGCTGCTTATAGACAGGTCTGAAAGCTAAACTAATATTTTAATGTCCATATTAATTCTGGCACACAAAACACTTTTTTTTTTTTTTTTTACATATAGATCAATTTCCTCTTTTATATTTAGTTGAGTTACTGGCAAAACTGAAACCTTCTGTCCAGTTGATTGAAATCCCTTGTAGACAGATTCCTGCAAAGTCTAAGTCTATGAAAGAGTCTGGGCATTTAGGTTCAGTTTTTTAAATGGAAGAAGACCACATGAAAAAAGTAGAAACGGTCCTAGGCTGCCAGCCTGACTCCTCTGTCTATCTTCAATTTAGCATCCAGTGGCTGCCAAACATGGTTCACAATTCACTTCATAATATCATTGTGTTAAAATTAGTTTTTTGACTTGGTGGCCTTTCCATACAACGTATGTATTTTCAGCACGTTCGTGTGTTGTGCGCTTCTTCTAAAAGCTCTGCACGAGGTTTCAAAGAGAGGACAATGTTTTCTTGATTTGCCTCTTGTTTTGTGTACAGTGTTTGCATGTGATTTCTTAAGTAGAAGCAGAAGTGTAAGTAGAAGAGCTCGGAGTTTCACCTTAACAATACCACATTTCGCCTATTAACCGAATGGCCACAAGATGGCGCTCTTTGTCTTTTGACCGACAAGGCCCGCAGAGTTTCCCTATCAAAGGGCCTGTGGCTGACATTAGCTGTTGTATGTCAGCATTGTGCATGCCTCCTCTTGCTGTCAGACACACTTCTCCTTCACCAAGTCACATTTCCTAAACATACCTGGAGGTGAGATCACGTCCCCACTAATGTCAGAATTTAGCAGCCATGAAAAGAGTTCACTGTTTTATTTATATTCTATTACATTACGTTTGTTGTGTCCCCTCTTTGTTCCATTTTCACTTAAATAACTACATTTTGACTTACCCACTGATTGCATTGTATAGCCTTGTTGAACTTAATGGTCCTAGCGATTGAACTCAATACAGAAGAAAAACAAGACTCTTTAACAAAAGTAGTGAGTTGTATTTTGTTAAATTTTACAGCCTAAAATATCAGGAAATGCTTCTTAGGTTTGGTAATACCATAGTTCTACATTACTGCTCTTTGTAATTCATAAGCAGAGCTCGGAGCTGACAGGCACGCTGGCTACAACAATGGCCCAATCATTATGAAAACCCTCACAGTTTAGGCCAATGTCCCCTATGCTGATTCATAACGCCATCAGCTCGTGTGTATTGTAAGCTTTTGATAACACACACATCCACTGAATCCCCATCAAATGTGAAGGAGAGGCTGAATAGAAAATTGTGGTGGCCGCTTCGAGGCCGCTTTTGTTGAATTTGTTGTCAATAGGCCCAACCTGAAAGGGTAGTTGGGTTTTGTTGATATGCTGCTCATATAGACGCTCAATGATGCTCAACCGCTGTTTGCACACTCCGCACTCAGCCGCGTTTTGTAAGCCGAACTCCTTTCAACAACGCCAGGTGGTGGTGTCTCCGTAGGATCTATGAGGCTCGAGCTTCAGCCTCAGGGGCTCTCCCATCTCCCCCAATGTGATAATCAGCTCCATGGCGAGCTTCATCTCTCCTTTCTGTCGTGTTTCGCTCTCCACTGGAGGGTCAAACCAAATAACTTGAACTTTAGATCGATGGCTCATAACACGCAGTGCCTGCGGGTCTGGAAGCCTGTTCCACGTCTTCACGGGCAATTATGAGAAATCAACAGTGTAAATACAGAGCTACCATGTGGGCAGGCTGCGTGTTATGTATACAAACACACGCTCATCTATGCTACTATCAGTCCTGATCTCCTGTCAGTGAGAGCCTCTGTCCATTGGCTCTTTGTTTGTGCGAACTATGATTCTTTCTCCGGGGCTTTCCTCCTACTCCACCTCCATCTCTGCGTTCCTGACCACATGAACAGAGAGAGAGAGGCTAACACAGTTACACATAGCCACTCGGGGTTAAAGGGATTTAACATAAATCTGTCGATCCTTTGTGCTAATGCTATGTAAGCGTCATGCTAAATTGAGATTGCATGTGTGACAGAGATACCGGCAGAGGTTGAGACAGCTGCTGACGACCGGCTGGTCCACTAAGAAGACTCTGTCCAGCCAGGCCACGCCTCAGCTCCTCTCCGGCACAGAGAACTATTGTCTCCAGTGCTGTTTCCACTACTCTGAGGTCATGGTTTGTCCTTCCCCACAGGACCGATGTTGCTGTTGTGGTAAAACGGGACAGACCTTTTAGCCCACAAGTCAGAAATGCGAACAACTGTCTGTGAGTATTGCACACACAGAAATACTGCTGGGCCCCCTGCCTCCCTGAAGCTCTCTTTACCTTCTGCTTTAAATACCATTTGCTTCTTATTTGCATGGCAGTTGAAGTTTTTCTTCTGTGCGCCGTCTGGTAGCTTCTATGCAAATCTTTTTTGCCTTGTTCAGCCTCACCTGCCTGAGCTTTGCTCACGGATGAGTCTGGGTCGCCTCTTCTCAGCCCATCCTGCCTCCAGTGTGTTCTGCTCAAGATAAGCACAATCAGCCACAAACAAGCTATTGACTTAGTTATCAGAGGCAACAAACCCAGACAGAAGAGTGCATTCTTTATTTAGTGAAGGCATTATTAGCTTGTAGCTAAGTGGTTCCAGTAATGGCAAAGCTGGTTTATCTGTGAGGCCATCCATTATTGCACACTGAAGTGTCTCAAAAACAATGACCTGTTTTTTAGTTTACAAAATTCTATGACATTTGAATAGACATACATATTTACCAGAGGATGAAATGTGTTGATTTTGCTGAACAGTCTGGTGTCACTATAGTGCACTCACAGATGTGAGAACTGTAATTTAATTTCAGTTTTTGTCTTGTTAGGCTATCTCAGAAGGCATTAATATTCAGAAAGGCAACACTTCAGCCCACGTTTGCTCAAGGTTTTAAGGAGGTTGTAAAGTTTTCAGGAGTGCTTTTTAATCTCTTTTTTTTTTTTGCTTAAATGCTCAAGTAATGCAAGTCCAAACCTTTTGTTTTCTCCCTTTCATTTCTGCCTTAGTAGCACAGCGTCTTAGGAGCAGGCCATTAGTGTTGGACTACACTTTGTAAGACTCACCAGGCAAAAAGGAAGACAAGAGAGAGTGAATTAGTTGGATAAGACTGTACCCTGTTAGTGAGCTGTTTGCTATTTGAAGTGAAGTTAGACAGCAGTTGTCAAAGCGCTTGAGTAATCATCTTCTCTTTGGAGATAAGGCCAGATAACAGAGGTATGTAGAGACAACCTAACTATAAGGTGACTATGGATATACAGTACGATCATCTCGTGATGACACAATGTTATGTTGGGAAACTTTGGGTCCTGGCATTCATGCGGATGTTATTTTGATACGGACCATCGACCGAAACATTATTGAAGACAAGTACACCCCCTCATTACAAAGTGCCCAAGTCTTTGACCTGTTCTTTGAACAGATCCCAGCAGGTTTCCTAACAGTTCCATATCCAACTGAGCTTTGATGAGATGCAACAGAACCAAAGGATGGATTCTTTGGGTCTTTTGGGGAGAGATGACAGTGAGGTGCAACAGAGCGCCAGTTGGTTACCGCTGCCTGTACATTGCATATTGATATAATAAACCATATTTTCGGATCCATTTATGTCTAGAGTAAGGCATTTTGTTTGTTTGGTCCGTTTGCTTAAGGGTCAGCGAAGATATGAAAGTAAAATGGAGATGGAGAGGTGAGAGTGATGAAATCAAACTTATGATCCCCAAAACTAAAATAACCTTTATTTCAGTCAGGTTTTAGAAAGCATCACAGCACAGAAACGGCATTGGTAAAAGTTACAAATGACCTCCTTACTGCATCTGATGAGGGACTCATCTCTATACTAGTCTTATCAGGTCTTAGTGCGGCTATTGATAATCACATCTTACTATAGAGGATGGAACACTAAATTGCCATTAAAGGATCTGTTTTAAGATGGTTTACGTCCTACTTATCTGATAGATATAATTGTGTTCATGTTAATGATGAATCATCCAGATATGACAACGTTAGTCATGGAGTCCCACAAGGTTCTGTGCTTGGCCCAATACTATGCACTCTATATATGCTTCCTTTAGGTAAGATTAGTAGAAAGCACTCCATACATTTTCACTGCTATGCAGATGACAGACAATTATTCTTATCAATGAAGCCAGATGAAACCCATCAGTTACCTAAACTCCAGACATGTCTTAAGGTAATTAAAAACTGGAATTCTCATAACTTTTTATTGTTAAACTCAAGTAGACCCATTCTCTGCTTATAAGAGTAGGCTTAAAACCTTCCTTTTTAATAAAGGCTTATATTTAATGCTGGCCTATCTAGCCCTTAGTTATGCTGCTATATGCTTAGGTTGCTGGGGAGCACTCCGTGAGGCACTGAGCTCTCTTCTCTGCCACCTCTGACTCTGACTCTATATGTGCTCCTCTAAATTTCCATATCCTTATACTAACTTTACTTCTTCCCCAAAGTCTCTGTGCTTTATCATCCTGCAGGTTTTCTAGGTCGCAGTGGGAGCTGCTGCTGTGGACCTGCCTGACGCCTACTGCTCACATTAGGACAGGAGATCCTGTGACTTGGATGCCGATGGATTACAATGACTTCTGGATCAACATATTATACCCATATTATATCTGGATTTACAGACTCATTTGAACTCAAATATTCCTAGTAAAATGTTATTGTCATATTGTTGTGTTCTGTACAAGTGACATCTATTGCTCGTCTGTCTGTCCTACGAAGAAGGATCCCTCCTCTGTGGTTCTTCCTGAGGTTTCTTATTTACCCTGTTTAAGTTTTTTAAAAAAAAAAAGTTTTTCCTCACCCAGTTCGAGGGTCTAAGGGCAGAGGGTGTCACATCTGTACAGTTTATCAAAGACCAGTGAGATAATATGTAAATTTTGATTTTGGGCTATATATATAACATTTGATTTGTTTTGATTTGATACTATTCCTCGGGGTCCTCACTCCAAATAATTCAGTAAAGGTTTTGAATCATATTTGAACATCTGTCACAATAGCGAAAGAAAGACAAAGAAGAAGTGTGAGAACATGTTTTAATTTGTTTAGAAGTACATTTCCATTAATAAAGTGGGAAGCATGTGATATGTTAGAGCATCTTAGCTGTTATGCATTTATGTGAAATTTACGTGACTACTGATACTACTAACACTAATACAAAATAAAATTATTAAAGATGGTATTTTTTTCATTTTCATCATCATAACATCCCCTGTGGTTTGTATTTATTTAGCATGAATAAAAGTCAAAAGCAAAAACCAGAAAATCTGAAAATTCCACACCATCCCAGTGGCACAAATCTGTCAGGTGCCCACACGGTGCCAGAAAATTGTCACTACTGTGCCACTGTTTGCCACTGAATTGCCACCGCTCGTCAGTGCAACAAGGGGGATCATGGCCCTGTTGCTTTTGGGGGTCATATGATTCCCGCAGAGGTCCGCTGTCCCTGTCCTCACATTTTAGGGCTGGTTAGGTGGTATCTGAGGGACCAACACAATATCAGACGGGCGGTTTTAATGTTGTGGCTGATTGGTGCAATTTCCACACAATTACAGTGCAGGACAACTGTCACCTGAGCCTCTTCATACAGCTGGTGAACTGGGGCAATGGGTCTGGAGAAGAACCAGCTGTTGGTGGCGGGACAATAGGTCTCTTCTCCAACATGCCCCTTTTCTTGGGACTTCCTCTGAGCTGCAGGAAGGTGAGGCAGAGAGAGGACATCACTAACACTGTGGGTAATAGTCATTGAGGAGCAACGGTGACACAATGAAAAACACTTCTCTCACCACCCACCACTTCTTTGTCATCCTCCCCATCTCTCTTTCCTCCACTGTTATTAACATCCAGATCATTATCAGGCTCACTCTTCCCTCACTGCGACGGAGAGGAGGGCCCACCACCCACATGGCTTTGGTGAGAGATCTTGGCGGTAGTGCAGGAGGAGGGGGAGGACAAAAATGAAGACAAGAGGCCCAATAAAGCCCATCTAAATATAGAGGCAGCAGGGCCTTTTTTCCCTTGTCCTTATAAAGAGCTGCTGGTGAATCCGGACAGACTATCTTCCTCGCTGCACCAAGAGCTGATCCCTCCCTCCAGTATCGGGAACATAACTGTTGGTGTATGGAAACTCACACACGCGCACACACACACACACGGGGCAACGTTGTTTTATGAGAGAGAGAGGACAGGGGACTTACTTTTTTCCCTTCACGAGAGGGCAAATCATGTTTGCCGGAACATACTAAAATAGGAAAGGTTTGAGGAAGCTCCAAAAAGAAACGATGGGAGCAATGAAGGGATGTGGGGATGTGAGGGAGATTAGGGATGAAGATGAACTTATACCCAAAATATCTCAAAAGGATGTATATATATGTCAACACAAGCTTTCATCCAAAGATGCCCCTTTTTTGGCTCTTTTAATTTCTCTGGCTTAAAGTCATGATGGTGTTCTAAAGAGAGACACTGTCAAAAATACTTTGACATTCTGAGAAATATGCTTCTTCACTTTCTTGCCTTCTGAGAAAATCAACAACACCCTCAATGCCGAGACAATTTGAAGCTGTAACCAGTTGCTGATTAGCCTAGCATAAAGACTTGCCTCGTTGCATCCAAAGGCAACGGAATCTTTTCAAGTGTCAACACACCCTAAACAAAAAATATAAAGATTGAATGAAAAGGAGCAACAACCTGTCAAACTGGTGATTTTGCACAACAATTATGGCCCAAAGCAAAAGCAGTACCCCCTAAAGCTTACATTTTCGCCATTTAGACAAAAACGACTTGGTGATTATCTCAATCTAGAGGCAGATACTGGATCTGGATCAATTCTCAAAAAAATGGACAGAACTCAAAAACTACTGGCAGGAGTTTCATGAAAAAATTAGTGTGAATTGGTCTTACACAAAAGAACAAATTTTACATTTTGGGAGAGATCCAGATCAGTTTTAAACATGGAAGTAACGCCAAATCTATTGGACAGATTTTTATGTAGTTATTTTCAAGTATACGTTTTGTACACTGAGCAGTGGTATTTGAGTTTTGCTTTTCTAGGGTAATTTTAGGTGGCTGGCAGGTATTGAGTGCTTTCTCACTTGTTAACATTTATATCTTATTCATTTATTCTATACAAAACCTAAAGTGTATTGATGTCTGTCGGTATGTCGGAATTGCAAAAGGATGTCCAGGTCGGTTTTCTGTTGCTGTGGTGTGTGATATACGTTTATACCTTATGCTGTCCTGTAGGTGATGTGCTGGTTATCACAGATCAACAGGAGAGGCATGAGCATGTCATTTCTACTGCACTTATTTAATGCCTGTTGCACTTTCTGGAAGCAAATAAGTGATCATTTTGACAGCTGTTGTCTTGTGCCGGTGGTGACAGCAAAAGTTCAGAAGTCAGTTTAAAAATAAAAGGTTCCTCAGGATGCTTTGAAACCTCCTTTACACCTGTTGCTTACTATCCCCTGTTGTGTGTACTGCTTGTGGCCACACATGTACACACAGTAGTGGTTCCACGGTAGTTGCCCTGATCAAGACTACGCACCAAAGGCAGGCAGAGAACACACACACATGCACAAAACATCAATACTGGTTATGTAAGCTCTCCTCTTCATCACAGACGACTCCGCAGAGAGAATCAACGTCACACTCTACATGAGAGAAAAATGGGTATAATTCGTGCATGGCCACTGAGTTGCTATGTGCACAGCTGAAGTACATTGTGAATGTTTGTGTCAGTTTGTGGTCGTGAGAGCCCCACTGAGAGAGGAAGCTCAGCTGTCAGTACTTTTCATTTGCAGGGTGTCTCCTTGTGTCTATTACTCTTGTTCCCCCTCCATGTTTCCCTTCCTCCTCTTCTCTGGCCCCCACCCCCAACAGCTACCGCCTGGGTTTAAAGTCGAGGTGGAGGCGCTCGTTTGTAAAAGCATGTTGGCCACAGATAAAAAACTGGGCACAGGACCAACAAACCTCCCTCTGAGCTGAGTGTGTGAGGAATACACAGATACAGTCAAGAAGGGAAACATTTCAGCCCGAGGTCAATTATATTATCCTGTGCTATGTGGCATCGATTTTACACATTTTGACCCTGCCTCGCCTCCGGATTCAGCACCTCTGTCCCTCTTGTCTTCTTGGATTCTGTGCCTCACCCTGTGCATGGTGGTGCCCAAGCTACATTAGCTACTTTTATGCAAACTGACAGAGAACAAACAGCCTCTCTCTACTAAGCCTACTCCATTTCTGGCTGTGTGTGTGTGTGTGTGTGTGTTGGGATTTCTGTGTGTGCAATGCCAATACTGCTGAACTGGCGTGGTGTGAAATGGACATAAAGGATGTGAGGCTGAAAGCGTCTGTGGCGCCTTGACTCTGATTGCCACTGGGAGATGTAGGGGTGGGACAGGGGGTGCTGCTGATAGCCCTGATGGACCTCCCCCGGCTGTGCTTGAGTGAGGCCTGTCTAGATCGCGTTAAAGCGCTGGCGATGCTCACAGAGAAGATGCTGTTGTGGATTCACAACCAGGCATATGCATGATTAATGCATTTTAACTACCACAGATGTCACTGAGGTACCCTTAGTCACACATTGCAACCTGCTCTGGCTGCTGCTGTTGTGTACGTCTTGTTCTGCCCCACCAGCTAATTAAACCCTCTACGCTCCCATTAACTTTGAAAAACTTTGCCACAACCTTCAGTTCTTTCTGTGATTATCTCTTCTGACTCATTTTTATCACCAGCACCTAGCAGGAGTACCAGGAGCAGCAGGAGGCATGAGAATGATATGGTGGCCGATAGGACACAGGGCTGCCCCTGGAAAACTCACACTGATCCAGGAACATCTTAATCTTTGTCAGGCCCCGACTCTCATTGGTCAATTTCTAACAACATTTTCACAACTCAGCTACTTCTGAGCTCCTTTAAATGTGCAGGTAATTTAGGGTTAATAGAGCATGTTGACACTACTTCTCACAAAAGTATAAACATTGATGACAGCAGCTTGCATTATGAGTATATTTTTGTCAAATTTAGCAACAACTCTGCTTTAGGATTCAACTGAATATAAGAAGACGTGCATTGCTTCCTTATAAGGGAGTAAGTGATGAGAAAGAATTAGTGGAACATGTGCAAATGCATTCTTTTGATGGCTAGAAAAACTCTGTCTGGAGTTAAAGAAACACTGTGCAACATGTGAAAGAAGAAACAGCACATTAATCTCAAAATGAGCAGTCGATTTCATAACAAACAATATACTCCCTTGTTGAATTTAGTGCACTCGAGGGTTTCACTGCAACAGTCTCACATACACCAGTAACTGATGGTTGCTACTGCTGGCTCACTTCAGATTGTAGAATTTATTACAATTTTTACAATAAAATTAGCATGTATGCAAGTTTTAAAAATGCAGGCCAACCTAATAAAAAAATGTGCCTTTAGACAGGTTTGCCTTTCAGATTTTTTTTTTTTTTTTTTGATCCAGAAGACATTAAAACTAAGTTTAATTGAGAACTAAGCTGTTCCAATGATCATGGTGGAGGTAGCTAAAGAATGAGCTAAAGAGCTGCCCACATGCAGGATAGGGAAGATGGAGGTCACTTGCAACACAACGCCTACTCAGCAATGCTTCAGTGCTGCTTGAATGGAAACAGGTGAGATTTACATGCAAAATGTACACTTATTTACGTGCTATTGTGGTTAAGTACATTGCTCCATGAAAGGGGGTGAGAATTAGCATCACGTTTACCTCGTATCTAATCGGAGCCAGAGCTGAGTTGACTGCAGAATCATTTTATTGTGGGAGTAAATTGGAGCAAATTAGAGCCATTCCCACAAAAGTCAACTTTTCGTTAGCGTTAGCATGCCTTTCTGTCATGTGTTGAAGGTCTGTATGACTTTTCTATTTAGGGTAATTTTACATTAAGTTTTAGAACTTTATCTTATTATGACAACCGCTGATCACTAAAAGGTACATAGCTTTACTTTTGCACATAATTGTCTGTTACAATAGTCCTTTTAATCAGCAGCCTAGCATATGGCACACTTGCTGTCAGAGCCACCGTGTCACTAGGAGTTAGGGACGTGGTTTATTGGTTTAAGACTTGGCCCAGTCTTACAGGCTGAACCAGTTGAATTCCTCTGAGTTGCTTTGAATGATGAGCTTGCTTGGCTTGTTATAGTTTATTTGAAGCTTTGCAGCCAGTTGAACTGCTTTTAATCCTTATTTCCTCAACTCTCTTCCTGCATCCTGCAAACCTTTGTTTGCAAATATGTTTGCAACATCCGTGCGACACAAGAGTGTTTTTTTTGTGGATTTTCCCACATTCCCCCTCGTCCTACGCTTACTGTAATTTGGACTAAATCTTGAACCTCCAACATGTCCTTAAGGTGAACAATAACCTGATAGTGCCATTCCATAGTCCATCATGGTTGACAACAGCAAAGCTCTGCCACAGCCACTGTTGTCCTGAGCTCATTTCCCTTACAGACACGCCTCTACTGGATTATCTGATGGTGTGACAAACAACATATCCCATTAAAAACAATTATTCTGCAACTGGTATTTTTCCCCTTTGTCTAAACTTCATGACTGATGATCACCGACTCAAGATTGGTCGTTCTTAATGTGCAGCAATCCTGCACAGGACTGGATCTAACAGGGACTGAGCCACTTAGTGTTCCTAATTCAAACCTGACGTTCTTCAGGGCGACTTATCTGAATGGGTTACCGGTGGAGGAAACAGGGGTGTGGGAAAAAGTGTGGTGATGGGTGTCTGGGGTCTGGTCACTTTTTCTATAAGAGCCTGGGTTAAATATAGCCTGTTTCCAAAGTCTATCCGAAGCACTGCAACAACACTTGTCTAACCCAGACAGCGTTGTTAGGTGCCCCACACATACACAGGAACATTTGGAACAAGGTCAGTCAGCTGTTGGCTGTATATGTTTGAATATTGGTGCTCAAATTCCAATTATGAAATAAGGAGCTTGTAAAATGCTTTGATTCTCTTCCAAGTATTAATGTTTATGATTAAGCAAGAGGAACTCCCCACATGCTCATCCCTATCACTTAAAATGGATGTGGCTAATAATTTAAATTGCATAACTGCACTAGTGTACACAACAAGCATGAAGTCAAAGGGAGCCAGAGCAAAACTGAAGTCCACAGCTTTACTTTATCATTATAACTTTGTCTTCCAAGTTTATATAACATATATTATTTATTCACATGCAACTACAGAAAGAGCAGAAAGTATAAATTGTATAGTTAGTAAAAAGTTTATTCACACAATTTTAAGAGTTTTACTTAAATTATTAAATTGCAAAGATCTCTTACTAATATGGCAGAAATCCCAATAACTTACTAACCCTAGCTTTACACGAACATGTAGCAGCCACAGTATTTAAACTGAAAAAAAAAAACCTTTAATGAAATTAACATTTTATAAATAAGGGATGCAACAATTTATCGGCGCAGGATTGGTATCAACTGATGTGTTCATCTTCACCAATATTTTGATACCAGCCATTGTTGTATAATCCACCAATGACAGTCTCCACAAACAAAAGTCATCAAGACTTCTACATAGAAAAGCTAAAGAACCAATCCTGACAACTTCCGGCGAAGGGGCTTAACATTGTATTGGATTTCTTTATTTACTTTGTTCAATTGTTATTCTAAATATCAGAATCATATTGGCCCAGAATTTTCATACTGATGCATTTTTTTTTTTTTTTTCCAGAAGTTTATCTGGCAGGAAGCCAGAACAATAGGGTATAACCTATATAAATAAGTCACCTAAAGTTGTAAATGTAATATTTGGAACTAACGGCTGTCTGCAATGTGGTATGACAAGATGTTATTCGATTGTGTCCATGCGGTAATGACCTTGATGACCTTAACAACATAAGGTGAAGGAGTAACCACTGCGATGCTTGAAATGTTTTGTACTATAGAGACAGCTGGACTGCAGTTAGTTTGCTATCGGCAATAGTAAGTTACTGTGGCCTCTATAGTGTGAATCAGGAGGGGACGAAGAAAAGCTAATCAAAGGGCTTTTAAAGGAAGTTACAGTCCCCACAGAAACTGAACTGAACAACATTCATCACCATAGGGAAGAATTTTTGAGCAAAAAATAACAAAATAAGAGTAAATATTGTCGTGGCTTTCTGCCTCGGGGGACAGCTCTTGGCGAGTAAAAACATGCAGTTTGATGCTGAACTCAGTGTTTCGACTGGTATGTAACATCTAAATGACATCAATATAACAGAATGATTCAATTATTATTATTTTTTTTGCTACTGTGGTCTTGCTAAGCAAGATGTAAGATAAATAATACAAATTTACATCAGTTAAACTCGATTTAAAGTTTGAAAAGTTCGTCCTACATTTTTAGCATGTAGCATGTGGCTGATTACATGCTAATTCATCTTGTAATTACAAGTTGTACCTTTAAAGATTAACCCGAACTAATATTCATTAATTCCCTTTGCTTATGGTTAACTTGAAAACATATCCTTTAGAGAAAAGCAATATTATGGCTTTAACTATTGATAAATGTATGAATTAGTGTCTTAGTTAATGACAACAGCTAGTTAATGATTAGTTGAGACATTAATTCGTTGTGGTAAATTCTTATTACAGCATTAACTAATGTTAATCAATGTATCTTTATTACAAAGTGTCGCCAGGTCTAGTTGTAAATATATTAGGCACATTCAATCAATCAGTGCTTTCAGAGTCAGTGTTATTCATCAGATTCAATATTGAGGAGTTAATCATATCTCTAAACATCTGTAACGTACAAGCAGAAAATCCTGTGTAAATCCTAAAGTACCGCTGCCCAATATAAATAAGAAACATGCTCATTTTGAAAAAAAGGGCATAGTATTGTAATTTTTTATTTTTTTTTGCATGATGCTAACTCAAAGCTATGTGGTCTTGTGAGCATGAAAACAAGAGGGGCCTCTGCCAGCTTCATGTCGATCTGAGGCCTGACAGGGTGGGACTGTTTCTATGACAGTTCTGAGAAATCGCTCCACGTCAGAGTTGCATGACAGGACGAGGAGAGAGGGCTGACTGAACCCAGCTTGTGTGTTAGTGTGAAACAGAGAGAGGGAGAGAGAGAGAGAGAGAGAGATGCCTTATGGTGACTCAGCATAACAAGGTCTCCAGGGCCTGTATGACCCCGTTCATCAGGCTGACAACCGGCTATGTTTCTGCTCTTCTCTGTGTGATTCATAAGGAGAACGTGAGAAAGAGTAATAGATGGGACGTCAAGGGAGAGGAATCAACATGTGAAGAAAAATGGGCTTGTTAGCTCTTTAAGGCAACAGAAATGACACGAAGGAAAGTTAAGCAAAATCAATGTGTGCGGGGCAGGGGTGACAAACAAGAGCGCAGAATCTAACACACACATACAACAGGGAGCGGGATATTAAATTGCAGGAGCAACCCTTTAACACAATTATTGGAAAGATAAATATATCTGTGAGTTGATCAGAATACAAACAAATATATCAGCCGAACGTGTCTGAAATGACATTTTAAAGGGCTGCCGGCAAAAGGAAAATGGATGTGCTTTTGTTCCCAACAACCTTGCCTTCGTTTTGTTCTTCAGACCAAAGCAGGCTTTACAAGTGACACATCTCGAGCAGCTGATGTAAGCAGAAACATGTTGGGACGCTGCTGGGACACAAAACTAGCTGAGCTTGTTTAGCAAATTGAAAAGAATATATATATACACACACACACACACACACACGCATACAGTTACATGCCACTTTTTCACAAACTTGAGTTTTTCTTACAAAAAAAAAAAACAAACTAAAAAAAAATCTCTCAGAAGTAATTTCTTATTTTTTTTTGCATGATGCTAACTCAAAGCTATGTGGTCTTGTGAGCATGAAAACAAGAGGGGCCTCTGCCAGCTTCATGTCGATCTGAGGCCTGACAGGGTGGGACTGTTTCTATGACAGTTCTGAGAAATCGCTCCACGTCAGAGTTGCATGACAGGACGAGGAGAGAGGGCTGACTGAACCCAGCTTGTGTGTTAGTGTGAAACAGAGAGAGGGAGAGAGAGAGAGAGAGAGAGATGCCTTATGGTGACTCAGCATAACAAGGTCTCCAGGGCCTGTATGACCCCGTTCATCAGGCTGACAACCGGCTATGTTTCTGCTCTTCTCTGTGTGATTCATAAGGAGAACGTGAGAAAGAGTAATAGATGGGACGTCAAGGGAGAGGAATCAACATGTGAAGAAAAATGGGCTTGTTAGCTCTTTAAGGCAACAGAAATGACACGAAGGAAAGTTAAGCAAAATCAATGTGTGCGGGGCAGGGGTGACAAACAAGAGCGCAGAATCTAACACACACATACAACAGGGAGCGGGATATTAAATTGCAGGAGCAACCCTTTAACACAATTATTGGAAAGATAAATATATCTGTGAGTTGATCAGAATACAAACAAATATATCAGCTGAACGTGTCTGAAATGACATTTTAAAGGGCTGCCGGCAAAAGGAAAATGGATGTGCTTTTGTTCCCAACAACCTTGCCTTCGTTTTGTTCTTCAGACCAAAGCAGGCTTTACAAGTGACACATCTCGAGCAGCTGATGTAAGCAGAAACATGTTGGGACGCTGCTGGGACACAAAACTAGCTGAGCTTGTTTAGCAAATTGAAAAGAATATATATATACACACACACACACACACACACGCATACAGTTACATGCCACTTTTTCACAAACTTGAGTTTTTCTTACAAAAAAAAAAAAACAAACTAAAAAAAAAAGCTCTCAGAAGGGACGAACGTGCCCGTGTAGGTCAGAAGGAACGCCCAGCAGCCCTGACAGGTGGTGGTGTGGCTAGATAAAGACCGGGCCCCTTGACCCCCCCTCCCAACACAGGATTAAACAGCACACACACATGCAGCCTTGATAACAAGCAGACTGGCATAACTGAACTCTGTCACCCTGCAGGGATTTCACAGCATCGTCACAGCAGGTTCCCAGCTCTATTCTGGGTAGTGACACTGCAAAAACACACACTGTAATCACAACAAGACAAGAAGCATTGTTTTAGTACAAAGTATTTATTTATTTT
>KV751324.1:11602422-11622692 GCA_001698575.1 Mola mola | reverse complement strand
GAGATAAAGTGCTGCTGTATTACAACGTTGGCTCCAGACGTTAGCTGTGATTTTGAACTATCGCTAAACAGAAATAGGGAGAGGGGCTGAGGGGAAAGCTGCGGACGGTAGTGAGCTCCCAGGGCCACAGACATATCAAGCGGATGGTGGATGGCGGCGGAGGCAGGGGAACAAGGATGACTGCCAGAAGATCATAGGTCAGCTGGTTTTTAGCTGACGGCCCGTTGGTGTGTGTTGGAGGCAGTGCCACTCTGTCTGCAGATGGCAAACAGCAGCGATGCTGGCGAGACACACAGCAGCAGAAAACATCTGATGCTCATAAATCCTACAAAAACAGGCTGAAGTAACAATCACTGCTAAAGGCCACTTAATGAGCAAATGTGAAAACACCAGGGCGATATCGCATTTGGCAGCTAAATACTTCCGACCAAAAATACAAATGAGCCTCAGCGTGCGACTCAGGGCAGCACATAGTGTGAAAACAGATGCACTGCACTGGATGGGGGCGGGGTGTCAAACAGCCGTTTACGTTATTTGCAAAATGACTTGATTGATCTTGTCTCTTTGTTTGAGAGGGAATATTCTTTGATGGCAGGGACGGGGTGTTTTGTTTGGCACCTGAAGAGGTGGGTTTCCTTGGGAGCATACAGCCTCATTAAGATTTCGTCCCAGAATACACCCCAAGATAGCCTCTCTCTCGCTCAGACTCCTCCGTAACCCCACCTCCTCCCAGCCTCACAGTCTCACAGAGGTGTCAGTTGTCAGTACTCTGACACGTTGGTAGCGGCAGCACTTAAATGCGAGAAGTGAAAACCAGTGAGAAAGGGGAAAAAAAATAAAAGAACTACACGAGACGGGAAAGTGCAGGGGAGTGGATGAGTGGAGGAGCTGATGCATGAAAGGAGTCTAAATCTGCAAGACCTCCCCATCAATGCAATGTTCCTGGCCTCGCTAGCCCCCCACTGGCCATGGCAGTACACACTGCATCTACTGACCACAGCACACGGACACCCAACCGGCACAACGCTCTGACACGCAGCGCTCCATATTGGGTCAAAATCCAACTTAAGTCTACGCCATCACCCCATATGTCGCCAAGCGGCTCCGGGAGGGGGAGACGAGAGGCTGAGAAAAAAAGCCACTTGTACGGGCTGAATCTTAGGGAGGCCTGCGTTTGTCAGCTGCCATACAGAGGAGCCTCGGAGGAGGCGGGCAGGTGCTCCGTGAGCCTCTCTACGTCTCTGGGGTGGTGGTCATGGGAGATTAGGGGGGGTGTAAAGGGCTGTAATATGAGCCAGCACCTGTCAGGCACATGCCTGCGAGCAGCACTGCGCTCTACATTTCACACCATACAGGGTTCAGGTGCTGTCTCTGCTCACAGTTGCTCACAGTACGGTTGTGGAACATGATGGGCTTACGGACAGGACTCAGTTTCATCTGAGGAGATGGCTGATATACATTTCATTTAGCTTCTATTTGTTTCTTTTTAACCATTTATTAAGCACCAACATGTTCAGCTATTAAAGCTATTACTTGTTATCGCTGACTTTTTGTAATTTTTGATGGAAAACGACTAAAACTGTTGACCATTTATCATAATTGCTGCCAGATTCCATAGATTGACAATGCTTCAGTGCCACACAGGCAAAGAGACCATGGGTTAATTTGTACTTTCATTATAGATGCACGTTGCTTCAAAGATTCAGTTTATGGATTAGTTTATGGACAAGTGATCCCCTTTTTAAACATTTTTTTTATCATTTGGAAGTCCATTTGGACCCTCCTTACTATCAGAAATCTGCCCAGGAGGACTGATCCTCATCCAAACAATAGTCTTCTTCACCTTCTCTAGTTGAAATATGCATTGATCTGTTGAAACAGAAGCAATAACTCATGTTTTCGGTGTGCTGATGACCTTATGCAGCTTCTCCTTTTACTGATATTCAAGCATATTCAGCTGACAGCTTCTGTAACATACGGCATCTTTATTTTATGTAAACAGACATAACCTGCCCTCTTTTGTATAGCATAAGGACAATGGACAAAGGATTGTTCCCTATTGTCCAGTGTCTGTACGTGGCTCTCTTTATCGTGTTTGCTTTTATTGTGACCAATAAAGCTATTGTGATCTATAACACTCTCTGAAAAGACACAATTTCCTTAGCACTGCTGATGTCTTTGTGCGCCAAGTCGAACCCATTGAGACCTGATGAATTGACGTCAGCTCAGTTCGTTATGTTTGCGTACTGATTTAAAAAAAAAACAAAAACAACAAAAAACAAAAATACACATTTGTGATATTTGTGCAATTCAGGGCAAAGACAGCATTTACAATAAAAGCCACAGGTGTGAGGGCTGTATTTCATGTTTTCATCAAATTAAAGTTTAAGTGCGAATTTCAGCCATTCTGTAAGAAGAAAACCCTCAGGGTTTAAGAGGTTGTTTTCAAACAATGCTTAGGTTTAACGTGGTTTTATAGTTTTATATTTAAGTCTCTAATGATCAAAAGAAAAATTTCTTAGTTGGTTGCTACTGTTCAGTTTTCTACAGGAACTGTATGTCAAAATGAGCTTTTTGTGCATAAAATATGGTGTTGAGGGAAGAATTTGGAGAGCTGCAGGGAGCTGAGCAGAGTCCTCACTGCAGTGAAATGCTCATTAGCTCCTTAGCAGACTATGGCTCCTAGACGCTGTCCAGGCTGTTTCTACAACAGCAACCGCTTCTAGGAGGCCGTCTCAGTGACAGGGTCCACTTAGACAGGTACACGAACCGAGAGGCCTCCGACAGAAGCCAACAAGTGACTCACACATTCATCTCTGGAATGCTCTTCATTTACCACAGATACGCGAACTATCGCCCTGCCCTCCCAGGCCCACAAAACTCTAATATGCTAATGGACTACTTCTGGAGTTGCATGTGGACACAGAAACTGACATATACTTTCTAGAGGCCATGTTTGTCAGAGAAATAGCATCCCAGTGGTGGTAATACAAGAGAATACAAAAGGCGCCCACTCCTGCTCGCTTACCCATACTGCCTCTGGATGAGTGCTGGGTGAATGGGCTGCACTCCGATGGATATGCCTGGAAGATAGGAGGCCTGCTGTTAGACACACACATTTGCATTTACAGAGGAGGGCCAGAGAACAATACACAGAGGGCATGAAGAGACAGAGGCAGTGCCTGTTTCCACTGTTTCACATGCACAATAAGCAGCAAAACATGTAGAAACAGAACTTTCTCTTGTGTAAAAAAAATATACGTCTGCAATTCTTAACAGGGAGCTCATGGCTTGTATTTTTAAATTTGGGGTTTAGTGATACTTTATGTTTTATATCTCTATACAGGTTTTATACCTCTAATTATTAGAAGTTGAGTAGGCTGAAAGCACCATCACGTCCACGATTTTACAGATGATTCAGCTGACACCTCACCTGTCTGTATGCTGCGGGGTTTGGCACCCAGATAGGCAAGGTTGACATTGGCCTTCCTGCCATCAATTATGGGGTTCGGATCCTTGCAGGCTCTCTCTGCTGCTCCTCGGTCTGTCATTGTCACCTGACAACAGAGCCGAACTCGTCAGCAAAAATCAAGTCGAGCATTGTCATGTAAGAAAAAGATGGTAACATGAGTGGTGACACTGAAATCAAGGTTGGATGGTTCTGCCTTAAAATTGTATCAAAATAAATGGCATGTTGGTTTGGAATGGCTCATTTTAAAATGGTAGGGCTGGGGAAAAAAATTGATGATGCTTTTGATAAATAGGCATCAGTAATGTGGTGAAAGAGTAAAAGACAACAATTTCATAATCCATAATCTCATACAATATATATCATAGCATCAGGATAATGACATATATTGTATATACAGACACTAACCCTGGCCTAATCACAAAAGTCTTCCGTAAAGTTTTCCAATGTCAAGGTTGCATCCCTCTGAAGTGGAGGGAAAACTACAAACAAAGCCCAATGATAAGCTTTGAAAACTACCCACAGCCATGGGCAGACCTGCTGAAATATGGATCTGGGAAGAGCAACAAGGAGCTTATCCAATTAGAGACAAAATATTAAGGAGATTGGTATTATCCAACCCCTCCTCTCTCCCTCTTGGCATTAGATGAGCCCTTCTGTTTTGATTGCCACATTCTGTCACCTCGGCGTGTGGACCGAGCAGCGAATGTAGGACACGGCTTTCATTTTTTTTTTTTTTTTGGAGGACAGTTAAAAAAAAAGAAAAAAAGAAAAGCAGTATGCCTTTTCAGAGTGGAGGGATCCGGAACAAAGCCCACTCCAGGGCCTGTGTTGTGAACACAGAGGAAGGAGTGAGGCTGTGTTTACACCGTAAGGAGCCGAGTCGTGCGCGTGTGTGTGCGTGTGTGTGTGAAGGAAGGGGGGGGGGTCTACTAATCTACCTCTGAATTGTGTTTAGAAAAAAAAAGAAGGTGCGCTCAGCTTTGGGGCACCCCCTACTGTCAGCCATCTCTCCAATCGGAACACTCCAACCAGCACCAGCACCAAGATCGGCCAGACCCTGTTTAACATGAAACACCAGCTCCAGTGCACAGCCATTTGATTCTGACTAGATGCTCAGAGGAGAGCTTTCCCGTGGAGTTTGGGAACTGATGTGTAAACACAGAGCAATTGTCTTATAAATCTGCACTTAGAAGTAAACATGCACACATAACAGGTTTCCACTCCTTCCTTGGCTTGACAGAACATTAGTGCTGATGTGGCTCCTCAAGGTTTCTGCAGTAAATATTTGCACTTCTGGTGCTGCCTCTGTTCTTTGTGTCAAAAGGGGGGTGACTGCATCTGCCTAGAATTCCATAAGTCACATGGAGTCCTTGGATATTTCTCATTAACTTGATTTAAAGCAACCCAAGCCAGGGATCAAGTTAGGCATGATGAACCGGTAAACAACTGAGATCAGGAGACTAAGTCCAACTGTGTTTATACTCACGAACTTCATAGTGTTCCAATGATTCAGACTCGAAAAGATAAAATCAAAATGGAATTTTAACAAGAGAGACAATTTGTTGACGGAATTTGGAATTCTCTTTCTCTCAGCAGCCAAGATGTGATGTAAATCATGTGATGTGGCCGGCTTGCTCTGCTCCTTGACAATGGAGGACAGGGTGTGCAAGGTCAACCTCCCCGCTGCTCAAAAATAACCATATAAAGCAAGAAAGTGGTGCAGGCTCACACACACACACACACACACACACACACACACACACACACACACACACACACACACACACAAGCTGGGGCTAGTCATAGGTGGGTAAGGAGGGGTGGGCACTTCACTGGGGAGGGGGCAATCAGACATATGTTGAAATATAATCTTCTTAGTTACCCATCAACTTGTGTGATCCCTCATCCTCATTAAGCTAAAATAACAGCCAGCCAGGCGTAAAAACAGAGCTGCTGTGCAATTATGCATGTAAGCTTCAGCGGAGGATTACCTTTGACACAAATCCGAACGATCACATACAGCACGTTTCAGTACATTTAGGAAGAATTAGATGATAATTAAGACACTATCACACGCAGAGACAACACAGACGAGCATGACAGCAGTCAGGAACGAATTTATGTGGCGGAATTAGCGCAAATGAGTGTCCTGCAACACGGCTGGTGCTCAAAGTTGGGAATGGGAGCTGCGTGGTGCGTGGCTGTCTTATTTGTACTCACAAAGCCGTATCCTCTGGATTTACCGGTCTGTCTGTCTGTTATCACCACAGCCTCGTCGATGTCCCCAAAGGCCTCGAAGTATTTTCTCAGAGACGCATCGTTCGTGTGGTAGGGCAGCCCGCCGACGAAGATTTTGGTGAAAGTCGTGTCTTTCTGTAGCGCTGTGGGATGCATGACTTCCAGGGCTCCGTTCACGAACTGATGCAGAAGCATTGGTCAGCCACAAACAGGACCGGAGGAGAGGCGAAGATGGGCTTAAAGGCAGTCAGCAGCGTCCCCGCATTAGTTAAGCTAAACTTCAAACCTCTCTACAATGCGTTGACCTTCGCCCTAGGTCGCAGCAACCTTAAGACAACTATGACTCACGCGACTGGGAGTCTTCGGCTTGAGTCCACACTGGTTGCTCCTTAAATCGGGCTGAAGAAATGTGCCGACACAATTTATAAGGCACAGCCTTGACCACGCCCCCGCAGACCTGTTGACCAGTCAGAACGTCACATTGTGTACTGGCCCCGCCCACTGCCCCGCCCCCCGTCGCCGTTCTGCACCTGCTTTTGTCTTTTACCACACAAAGAAACAGTCCACTGTAGGCGCGCGGCAGGGCCACATGGTGCTTTCTCACTCCTGTAATGAGGAAGTGACTGTCTCCATTTCTGAGCCGACTCACCTTTTCAGGCGTTAACAATTAGCGGCTTAAGTCCACTTATTTTACTGGGACTGCTCTTATCTGAAAGATGTACTGCAGCTGACATAGAGACCAGTTCAAGTCACCATTATGCTCACCTTAAATATATCCGATCACTTCATAAGGCCAGAGAAAAATCCAAGTATTACATGTGATTTCACAGACTTCATGCACTCTTCCACCTTCCTGGTGTGGTTTCCCTGTAATAGTTTGAGTACATGACGTTGTATAACCAAAACCACAATAAATCACAAGTAAAATTACTCTAAATATTTTTTTCAGGTGCATCATTCTGTAGATCAAACTGGTCAAAGGACATTAAGAAAAAGCCAGCCTCTACATGGCCCTTTTAATGGCTATATCATAAAAGCAAAAGATTGTCATATTTTGAATCAAAGGAGTTAATGTTGTATGTTTATTTCAGCCCATGCTCTCACTCCCCAGAGCTAAGCTTACTGCGTGTATCGACAAGCTGCTCACAAACACTGATGACCTCTGTGAGGACAGGGCAGATCCAAGCGTCCGCAGCAACAGGTTGATACAAGAGTGTGAGTTTTCCAATTGCTTCACTGTCAGTTGTGTTTATGGTCGTGAGGGCAGTCCTCTTGGGGGCCTCTCTGTTTGGATTAGTTAAGCGAAACTTGGTGCAGCTTGACTGAGCCACTCAGGAGACGGCGGTCTAGCCTGGCGGAGGGATACAAGTGTGAAGTGTGAATTGAGGTGGCAGAGTATCTTCCCCGCCCCTGGTGCCTTGGAGTTCCACTCCTGAGTGAAAAAGATGAGGCTCGACAGTGAAGTGACACTCTAATGACCTCAATAAAAAGGCATTTAATTCACACCCCCTCCTCTAAGAACTGGTTCACTTTTTTACACATGGTCTTTGTAGCTGCCAGAGCTGCCTCATTCATATCCTCTTGATAAATCCCCCATTTCCAGCTGTGTATCCCTGTTAAAAGGATGTATCCTGGAACCCCCAACCTGCTTTGATCTCATTTAGAGGTCTGATCTCTACCTTCACTACACTTCACTCACTGAAGGGAAAAAAGCTCCACCTGCTGGTTAACTTTCACTCAAACAAGCAGACAGGATGGGTCATCACCGTGCAGATGTTGTCCAAAGTTTATCATTTTGATTTAGTCAGTGTTTCCACGATGACACCAATTACAGCTGAAATGTGAGATAGTGGTGAAGCTCATGCTTTTGCATGCACAATACAGTTCTGTGAATACCCAAATTTATATAGCAAACACAACAAGTAAGTCTTCAACCTAGTTACTCACTCAGCTTGAAGAAACATGTTCAAATCTAATAGTATGCACTTATTTATTTTACATCCCACTTTCATTTATGGAGCTAACCATGGAGTTAACAGCAAGTCAAAGGAAAATGAAGTCTTTGGAAAGCAGTAAAAAAGAATGAGGAGCTGAAAATACATTTAAAAAAAAAAAATCGCATCATTGAAACATCAAGATGAATGACAAATAAAGCCCTCCCTTGTATGGTGACCTCTACTACCAATTGTCACGCAGCTTTCATCAGCCCCTCTGTTTGGTCCATGCACAGTACGCAGCAGCATGGCATTGGTCCAGGTGTTTGCCGAAAGGAAGGAGTCAGTCTCGAATGTACACGCACACACTAATGCATCAGGTCTTCCGCATTTCCCCACGAGATGCAACTTGGCATGAAGAATCTGAGGACAGGAGGGAGCAGTCAGTCACAAAGAATATTTTTCATTTGGTTTACTTTAGTTTATTTCTCAAAAGGGAGTTAGCTGTATCAATTAGTACACCTTTTACGTGTCATTGAATACACTACAAAACCTACTTGTCAACTTAATTACGAAAGCCTATACAGGCGTATTTACAAAATTCTTGATTGTACAAGTGCAAAGGCAGCTTACAGCAGAAACCACACAAGCCTTGACAGTGACATTTCCACACTAAATGGCTACTTGTAGTGGTACAACTACAATCTGAATCATCTATTCTCACTGCCAACATCCTGTATGCCAAGGATCAAGTGAATTGAGGAAGTTGGGCTGCCCCGTCCAGCAACTACAGCCTCCATGTTTACCGACAGCGGCTGCCTTTCTCTCACCATTTCTTGTTCCGCGGCTTCAGCTCCTCAGCAGCGTTCCTCAGGAAGATGTAGTTTTTTTTCTGGGGGTTGTAGTACTCATGGCCCTGAGAAATTCAAATTAAAAAACGTGAGTGAGGACAAGCGGGAGATGCATGCCAACTATTTTCAAACAGTGTAATGGAGTACAAACACCTACTCATGACCTCTTACCTTCGACCAGTCATAGCTGGAAGCATATGCAAAGATGTTGCCATTGTTGTTAAAGCAGCAAGCTGTGATGGGCTGGTCGAGCTGCTCCGAGGTCTTCAACTTGGTGCGGGCGTCTTTGTCCCAGAAGCTGAAGCGGCCATCTGAGCCCACAGTAGCCAGTGTGCCATGGACAGGATGGAAGGAAATAGCATTCACCTAATAAAAGAAAATGGAAATGTGGAAATATTAAACTGCTTAGAATATGGGTCACTATATCACAGTGACTGATTTAGGACTAAAATGATTCCTCAAGTGGCAAAGATTGTAACATAGAAGCAAGAAACTATCAAAAGGAGACTGGCCAGAGGAAATGAGATAAAGTGTCCAAATTTTGGGAACATTCCAAGCTCAAACATGTTAAAAATGCTCTATAGTGTGTCTATTCCGAATATGACCAGGGTTAAGACTGAAGCATCATGGCAGAAAAGCATCCAGTCCATAAGAAGCAGACCAGACACAAGCTAACACTAAAGTTTGCATTCAATGTAGCAGTTAGGGACTGCAGATTCACACGAAGACTTATAAAAAAAAATAAAAATGGATGTAACTTCTGTCTACATGATAATATAGTTACATAATCTCAATTGCTCCAGTTCAAGACAGCTGGTATATTCAGTTATTTTGATGGCAGTGACCAGGATCAACAGGTGTATCA
This sequence comes from Mola mola, assembly GCA_001698575.1. Classification (NCBI taxonomy): domain Eukaryota; kingdom Metazoa; phylum Chordata; class Actinopteri; order Tetraodontiformes; family Molidae; genus Mola; species Mola mola. The sequence continues at coordinate 11,613,332 of KV751324.1, read as the reverse complement.
CATACTGTATGTCAATGCTGATATTGCATTGTAAAACATGTAATGTTTGATATTTTTGATGTTCCAATATAACTGCATCGATAAAAACAATATCCAGTATTGTCTTGGATTATTCTAGTATTATTTCCCAGTGTTACAACAGAAGTATGGAGATGAAATCTGTGTTAGAGCTGAAGAAACACTTTTTTTTTTCTCCACAAAAAACAATCAGAAAAACTTACAGCATAGATGTCCTGTGGAGTGGTTGTGTTGGTTCCGTTGGATCTGTGGCACTTAAAGGTGAAGTTGTCTTTGGCCCTAAAAGGTATTGGGAAGGGCATTAAGGCCATATTTTAAAGGTTATAGTTTTTGATCTATCTATCTGACACAAAAGATCTGAGCATAGCTGAAAACATTCATTTAAGAGGAAAAACAGGAGCATCCCTGAATTCCAGGGTTATAATTACTGTGTTTAAAAACAAAATGATCATCAAAGGTGTTTGAATTTCATTGGATTTAAGAAATGCCTGCAGGAAGTGTTCAAAAACACCCATTGTATGAAACTGTAATGTCTTCTTGCCTGGTTATCTGGTGTGCTAGAGGACTTTTAAATCTTTACTTATTTGACAAACATGGGAAACTACAAATAAAATGACAGAAAAAAAGAAAAAAAAAATCATCTTTTTGTTTGGGGCCAGCATTAGATACTCACGGGTTTGGAGGGTTGATATAATGGATAGCCACTCGACCCTCAATGCTTCCCAGTGCAAAGCCTGTGGGTTTGTTCTGCTTGTCCTTGAATATGGCAACACAGCGATGCTGTAGAGCCAGGATAGAGAAGCACATTGGAAATTAAAATGAATGCGGCTGTAAATATAATTACCAACGGTAATGAGAATATGTACAAAAAGACAATACAGTGGGGAAAATACAACAAGAGAATAGTTCAGGGGGGGATATTCACCTGATGTTTGAGAGGTGATTCTATTCTGCGAAACTCTGAGGGCTGGTTCTCCAGCTGATACACTATAAGGCCCCTGTCAGCTGTGGCAACCACTGCCATGGGGTATACCTACATGTAGCATTCACAGCAGAAAGAACAGTTGTAATCAACTCATAATTACCCGCTGAGCATTAAAATCTGTCTTACAATTCTCATTAACCACTTACAACATCTGCACAGTAACATCTCTCTGGCATCTGCAGAGACATCATGGGATTGGGAGAGCGAGTGTCCCAGAACTTAAGAGAAAAATGAGAGACGAGCTGTCAGATTTACACTACAATGACTAACATTTCACTCTCAAATAAAATCTTTTTAAGAGATCACTGTGGTTCCACGTGCCATCAAGAACAAACTCTAAACAGTGACTATTTCTGAATGTTTGGGGCTGATGGTACATAGATGATATTTTGTTTACTAGCAAGCTATGGTAAGAATATTATCCCGCATAAACACAACATTATTGGCCCAGTTCAAAAAGACAACAGGGCAAAACATAGAACTCGGATTCATAATAAGAATAAGACTATTGTAATGATGCTCCAGGCATGCTAACACAGATAGAAAAAAAAGAATAACATTCATCAAATAAGGTACTGCATTGTCCAATCAAACACATTAGAGCACTTTGATGAGATTTCACTCTTTGATTTCTTTTCACCTTAGGAGCAAAAAACTGCACCTCAAGTGCCAAAAGGGCAAGCTGTTGTACCTTCAGTGTTTTGTCCCAGCTGCCTGTCATGACACAGCTATAGTTTGGGGCTTTTATCCAGTGGATTGCTTTGATTGGACCGTCGTGCTGTAAAGAGACATGGTAAGAGATGTAAGATGAATCTGCTTCATTCTAAGGACCACTCAGTTGCACTGTGGGTTCTTATCCAACCTGTGCAATCTGCATTGCTTGATTGCTGTTAAGATCCCACATCTTGGCTGTTTTGTCACAGGAAGCAGTGAAAACTTTACTCCCATCCTGGATGAAGAGAATAATATATTATAATTTTTTTTGTTGCCCAGCACACAGTATCTATGACAGGGGTTAGATCACTTTATAGACCCACATCGCTCCAGCATGCATCCAGCACTGGGCCTGTGTGCATCTGCTGGGCTTTGGGGACAGTCTGTCCGTTGTCCTGCACCTCCCAGCAACGGACCTGATTTCAGATGATACAACACAGAAAACTGTTAACTTGTGATAAAACTATAAGCTAATGCAGTAGCGCAGAATGATTCTATAATGGAAGACAATCCTGGTGTAGCCACTATCCTGACTAGACTGTACTCAGATTACATATTTTTTTTAAAAAATCATCCTTAATATTGGGTTGAATAAAGGCCTGTATCAGTGTACACCATTAATATGACTATATAAATAACTCACATCGTTGGCCCAGGAGCCTCCAATGAGGAAGTTCCCTGGCATGGTAGGGGGACTGAAAGCAAGACAACTGATGCTGTCATCTGGAGGTGAAGTCACTTCCACGTCCTGTAACACAAGTCAGGAACACACACAACAAAGAAAAACATAAGACGGAGTCCTTTTCTTTTTACTTGGATAACTGAGTTTTTCAGTTTGGAATGTTGACGAGTCTGATTTTTTTGTTAATCTAATGAAATTAATCTGAAAATTCTGTCACAGGATATCGTTATGCTCAAACATGCCATAGTGCAGGATTAACAACAGTTAATTTGATCATGAATAAGACTTTGAAGGGTAAGTCCAAAACCTGAACCTAGCTCAAATAGTAATGGTTCACTTTGGTATGGTCTGTAAAAGGTATCCATCCTCCTTGGATGTTTCCTCATTTTATTGCTTTTATAAATGGAATCATGATAAATATAATTTGGCTTCTTTTAAAAACAACAACAAGACAAAAAAACCCACCCTTTGACATCAAAGTAAATAAAGTAATGTCACTTGATTAAAAGGGCACAGTGGTGCAGTTGTTAGCACTGTCACCTCACAGCAAGAAGGTCCTGGGTTCGATTCCGGGTCAGGACGTTTCTGTGTGGAGTTTGCATGTTCTCTGTGTCTGCGTGGGGTCTCTCCGGGTACTCCGGCTTCCTCCCACATTCCAAAAAACTTGCAAAACTGGGGGTAGGTTAATTGGTCTCTCTAAATTGCCCGTAGGTGTGAGTGTGGATGGTTGTTTGTCTCTATATGTCAGCCCTGCGATGAACTGGTGACTTGTCCAGGGTGTATCCCGCCTTTGCCCCAAGAAGCTGAGATAGGCTCCAGCCCCCCCCCGCGACCCCTAACGGGATAAGTGGTAGAAAATGAATGAATGAATGTAACATACGTGATTGCATATGATTACATTAATATTCACCCCCTTTAAGGCGACTAAAGTAATTCAAAAGAGGTCCAGCCAATTGGTGTTATTAGTCCCTCAATTAGTGAGATGGAGATCATTTGAGTGCAGTGTCTTGGGTGAACCTTAAGTCATGTGGAAGGTCCTGTCACCGGTAAATCAAGATCCCTAGCTATAATTACGCCATGAGAGCACTCCAAACAACTCTCCTGAAAAGATTATTGAAAGGTGTAAGTTAGACAATGGATGCAAAACAAATTTCCAAGTCACTGAACATCCCTTGGATTGCATGTCGCATGTGGAAATCTGCATAGAACAGGCCATCCTCAGTAAATGAGTGACAGTTCAAGACGGAGACTATTGATACAACAACAACTGCTGGCCGGGTTCTTCCCCGGTCAAACCTTTATGGAAGTTTGGGAAAGAGAAAACCACTGTTGAAGAATGCCCGAATTGAAACTTGACTTAAGTTCACCCAAAGCTGGAGACTTTAAGGGAAACTGGGAAAAAAAGGTTGTTTGGTCTGATGAAACCAAACTGGAGATTTTTGTCCACCAGACGAGTCATTATTTTTGTTTGACGCCAAACACTGCATTTCACCACAAACACACCACCCCCCCATGAAGCATAGTGGCAGCGTCACACTGCGGGGGTACTTCTCAGCAGCAGGCCATAGAAGGCTCGTAAAAGTTGAGGGCAAAATAAATGCAGCAAAAAGTTAGGGAATTCCTGGAGGACAACCTGATTCAGCCTACAAGAGAGCTACGACTTAGAAGATTTATTTTTCAGCAAAATAATCACCTGAAGCAGACAGTGAAAGCAACACAGAAATGGTTTAAAGACAACAAAGTGAATGTTCTGGAGCGGCCGAGTCAAATCCAATCAATCCAATTGAGAAATTCTGGCTGGAATTGGAAAGGGCTGTTCATAACCAATCCCTGTGCAACCTGACATAGCCTAAGCAGTTTCGATTAAAATGAAATGAATTAAGGAAAACTACAAGCAGCGTTGAACAGGCCCTTGCACCCTTGCACATTTGATGAAGCGTCTCAGTTAATTTGTCAACATAAGCTCTGCAGGTCAAAGAACTGATTATTTCATTCACATTGCAAACATTATGTCATACTCTGAGAGGGATTCTAATGATGAGTTCTCTTTGGGGGTTGCCAGGGAAACAATTTCATGTTTCATGGTGAAACATGAAAATTTGCCACAGAATGCCACAAAAACTCACAAGTAGCACAACTACATATGAGGAGTAAAAAAAAAAAAAGAAAAAAAAAGAGGTTTCATTTCAAAATGGCTAACGTCCTGTTGGGTTGAGGTCATCGCACCAATGGGCTTCTCTGAAAACGGAGCCTATCTCAGCACCATCGGGCGAAGGTGTGGTACACCCTGGACAAGTCGCCAGTTCATCTCTGGTCTGACATACAGAGACATACAACCATTCACACTCACATTCACACCTATGGGCAATTTAGAATTTAGAGTAACCTATTAACCTGAAGAGAACCCATGCAGACACAGGGACAACATGCTAACTCCACACAGAAAGGCCCCGACCCAGGAAATTGTGCCAAGGACCTTCTTGCTGCAAAGTGACAGTGCTGACCACTACACTAGTGTGCTCCCTGCAATTTAATATTAATGATGATGACATTAATTTCAAAAGGGTCCTTGCACTGTTTGCTTCTTGGGCCCTAATTAAACTTAATGAGACACAACAGATTATTGTAGGCCACTGTTATCAGTGAATGCCATGCCACTTTATTTGCCATTAAATAATACCACGTCCTTATCAGCCGATACAATATAGAGCCAGTAAAGTGGTGCATCCCTACTTTTAATATATGTATCTTGCTGTATAACAAGGATGGAAGCGTAAAAACACTGAGGTGCCCAATGTAAGACTTAATCAGACCAACTGCATGTGTCCGTATTACACTTTATGCTCATTTGGTTTTATTAATAAGCACAGGATTACTGACCCTGTTAATAACATTGGTCTTGATTAAGAGAATTGTGAAGACATAATCATAAAGTCCATGTCAAATGCATGTCATTGTACTTTTGATGGTTTACCTTCATGGGATTATGGCTGTCTGTTGTTGTGTTTCCAAAGACACCGGTCCCTCCAGTTCCAAACCCGGTGTTTCCTCCAAATAAACTCATACTGCATAAATCTTCCGGTACACCTGCGGGATAAGACAGAGACACGCTCTGGTTTAGCCACATACCTGCACCGTAAAATCATCTGACTGTCGTATTGGTTGCATTCATTGGAGAAAAAAAACAACCAAAAAAACGTGTACACTGGCTCATGTTAAACAGCACTGAATCGAATCGATGTTGCGTTACAGCATTATGCTCAAAATTATTTTGGTATCAGAGCTTTATAATGGAACAGAGGGCAAGGTTGACATCAGGGACATCGGTAGAATTTCACTTTTCAGTGAACTCAAGCAATGTAATTACTCCAAAGCAGGTGACACTTGACAGACTGTAGCTGCACAGCTAACGTTAGTGCCAATGCTATCTAGCTAATCTTACACCGTAAAGCCGTCTCAGTTATCCCTGCTAGTTTCTTTATAGTTTATTGCCATAGTGTATACGGACAATATATGACATCTGAGCCTACGTACTTCTATTTTATCCTCCATGTGTGACAAAACATAAATATGTATAGCGTTAGATGGCTAAGGTAAGCTAGTATTTAAGACCATTGACGTTGGTGGTTGGTGGCGGCTGGTCACGTTAGCTGCTAATGATAAAATAAAATACATATTTATATCCACTGATGCACAACACAAACTAATACAATTAATCTCCTTCATCGTCTCATATTCATAGTAATACACATACCCACACTTTATAGCTCTGTGTTTATAAGCCTGTGGCGCTGAAAATTATCTGCCGCAACATAAATGTGGCGCTTGTTTCCCTCCTCCGTGTCGCAGTTTGGTGACGTATCATCACATTACATCCGTGCAATTTCAACAGTCAACGCTTGGGGGCAGTGCAAGCACGGTAAGTCTGTTTCGCCAGTGTACTTCGTCTGTCTGCGTCATTTAGGCGTTGAACAGCAACAAAAGAGGTAAGTAACTCAGGTGTACAAGTCAATTAAAATTCATTCATTGTTTTTTCACACTCCGGATCGTGTTTTGTGTCCCAACAATTGAGAAGCTTAATAGCAAAGTGAAGTAGTAGCAACCAAGCACTATTTTAATGTTGCTGCTGGTGCAGAAGATTGAGCTGCTTTAAATCACTCTATATGCTGTTGGATTGCCTACTTTTAAGTAAAGACTAAGAATTCGATGCAATATATAAATTATACTCGGAAAGAAATACTCTCGCTCAATAGTTTAATCAATACATGACAGGGGTGGTCTTTAGAGCATAAAATTATAAATTTCCCAAATTGTACATCCTGGAAGTAAACAATCAGTCTATGAAGTAACTATTAACAGCTGTCAGAATTGTGAGCTCGCAAAATTGTCAATATTTCTTTTTTTAATTGTTCTAATGAACTAGAAGAAGGCATGTATAGTAGCAACAAATATAATACAAATACAAAATTTAGCAAACTACTCTAGTGAATATACTTTTATTCTTTTCACCTGTTTATTTTTGTTATTTCTTTCACGCACTTTCACTCTGGCTGAATTGACACATTAAGAAAAATTAAACAAATGCTGTACAGTTATGTCCAATGATATTAGTAGGCTAACCGGCCACTGAAGGGGGAGCATGAATGTAAGATTAAAATTTTTAAATAATTAAATAATGAAATAAATATGATGGTGTATTAATTCGGAATATGTGATGATGTGGGATCAACAAGAGCCCTTTATGGTGTACGTATATGACACATCCTCATAAATGCCATTGAACACACTCTATTGTAGCTCCAGTGGGTTATTTAAGGAATGATTTTTACTGCACTGAGTAATGAGGCAGGAATGAGCAGAATAATGTGATTAAATTAAATTACATTAAAACCACTGACAAGTGAAGTGGAAAACAGCGATCATCTCGTTGCAATGCAATGTTCTGCTGGGTCCTGGCACTCATGCGGATGTTACTTTGCCACGAACTACCTACATAAAAATTGTTGCAGACTAAGTAGATTCCACCCCCAATAGTGGCACCCCAGCCCCCAGCAGGATAATGTGCCATGCCAGACCACAAATACCATTCAGGGATGACTTGAGAAGCTTGACAAAGAGCCCAAGGCGTTGACCTGGCCTTCGAGGTCCTTAAATCCCAATCTAATTGAGTTTTAATGGGATGCCACGGAACAGAGACCCCACCCCACAGGACCACTGCCTATGTCTCGGTGCCAGGTACCACAGGACCCCCTCAGTCCCTGACTGAGATGGCTCACTGATAGCTGAGTTCGAGGACTTTACAGAACAGTGGAGTCTACAACTGTGGTGGGGGGGGGGGCTGTGGGAGTGACTGGTGCACATGGAGGTGAAGTGCTCTAGTTTTAGCTTGTTTCTGGTGGTAACCAATAGAGACAAAGAAGTTTAAGGATAGCAGCGGAGTAACAGAAAAGCTCATTAAAGCCCTTTCAGTTTGTAACTATGGCACTTTAACTTAGGCCTCTGGAGTTGCATGTGCTGATCGAGTCACCTAAAACCTGAGTGAAGCACATGTATGATTTAGATTCTTTTGTCATTTGTTGCCCTCCCCCAACCCCACAAACTCCTATTAAGGTAGTCACAGTGGAGGGCTCCTCTCCCCGTTGTAGAGATTCACTGGGAATACTGACATGTCTGCTCATGTATACCTGTCGGCTGATCACTGAAACCCCTCAACTATCAGGGTGGGCCTGAGATTATTGTTTGAGTTCAAAGGTGTCTGTGCTGAAGAGGTGGATCAGGGGGGTTTTCCCTCTTAGCCGACTGATCTCAGCGGTAGCTGACTGTCTTCATGTGCAGAGGGTCCAGGCAAAGTCAAAACATTTCAACTTTAGATCCGTTTTAAGCAAAATGACAGGATTTTGAAAATAGAAGCACTCCTTTGATGTTTGAAGCGGGGGACTGATGAAGAGGCACGACGATGTGCTAATTGGTTGTTTTCACTACTTTCATCAAACAAAAGGGTCCAAACAAAAGGCGCAGTGGTGGAGCCCACACCCTCTCCAATCTTATTACCAAGTTAAATAGAGACGTGCGCTTCATGAAACACACACACACACACACACACACACACACTCCCAATCTTTCCAGACTTGGTGTATCCGATTTTGAACACCTCCTGCTCCTCCCCTGACACAGCTCCTCAATAAAATCCATTCCAAAGTTGCCATCTGGAGGAGCGCACACCGGGAAAGCGCGAAGCTCCAGCTGATGTGTGCGTGATGTTCTGAGCTGTTCGGGGACGGATTGTTTTCACCGACACCACACGTAGGAGAGCTCTCCAGGCACCTTTCCACTGGTTAGAGCCGCGCGTAACGATCGGATGAAATGGTGACGAGCGCCCCGGCGACGGTGTTGGTTCTCCTGCTGTGGTGTTACTGCGCGCTGGCCACGCACGTCGCCTTCTCCAATTTCTCCGCTGGAGCGGACAACGAGGTGCGCTCCAGCTTCATCCAGCGGCGGCTGCGGAGCCAGGAGCGCAGAGAGATGCAGCGGGAGATCCTCTCCATCCTGGGGCTTCCGCATCGTCCACGGCCACAGGTTCACACCAAACACAACGCCGCCCCGATGTTCATGCTGGACCTGTACAACATCATCTCCACAGACCCGGAGCCGCCCGGCTACTCTTACTACAAGCCCGTTCTTCCGACCAAGGTCTCCCCCATGTTGACGCCACAGGACAGCCGCTTCCTCGATGACGCAGACATGGTGATGAGTTTTGTCAATCTCGGTAAGTTGCCAGCCAACTTCAAAAAATTGTCAAGTTTCTAAGTTGTTTTAAAGGCACTGAGTGTGTAATGGCTAAATGGTGCCTCAAGATCTGTTATCAACACAAGCCACAATATCGGCCCAGGTACAATAACAAAGGATTTTAGTAGTTATCTTTGCCAAACGTCTAAATTAGGGATTATGATGTTGTTATCTGCTTGACCGAACTGGAGAATCCAGGCAGGAGAGTGCAATAGTAAAGCGTGTATGTGAGAGTCTGTGTCTCTGACACTGTGGCTTATTGGTCACTTTTTTTCCTTCACTGGAAATCCAGCATCATGCGTTCCAAGTTGTAAATGTTATGACAACATGCCTGTGTACGATTACCCCAGGATCCCTTCAAAGCTCTGGAGGAGAGGCTTTAGCGTGGCTTTGTTTCACATGACCGGGAATTGAAGGGGCATTTTCTAGTCCCCCAGGGAGCCAGACACAAGTTTGCCAAAAACCAAACTGCAGCAAAACACACTATTCCTCTGCTGATCTCTGTTAACACAGGTGCTGGTGGGTGTGCACTGCATTTCTTTTTTTTGTTTAGATGTTTGTTTTGCGGAGCATAGAATCACAGGGGGTCTCAGGTAGGAGCTGTGGCTAACCCAGACATTATTGAATTTATAAAAGCCAAATCCTGCCTTTGTTTTTGCTTGAAGATCCTGCGTTGGATCCGTGCCACAAGATGTCTGTGGCTCTTTCCAGGATATGGTTACATCCAAAACCAATCTCTGCCTTCTCTGTGCAACCACTCCTGCTTCAGGGTTTATAGGCCAGCATGAGGCGTTAGTTCACCTGAAAGACATCACTGAGAAACCTTTCTCTGTTTCTATGTTTTAATAATCAAACTGAAGCCATTGAGTGAGGAGCAATCAACGCTATGTGTGATTAATACAAACATTTTTCAAAAAAACATAACGTTTTATGCTTTCAGTTATGGGCAGTCCTTAAATAATCAGATCTTTTAGAGAGCATAAAGAGTGTGTATTTTTTCCTCTATCAGGAGCGTCACAGCCTTTTGTGAAAACGGTTGTGAACCGATGCTCTCCCACTGTGCTGAAGTTGACTCGTGCTTGGTGGTTTCAGGATGATCTCTTCAAAAGCAAACTGAATTATGGTACTTTCCCTTCAAAGACTGCAGCTTCCAGAGAGTGGGAGAAATGCTAGTGCCTAGTCCCGCCTACCACTGCACCCCAGTGTGTCCTGCAGGTGGATGGGCCTTACAGTAGTATTTTACTATTATTTTAGATATATCAGCCTCATTTATGTAGTATTTATTCGCATATCAGAGTCACTAGTAGGCAGCATTTGTTTCATTGTCAATGTTACATGTGGTAACTGCACATCTGTTGTGTTACATTTGTCAAAAAAGAAAAAGATTGAATATTGGCCTCACTTAAATGCCAATCTCATTGCTTGTAGGTTCTCTGCCTCTCGTCATGTCGGCCGGCTCGTTCATTGTTGCTGGAATGTTTGCACCGAGATGCGTGCATGTGCATTCAGTATGGGACCGCAACACACTTGCAGAGCATGCAAGAGGGCTTAATGGCCGAAAAATGTCGCTGGCTTTTATTAGAACAGAGACGGTGCAAACCATTTTTCTCCAACAGCTAGAGGAACGGCTGTGTCGCTGAAGAACAAAAGCTGTATTGTTTGTTTTGAGAATAAGCAGGCAGAAATGTGTTTGTCCTGCTAAGCTGATCCGAATGAATCTTTAGG
>KV751324.1:11538254-11602401 GCA_001698575.1 Mola mola | reverse complement strand
CTCATTAACTGTCTTATTATGTAAACGTTCCTTTGCAAAATAATTTTCCCTGTGTTGTGAAGCTCCAACTGTGGTGGCATCCCCCGACAATCCTGACATTGTGTTTTAAATCCCAGAGTAACCCAGTAGATTTAGAGCTGACTTTGCCATCAATCAGCAGACATTCTGCAGCAGATTTATGCATGGTGCAAGCCTTTTTTGGTGTGTCAGCTTATCTACAAGGAAACAGCTTAAGCAGTGTTGTCAAGCTTGTCTACACATGTCAATCTTCAAGGATTCAAAAGGGCAGAAATCATGATTTAAAGTTTTAATCTGTTGAACAATAAAGTCTGGTTTTTACTGCCGAGTATCACCACAAACTTGCCTACAAGGACTTTAAAGTTCGTGCAGCTTTCGACACCCCCTGTCCTTGGACCCCAGTTTTAGACATGGACGCTCGCCCCCCCCTCATAATCCCCTAAATTTAAAAAATGGAAGAAACCTCTGCAAGAGCAACAGGATGGACCCCACACCTGTGATAAATGTTTTGTGTAGAGAATAGAATAAAAAACATGCTTACGTTAATGATATCAGAAGCGGTTGTTTATATGCAGAATTTTGGGACAAAAAAAAACATTTAAAAAAGCAATGCGAGGGTCTAACGATAGCTCCGTGCCTGTGTGGCCCTGCAGTGTGAGGAGTAACCTGGAGTGTTGAAATGCCTCCCAGAGGGAAGTTCGCATATCTGAGGTCTGATCTCTGCAGCTAATGGCCCCTAACGTAAACACGCCGAGTCCCTATAAGCAATTATTGTGTTCCTAAAAACAACCTGCGCTCCCTTCCAGCATTTAATTGCGGTCAAAGAAATGACTAGCAGGGTTCAGAATGCTCTTAACGATATGTGTGTGTGTTTTGTGTACTGTTACAAGTGTCTTTTGACGACTGGGAGTAAGAGTTGTGATTATAACATGGAGTGGTTGCTGTGTGAAATAGTGGACCATCGGAAGGGGACGTGGGCTGATGTCATGGTGTGTGCCAGTGGGAAGGATGTGTTTAAGGTGGATAATCGCAGCTCCACTCTGCACAACTTCACCTGGGACCTCCACCGCTCTTTCCAAGAACAAACACTTGGACTAACCCTGTAAAAACACAACACAGGAAGGCTTCGGGAGGCTTTTCTCACCACTGCTCTGGAAAGTCTGAGTGCTGGAGAGCTTCAGCTGGCCTGGGATGGGGGGAAAACCCTGCTGGGCCATCCGCTACTGCTGCTTTTCTTCATCCTCCACAGTCAGAGTGAACTCATCGGACGGTGATACATGGCAAAGTGATCAGGGAGGTGTGGGTGGTACGGGCTCTAGTAGTTAAGGCGCATGAATTTGTGTGTCTTTTCTATAAGTGTGTTTATAAAAGCACGCTGGCTGCTGCGGTTTTCCGGGCAGTGCCTTAACAGGCCTTTTCTTGTGGTCAGCACATGTGTGTAATTTAAACAGGCAGCCACTCTGAGCCCTGGGTGTGTGTTTTTTCCTCCTAAACTTTGGCACATATTGCAAACTCAAGTTAGGAGATGTTTAGATCAATCCCTTCTCTCATGGAACTCAGATTTTTTCCTTTTTCTGACCCGGTGTCCCCGAGATGTGGCCAGAGTGACACACAACACAGAGCTGTTCGACAGGAACGCAGCCACCGACTGGTTTACCATCCGATTCTTTGAAAGTGGTTTGTTTTTTCCTCGGTTGTACAAACTTTCCCTTCTACAGCCAGAAGTAAAACAGAAGAGGAAGAACAACAAAACATTTATTGTGAAACAAATCAAAACATAGCCAACTATCTTCTCTTTTCTCTCTGCTCTTCCTGATAGTTGATCACAATCAGGATCTTCTGTTACAGCAGCGCAGAAGAGAGTTTCGATTCGACCTCTCTCGTATCCCAGAGGGAGAAGCCATCACAGCAGCAGAGTTCAGGATTTACAAAGATTTCATCCAGGAACACTATGAGAGTGAAACATTCAGAGTCAGCATCTACCAGGTCCTGCAGGAGGCGCCTGACAGGTAGGAGCCTTTCCTTTCCAGAACTGACAGGAACTTCTCTGATTCTTCACTTGACTATACTGCTGCTCACTTTCGATTTACTACATTGTGTGTCAGTAGTTTTAGGCATTAGAGAACAATTCACTCAAATTACAAATTAATGCATTCCCTTATTTATACTGGAAAAACTAAGTTGTTTTTTTTGTTTTTTTTACTTTAAAAAAGTTTGTGTCCAGACTGTTTTGAAATTTCATGTTCGTTGAACGAAAGGTTGAGGTATCTCAAGTCTTGTCCAATTTCTGCCACCAGCCCAAAGTCGCATTCTCACAATTTCAATGCCGACATGCTGATGTTTAGATTGTGTAATATTCACAATGTTCACAATGCTGCAGTCTTTCTTTTTTAGTTTCGTGGTTATTCAATAATAAACCAAATGAAGTGTGTTGTAGAAAAAACAGGTACTTCAATTGAGAGGAAGTGACCGTGTTCACCATCATAATTCTAAAAAACAAGTCATTGTAGTTACTTAGATTAAACATCTAGCAGCCATTAACAAACAACAAACAAACTAGATGTTTTAAGTTTAAAAACTTAAATATTAAGGCAGTTCATTGAACTTGAAAAAAAAAACCAGGTTGAGTTTACTTTGAAACATTATAAGAAAGTTAAGAACTTTACATATATATTGTATATGTGCGTGTGTGTGTGTGCGTGTGTGTGCATAAAAAAGACAAGTATAAAGGCAAATTAAGTTTACACTGTAAAACCCAATCCATTCACACAACATTTTATTGTACTGTGCACACAAATGTTCAGGAATTTCAAAAAATGAGAAAGCAACTTTATGTTGACTTGGCTATATTGTGTGTGGTGTACTCATGTGCTCCGAATCATTAAAATGTTAACTCAACTTTTTGAGTTCAGTTAACTTTTTTGTTTCTTTTTTTGTTTTACAGTGTAATGAAATTTCATTCCCTTCTGTAAATAGCACATTTTTTAAATCCTTTAAGTCCAAATAATAAGTGGCTTCATTGCTACATATGATTATCCTCCGCTAAGGGGATAGTGTGAGTTGTGTGGTTGTGCTGTGTGTTCTGTGGTGTGAAACTGCTTGTTATGCTGCACACAATCCGTCCTACCATTCCCCACAGATTATTTCTGCCGGTGTTAGTGTCAGCGCCAGTGCTGTTTACATAGACATTAGTGTCAATTACAGAAACACGGTGGTTCTTTCTGGAGCGCGTTTACTCTAACACGGTCAGAAGGGGACAGTCCCCCAGGGACCTGCATTTATTACATGCTACCCCGACCACAAATAGCACTCTCAGCCCTCGAGATGTCAGTTTGCTCACTTTCAATTACGAAGGCGGTTATTGCTCTGTTTCTGTCCGTCTGACTGTCTGCATTTTGTCTGTCAGCTTCTGTGCTGCGCTGTTTTCTTTTTGTTGCACCACATCTGACATAGGATAATTAAACCCCGCTTGACTCAAAAACCAAAGTTCTGCCACTGACATTTTAAAGCTGAATTCCCCCATTAACCTGCATGAGCAGGAGGAGTCATGTGCAGGCGATAAGCTGAAGTCTTTCATCTGTGACTGCGGGGCTGACGATGGTGTTAAGGGTAACGCCATTGTCATTCACAGACATGCAAAGGCTGTTCCACTCAGACGAGCAGGCAGCAGCACAAAAGACAGACGTCTGCCTGAGGGTCAGAAACTCAAACCAGAAATCAGTCAAACTATTGTGTAGGAAAAGCTACCCTTAAGACGCACATATCAGCATAGGAGAGTTCTGAGACAGGGATAATGGCTGCAGCTTGTGATTGGATATGTGATACCAAAGACTCAAATGTGTTGCTTTCTAGGCTTTCAATGGTATAGAATCATTGATTGTTGTAATTAATTATTTGCTATACATATGTCCATCAACAGTTTGTGGAGCCCTATGAACATCAGCGGTGTCATTTGCTGTAAGGATTACAACATTGCTGGCTCTTGGCTTCAGTTTGAGGTTGATGAAATGGAAAAAACCCCAAAAAATGTAGTTGAACAGTTTATGCTTATACGGTGGTATAGTGACCCTTTACAGCCACTAACAACAACACTGCAGATTTATTAATTATTTTCCTATATTCTGCTTCAGTCTGGTATTCAGCAAATGAAAAACATTCTCAGTTAAATTGAGGTCAGGTGTCTGACTAATCGACAACATTGCACCGTTTGGACAACCTCTTATTTGCCTTTAATGTATTATTTTCCTGCTGCATTGTGGGAACACATATAACAGGGTTCTGATTCCTACACAGTAGGAAGTGGATGCCTTTAAACAAGGGGTTGAAAATAAGCATGTTAACCTCAAAGTCATCGTTTCCGTTCATTTCTTTTTTCCTCAGCCAAAGCGTCATAAAATTGCACTGTAGCCATTACAGGACAGCACATGTAGTTTTTGCATTCTTTAGATGAATAAATACTCGTGTTATGTTATATGCTTGACAGTTAACCATTTTCTGATGCATACTGCATGATTTCCTTAACTTTAGACAGCTGCCACTCATCTATTAAGAAATGAAAATCAACTTCCTTAAACTTCAAAACACAAGATGGGCAACAAATCATTGACATTTAATCACTGCAGAGTTTTGTCGGACTAATGTTTTCGTGCCGTGGATACATCTTTGCTGGTCAGGACGAGTCTTTGATGTTGTATCCAGAGAAGACTTGAATATTTCTATCTACAACCAAACAAGCATACTCCACTAGAAGCCCTGTGACTTTAGCTTTGAAAGGCCTCAAATTCAATTCCTCCCCTCTCTTCATCTCTCCTCAGTGAAGTGGAGTTGTTGCTGCTGGAGCAGCGAGAAATGTGGCCTGCAGAGGAGGGCTGGCTGACTTTCGATCTCACCGCAACCAGTAACCTGTGGCTGGACAACCCCGAGCAGAACCTCGGTCTACACATGGTCCTGGAGGACAGCCACGGTCAGTCGCTGCCACACACTAACTTAACCTGGGGGGGGGGTTCTAAAATCGGCAAGAATACAGCCTTTGTACAAAGCTATGATTGAGTGCTCTGACTAAATCCTGTGGCAAAGAGAACCACCGTATACTGTGTCTTGTAAAGCTGTGTAGGTTCTTGCAGAGTTCAAGTTATGACTGTGGCTCTTGTGGTCATATTAGGATGAACAAATGGTTGTTTAGTTGTGGCTTAGATGAGTTTTATTGTGATCTTTAGTGGTTAGTAAAGACTCCAGTTTTCTTCCCTCTCTCTCCCCCTGTAGGCCAGAGGCGGAAGCCCCGACTGGCGGGGCTAGTGATGGGCAGCGGACCACAGGACAAACAGCCCTTCATGGTTGCCTTTTTCAGAGCCAATGAAGTGCGCTTCCGCAGCATCCGTTCTGCCCACGGCCACAAGGGGCGCCATGCTAACCGCTCTAAACCCCAAAGGACTGTCCAAGATGCACTGAAGGCAGTGGAGGCTGCAAAAGGTGCCTGGAACGTTCAGACCTCACTTGTACACATTCTCATCATGGACTGAATAACCAGCTGACCTGTAACACTTTCTGTTGCTGCTTACAATTTCAGATAACCTTGGTATCTCAAAAGAGGGGTGTAAAAAGCATGAGCTGTATGTCAGTTTCAGAGATTTGGGATGGCAGGTATTACTCAAAACTTTCATTTGATCTCACTTTTATATTGTTTCACATGAAAAAAAGGTAATTGAGCAGCAGGTGCCTGTGGTTTTCCTTTGATCAGGACTGGATCATAGCACCGGAGGGCTACGCAGCGTACTACTGCGAGGGAGAATGCGCCTTTCCTCTCAACTCCTACATGAATGCCACCAATCATGCTATTGTGCAAACTCTGGTAAGTTGCAAACAGCTGTCGATGTGCCCTCCTCCTCGGGAGGACTGATTCACGCCTTTTCTCCACAACAGGTGCACTTTATCAACCCAGAAACGGTGCCCAAGCCCTGCTGCGCGCCCACCCAGCTCCATGGCATCTCGGTGCTCTACTTCGATGACAGCTCCAATGTCATCCTCAAGAAGTACCGCAACATGGTGGTGAGAGCCTGTGGCTGCCACTGAGCGCTAAAGATGATCGAGCAAGAGGCAGCTCCTGCCTCACAACAAACTTTAATCTGGAGCAGCAGCCGACCTTCCTGTGCAGTATTAACATCTACCAAAAAATGTTTTGAACTCAGCATTGAACAAAGGGGTTTCCTTTGTTTTCTTTTAAGCAGGACTAGGGGAAGTGCACTAACATGCAAAACGTATCTATCTGCTTTTGAACTCTCTTGTGACATCAGGCATAAAATATAAAACATTGCCTGGGTGGAAATGCGGTAACTAATTTCACAGATCATGAACCTTTAAATCTCAATTTTCCTATTGAACTGCTGCATCTTCTCTTTTGGAACAGCTGGATGAACTTATGTTTAGCTGAAAAAAAAAAACCTCACTAGTTTTGAACTCGTTGTACAGGAGGTCCTTTTGGACCGGGTCAGGTATAACATCTGGCAGCTGGTGAAATTGCTGGAGCTGAGTGAAGAATGACAGCCAAGAAGGTTAATAATAGTGTGTGGGAGTGAAAAGTCTGCCTGTTGGGCGTAGTTTCCTGGTGCAGACATATATCACCAGGGGCTTTGACAGGCATACAATCTGCAAGATGTCAATGATTCATGTTCATGAGGTGGACATTAGGGTGTGCACCATCATGCCGGCTGCAGCTACCTTCTGCTGATCTACAGGTGGCTAAAGGGAAGCTGTGCTTTTATGTTGTCAGATTAAAGAAGTCCAATAAATGGAAACTGTCACACAAAAAGCAGGTGTGTGCTTTCATCTTATTTCACTTCAATAATGTTGATTACAGTGGCATTCAAGGCACCTTTGGCTGTCAAATGAACATTTTGTGAGTGATAAATTGATTTTGGAGAATGAATATACAGACATTTTTTTACACTGACGTTTATTAAACAGTGAGAAAACATTTTTGCAGGCTTAGGGTCTGCAGAAGGTCATTCTGTTCGTATAGCACCTCTTCTGCCCAGTCATTAAAAACACCGTAAAAGAATTTGTATTGGTCTTTTAGGATCTAAACTTTCACACATCTAACACATTGATTTTCCAAATAATTTGCTCCAGAGTTCACTCACTAGGACCATTTGAAAGCTTTGAAAAGGCTATACAGTGCTATGGCACAGGGCAAGTAATAATGGATATAAACAGCTTTTCTTTCCCCATTAACTATGCTCAAAAGGTTATAGCTAGTGTCTGATAACATGAAGACGATACATACAGTTAAACGCCTGTGTGTTTTTGACTCAATAACTATAAAGTCGCTGTGTAAAACTGATGTTTGTACAGACTGTGGTTGTGTCTGTGACTGGTTCTTTCATTGCTTTCAGTGAACCTCACACATGACCAATCAATTTCCGAAGCGCCATTATTTGAACTTGCAATAACATTTTGACACATTTAGTGGTGAAAAAAATTCAGATGTTTCCACTTGCCCAATGCACTTATATTTTTCCTTGTATACCCATCCAAGGTGAACGGTGTTTCCATCCAATCTCAATACTGCAGTCATTTTGAAAATAGATGTGTTTTGTGAAAATGTAGAACCTAAAAGACCAACAAATAGGGCTTACTTTGAAAATAACAGTGCTTTCCTTTATGTCTTCACTGTGTGGATCCAAGAAGAAAGTTTGCACTCTTTGTTGTGAGTAGTTTCAAATAGGAACAATTTTCTTTCTGCAAAACTACAATGCAGAAGAAGCTGAGCTGCAGCTTTAGCTAGCTGAGTTAAATAGCCTCCATGTCAATGCTTACTGCTGTGCATTGATGCAGAAAGAAATTAGTTCCCAAATTGCTCACACAAAAGCCCGTTGATTATCTTATGTAATCATGATTTTGAGAAAGAACCATGAGTTTCCTCACTTTGGACTGCTAGTCATTAAGAAGAAGCACCTCTTATGTCCTCATGGTCCTGATTTTGGTATTTTGTTGGCGTGTGCTATGTACAATAATGAATGTGTACACTGATAACAGATTTGAAGTACTTTGAATAGTACAAGCATCTCCACTTTTAACAATAGGGCTGACTTTTAACAAGGAGGCGTCAGTACACCAGCAAGCAATGGGCTATATATACTCTAACAAACAGGCGAATAAAGAAATTCACACCGACTTTCATAGAGGAGTTCAGAGCCTCCAGCATTTTAAAGCACAGCCCCTATGGTTAAAAACACAGCTTTTTTGTGTTTGTCACCTTAAATTAAAAAAAAAAAATAGAGGTAGAAGCAGAGAAAACCTGGTGATTGTCAGAGGGCTGTTTTATCAGAAAAGTTCATGCTGTTCTAGAAATACAAGAATTTGGGAGGAAATGATTAAGAAGTGTTACAAAATATTAGGTGGAAGAGAGGTACTTTCAACAATATTATCAACAGTGGAGGGCCTAAGGGAGGGAGAAATTTCAGGAATATGGGCTGTTTTTTGTCAGAGCTGCTGGTCGTAAAATGAGTGCTTGAAAAACCCCCAAATGAAAAATACTGTTTGAACTGTCGAGATCTTTCGCTCTCAAACTGTTGATGAGATTCCTTGTGGCAACGCAGACACATACTTTGGTTGTCAAAAATTGTTCTAGCAAGATTTGAATTCTTCACTATGATCAGGTACATGGAAAAATGTTTATTTCAACTCTCATAGTCAATTTTGGATCCTTGACTTATTTCAGCAAATATGCATATGCAAGTTTACCTATGAGGGGGGGGTTTCCAAGAGTTACATTAACATTAACATAAAACGTTAAGAGCCCACCCAGGGACGCTTAATGTTTACTAATCATCCAAACATGAGGTCCATAATGTACAATAACTTGATGTCAGTTATCTGCTATTAGGAAAAATGGATTCCAAGAGTTAATTTCATCATTCTTCTTTAGCTGTTACTCCATAGAGACAATTACAAATGACAGTCAAACCCTGAAATATGATTCAGGAGGTAGAGAGATAGCAAGTACGCTGGATGTAGCAGAGCTTAAAATAGACTAACTGCCTTCCTGAAAGACAAAAACAAAAACAGACACCCTGTTTACTACATGCAGTTTATTCCTGGACCTCTCAGCTCCGGGGCTGATTGGTGTCTCCTCCGGACCACCTCTGCCTGTTTGCTCGGCCCCTCTGCTGGCCGGCTTGGCCCTGGGGGAACCAGAGGTTGCAGCATCTTCAGGGACTCCCAGTCTCGTTCTGTAGTCGTGGGGGAGGTTTCTGGCTCCGAGGTGGCTGACGGTGGTTGCTGTGGGGCCGAGATGGGGGTGAGAGCCAGGCAGACATCCCCCACGCTGAGCTGGTGGCACTGAAGGCCACAGAGATGGGCGGTCTTCTGAGGGCTGCAGGAGGACCAGCCCCGTCCTCGTACAAAGAACGGATACTCCACATAGACGTCCACCAGCTCCTGGAGGAGGAGGACACCACATACATGGAGATTAGACCCAGATGTTCATATGGAGTGATATTGTTCTAAATTGATGTTAAATTGCAGGGCAATTAGATAAGCCTCTGTTGTGTAAGAAGATGGGATTTTGGAGGATACAAATAAAAATTGATTGACTGATTGATAGTTTCTTATGTACTTTCATTGAAACATTCAATTGATCCCCAAAATAACTTTGATACATGCAGGCTTGTGCTATTTGCGCTAGGAACATTGATACCCCTGACTAGAAAGGTTTTGGCTTTTTTATTGCATGTGGCCCTCAAATAAAAATCCAGTATGAAGATAGCTGATGGTCTTGCTACTGTTATTGATAATAAATAACCACTTTTTCCTTTCGCAACTTGGAACTTTATAATATATATATTTTTAATACAAACGTGACTCAAATAGAAATGAGTGGTGCAGGCGACACCGCAGCAACTCAGTGGCTAATTTAAATTGATCTAAATTTACTTTAAAGAGACCAAAAAACAAAAAACATACTTTCTTTTAAATCTCTATTGGCTCTATCCATGTAGTTTGTCTTAGTGTGAGCTGTAGACAGAGTCTTTCATTCATAGAATGAAGATGCCGCTATAGTGATCAAGGTAATCCTCAGAACTCCTCTGCCAAGGAGGCTGTTTTTGGTTGTGTGTTTGTCAGTTAACAGGATTACACAAAAAAAATGCTGGATGGGTTTCATCAAAACTTGGTAGAATGATGAGGATTTGGTCAAGGAGAGCCCATTAAATTTCAGCTGGTTGGGCTTCGACTGAGGTACGCTCTCCACTGGAAGCCATTCTACTTGTTGTGAGGGACAATTTTAGAAGAACTACACCATTTAATTGCAGAAAGAAATTTGCTCTTTGTGATGTGGAAATACATAGCTTTGATACATGGCTGAGCTGTAGGATTTGCTATCTTAGTTAACTACCCCCTGGATTCATGCTTACTGAAGTACATTGATGAAGGTTGTCACAAAAAAAGCCTGTGGGTTATCTTTAGTAACCACGATTTCAAGAAAGAACCATGTGTTCTCCTTCACCTGTGATTGGTGGTCGTGAAGAAGGATGAGGAGACGTGAAATGGACGAGGAGGAGGCTGAAGGGGCGATGCTCTGAACTGTGCAGCAGCTCAGGCGCAAGTCTGGGCAGGCTAGCGATCCCAGCAGGAAGTCCTCCGTTTGCAGGTGTTCCACCCTCCTCAGCCGTCCGTCTCGGAGCTCAATCAGAGAGCCTGCCACAAAGTGGGGGAGTAGCCAGGGGCGGCGTTTTTTAGACCAAGCGGAGACAGTGGCATTCTCAAAAGAGGCACGAGGAGAAGATCTTGATGGGTCCTCGCTAATGGAGGTGTATGTGTTGCATGACTTTTCTTCTCGAAAACAGGAGTGTCCAGAAATGGGACGTTTTACCAGTGTCGTTGGCTTGCACAGAGCGTTGTTCGGGTCCTCATGCTGGGAGTGAGGTGGGCATGAAGGACAATTTGCTTTTATGTTTGGAAAAGACTCAACATTTCTTTCCTTCCTCTTGACGTATGGTCCTCTGTTTCTCTCGTTGCTCTGCCACAGTGTGTTCGAATTCTTGTCTCTTAATTTGTTGAGCTGCTGTTCCCAGTTGTATCCTCCACCCGTCCTTTGGAAGCCGTCATCGACTGGGGAAATAGGGCTGAATTTGGAGGGGTAGTAGAGTGCATTAGTGGCAGGCCAGTGATGTTGAAACGGATGAGACAAGTCGGATCCAAGGTGCAGGGGGTAGGACTCTCTCCAGGCAGCCCAGCTGTGATGCTCCCTGAATGCAGAGAGGACCTGTGGTTTGGACCTGGTGGATGTGTACGTGTGCATCCAGGGCTGATATAGTGCAGGGACTCGTTTGGGTACAGGCTGGAGGGGGCCTGTGTGTTTTACTCTAGCCTCATTGTTGCTCTTGTACGGGTAGGGTGCCTTGAATGTTGCAGTATCATACTGTTGCTGCTGTGTTGTTGATGGCAGTGAGTTCCCCCTTTGCTCCCTTTTTTTGAGCGGCAGGTTGTCCCTCTCTGGGACTATAGCTGGGTTTAACGTGGAGCTCATTGGCTCACTCTACCTGTGAATCAAACTGCATGCCTTACTCCAGAAGCTGATGATGTTTTTGTGTTCATGTGACACAGGCTCCTATCTCCTGGCAAGCTTTTGAAGTAGTCAGGTCCGAAGATTTCTTAATCTAAAGAGTAGAAGAAACAAATATTGGTCTACTTTGTATCCTCAGAAACAAGACTCACTCTATCAGTCACTTTTTCCTTTTTTCCTCCGATCTTAATGTGCCACCGGGTGAGACTATTCCTGTAAATACATCTTTGTCACATCATTAATAATTTCGCCACAGTTTCAAGTGAAGCCTCTCTGACTACCAATTGCTATACTGATGGGGTCGAGTTTGATGGACGGCTAGCAACTTAATTTGAAAGAAAAAAAAAAGTTGCTATGGTAACAAAGTAGATTGCTGTGGTTGAGGGAATGAGCATGGTGACGACAATAAAAAAAGAAAAGGTTGGGAGTGGTATATAATTACAAGGTTAATATTATCTTTCCATCATGTTTTCAAGTTTTGATTTGGCTATTTGCCATTAGAAATTAAAGCAAGTGCATCTAAATTATCCCCCACGCCATAAATTCTTGAAAATCCACTGTTCACACTGGACAGACAGTTCACTGTGCACTTTGTGGCCACAGACACGTAAACCCTGTCATAGCCATTCTGCAGGCACATTATTCACACAAAGTGAGGGTAAAGAGCAGTGAGGGACGTTTTATACGCCATTACAATGCAGAGTTAATCTCTATTTTCTGTATTATGTCACCATCCGGCTGAGCACCACTGCCAAATGGACCACTACCTGACAGCTATATCTCCGGTAGAAGCTATTCCTCTATCACATGTGTGTCAGGGATCAGACAACACCCTAACGCTGAAAGTCCTGTGTACATGCTCAGTATCATGTAGAATGATCAGGTATTCTCAGCTGAATGCCTGCAGTGTGAATGTAAATTCATTCAAATGGCTAAGACGTGTGGGACTCTTACAGCGTCTGACCCAGATGAGCTCATGACCCAAACAGACCAGGCTCAGTAACCATATGAGGCGATCACTTCATTATCTTAGGAGGAAATGAGATGCATGCCCAGCCGTGTTTAGTGTGTCTAGCGCCATAACGATGAAGATAATCTGAGCACAGTATGGTTTACATATCAATAGTTGCAATGTTGCACACATAACCAAGCAAATTTGACCTCAGGTGAGCGCAAAGCATTGCTTAACCACACAAGTCTAATCCATTATGTCCGACATAAATGCTCACAAAAGCTGGAGTAGTTACTCAAAAGTTCCTCCATCCATCCCCTATGCGCCCCTCTATTCACAAAGCACGTCCATACGTGTCCACACACACATGCTCACACACACACCTGTCTGGCGTCTGGTCGGTGGCGTCCTCCCAGGCAGCAGGTGCAAAAGGCAGGATGATCAGAAGCATCCAGGCAAACTCAGCACACTGTCTATCAGAGACGCTCTCCTCCTTTTTTCTCTCCTCTTCCGCTCTCTCCTCCCTCCCACTTGCGTTTACATGTTACACACCCACTCTACTTAGTCAGTCTGTCGGTCCTGTTAACCTTTCTCAGACAGACTTGACGTCCTTCCCTCACCTCCTCTTTCTCTCCCTCCCTGTGTAACTCCTCTCACATCTGAACTTGCTCACCCTGCGTTTGCTGCTGAGTAGCACTCGCAGCCTCTCTTCCATTTGTAACACCCGCCACCCCTCGATCTGTGGCTCTCTGTTGTTGGGTGTATAATTAGAAATGAGACCGCTGTGCAACTCCTCAGCTGATGGTAGGCGTATGACTGCCGGATGGCTTTGGCGCTTTGCCTGGTGTAGTGAGAGCGAGAAAACCGTGTCTTTAGACTCGCCTGGACATACACGTATGCCAACACACACACACACACACACACACACACACACACACGCTAGCAAAAATCTCACTGTAACATCTGATAGCATCCAGCTCTCACTTTTTGTTAATTCTTCCTGCCAACGCTCACGATCTGGGAGGATGTGGGATAAAAATACTCATACTGCACCAGTGCTTTGAAATAGGCCACAATGGCGTTAGAACAGAGAGTTAAAAGATCAGGATTTAAGCACTAAAGCCAATTCTCTGCAGATACAGGAGGATCCATTCACCCATATGCCCTTCTGCTGACCTGTTTTGTATATGCTTGTACATCTCATTTTGAAACACAGGCAGCAGGCCTTGGCCTTTTGCTTCGGGCCCACCTGAGCAGCACTGCAGCCCAGGTCTCAGCTATTGATTCTGCACGGCCTCCGTATGTGAACCCCCCCCGGTCAAGAGAAAACCCGTGAGAAATCCCACACAGACATTAGTTTAAGTTCTCACTTTGAGTCACATTGCGCGTCTCCTGCCCACTCTATCTCTGAGTAATAGATGATTCCATCAAATATGTCACACCGTAAAAAATCCCCCCCACACACACACGCGCACACACACACACACACGCGCACGCACACACACACACACAGACAAACACACACACACACACACACACACACACAAACACACACACACACACACACACACACACACACATTCTGGAGTGTTCATTCCACAGTAAAGGTGCTGCATTGCAGTCTTTGCCACAACTAAAACATTTCAGCGTAACCACCACAAACGGCTGACATTTACACATTGTGCTTTTATTGATAATAATCATCAGTCACTCCCACCACTTCCCAACTGCTGAATTACAGCCTGTATCTGAAGTTTCATTGTTTATCTTGGCACAGATGCCAAGTTCGATAGTCAGTCGTGAGTGTTGCCCTGCTTATATGCACTTGTAGACGTATGATTTTTTCACAAAATATTCTAAAAATAAATATATTGATAATTACTCTAAAGTTAAAGAACCCCTTCATTTTGTTTATGTTCAACAAGTGGAGCTAACTTTTGCTCTGGTTTGCTCAGACTCTGGTGGTGAGTCACACTAGCACCTTCCCACTGTGGAAACGCTCTAAATGTCTCTTTCAAACACCGATGCAGTGTTTTAGAAATAAAGTTTATGGTGTAATCATGCATGCAAATCTTGTGTACTCAGCACGATCAAATCAGAGGAAATGGAAATATTATCTGTTACCACTAGATGGAGTCCTGGTCACAGAGGTTTCAGAGTCATTCTTTGACTCAGATTCACAAATAAAAGGATTTAAGGAAAAAAAGCTAATAATAAGGGGAACATTTTGTTTCAATGTCAAGAAATGGGAGGAAAAAATGATGGGGAAGTGAAATAAAAAAGGTCCATGGCTCGACTAGAACAGGGATGTTGCACATGCATAAAAAAATTTTTTTTTGAAAAAAAAAAGACTTTTGTAAAAGTGAAAAGCATTCTACTTGTATCTGAAAGTTTCTAATATTAAATCCACTTCTGAAATCCAAAGTCATTTTCTGACAATAAATTTCTGAAAAGTACAGGTAAAAGTAAATTTATATTGCAGCATTTGCAGGTATTTCACAATACTGTAGGATCAAATGCTTATCATCCCGGTCAATTATCAGATCCCACTATATAACATTTTTCTGTTGATCAGAATCAGTGTTTTTATTCTAGCGTCAAATAAGAATGAATTAATTTAATAATGTGCTACTTTGGTTGATGCAGCATGAAGTCCATAAACTAACCAGTGACCAAAGCTTAAACATTACCCTCCAAAATGTAATTGAGTGGAAGTTTAAAGTAGAAGGAAATGGTAAAATAATACTCAAGTACAACTACATCAACATATATTTTAGTATAATAATTGAGTACATTTACTTCCATCGCTGCTCCGTCACATTCTGTCACTGCACACATTAATTATCAAAAAATCTTCTATCGCTGTTGGAGCAATTGATCAGTGAAGAATTTCAACAATGTTTGTTAAAAAGAAATAAAAAGATTAGCCAAAGGTTATTTCCATTAAAGATTAAAATGTGGATTATTTTCTCAAAATATCAAAAAACAGTGAAAATGCAAGACTTTCTAGAGCAAAAATGCTGCTTTGTTAACCAACAGTTAAAAACCTCAACATATATAATTTAGAACAGAAAAAGGCTGCAAATCCTCACTGATCAAGCTGTAATCTTTCCGGCATTTTAGATCAGTTGACTGATCCATTGGCTTATCAACAAACCGAAAACTACAGTCGTTTAGTTCAAGCACTTGTTGGTCCCTCCTGCCACTGAGATGCTGAATTACATTAAATTGTTCCTTGTTTTTAAGATAATAAGGTCAGCTCGACATTAATGATAAATAATAGTGTTCAATGCTCATTTGAAAATCATATTTTTTAGCAAAATATTATGCGTGAAAAGGGAACCGTAAACTGCTCGAGATCATCAGTGTCATTCACTTAGAATTAAAACAGGTATAAAACTGAACAAAAAAGCAGTTAAAGCGATACTTGTCATCAAATCACTTGACCCTGAAGGTGACACAGAGGAGAAGGACAGGAGGGGGTGTAAGAAGACAAAAATAACGAAGGCGTCTGTCTGTCTCTCCTTGGTATTTTCCACTCCCTTACATAAAAATATCTCCTTCCCTCTTCCCAATCCCCTCCTTGCTCTCCCTCAGCTCCTCCCTCCTCCCTGTCATTGGTCAGATGGTCGGCTCCAGACAGCCACAAACTTGCTCTCCCCTCATCCAAGAGGCTCAGAGTCCACTGAGGGAAGTGTGGTGGCAGCCAGCATCAGTCACTCCGGGCAGGGGAGGTGGGAGATGATCTGCAGTCTCTCTGCGCAACTCTCACAGGGCAGTCCGGCCGTCACATTATCTCTGGTTATCTCTGTCTCCTGTGGCTGTCCAGCAACAGCATGAGCTCCTCATCAGCCAACCTGCACAACAAACGCCTGGCCTGTGAGTTCTGTTTAAAACTTTTATATCTTCTGGGGGAGGCTTAGCTTGAGGTCAGGAGCAGTGTTTGTTCAATTAACACGGTTTTCAGTTTTAGATACAGAACAGGGAGAGATATGCCTCTGTGTTTGGTTGTCAGAGGGGCAGCTGACACACAGATTGATTCTTATATGAAGTCCAGTGTTGAGCTGTGTGTGTGTGTGTTATATAAAGTAGTAGCTAGTGTGACAGCTCAGCCAGTGTGTTAAGTAGCTGCCTTTGTGTTGATGTGGCCTGAAGGGACTGGTCCAAGGGATGTGACAGGCAACAAATCAGACAGGAATGTTGAATCATCACCATAAGATCAGCCTGGGTAATGTTCTAATACCACGTGAATAGCTCACACTCTTTACAGGAACACGCACACACACTTACATTGAGGCCAGCTTGGATTGGGGCCACTGCTGAGCTCCAGACAAAGACCTGTCACTTGTAATAGGATTGTGCCTGCAGAGCTTATCACAGTCGAGGTCACCATGCTGTTTGGTAGACGTGCCGACTCAGACAGTTGTCTCACAGACCTGAAAACGAGTCAGTTCCGGTGAGATGGGTGAGGCGCAAAGGGATCCGGTCTCTAACTCCAGAGACTACAAATCCCATCTCTGCTGCTGTGCCTCAACACTCGACTGGACATGTTTTGGTTGTGGTGGGAGTGTGTGTCATGTTGGTGTGCTGAGGAGTGAAGGACCGACCAGCTGCCGAGATGCTGGGTCCTGGGTGTAGAGGACTCGTCTCTGTTCTCCACGTATTCTTAGCCCATTCCCCCTTGGACAAGACCCAGCTAGGACTGAGGACTAGATTCCATTTAATGAGCAAATTAGGGGGGAAAAATCCATATCATGTGCTGTCTGTATCTTTAATTGATCAAACACAGTGCATCTCCGCTATGCTGCGATCTAGTCATTTAAAGTGAGGCTGGAGGCACTACAAAAGAACAGTTTTACCTTCATCTGTTCTGAACTGATCTTTTTGAGACACTTTAAAATACTTTTTATTGTTTTACCTCCCTTGTATTTAACAAAGGATGTGAATCCAAAAAGCTCAGTTAAACAGCTCACTTAATTAGTTGTTTATGGCATTTTAATCGACAATGAAATAAATTGTTCACGGCAGCCCTACACCACTATGCAACCAATTGCTTTAGAATAGCAGTGCAGTCAGGAAGAGGTTGACTAATTCCTATGATAAGAGGCTACCATTAGGTGGTCAGAATCGGGTTGAAAAGTGATATACTGTGAACATCCCTGCACTGTATTGTAATTACTGCAGTGAAAACACAAAAGGGAACAAAAATCCAGATGCAAAAGTATGTAAAAACGTATGAAAAAATCAAGTATGTATGTTTCACGAAAAGCTGGACTGATATTATTTTCCATTAAGTGCAGATTAATCCATTCATATCTGGTGTGACACAAGTTTTTATCTACTTCATCCTTCTCTCAATCATCTGTCCTTGAATCTTCACACCATTCTTCTTCTATGTCTTCCTCCTTTTCTTCTTGGTTGATATTGAAAACCTAACTCCAGTATGTATTATGCTTTACATTTGCAACCTCATGAAATGGCAGCATTCGCTCTTTTTGGTGCCCACTGACTCCTGAGGGAAGTATCTGACTCATTAGCTGCTAAATGCTCCTTTGTCCTCACCAGCTAATCACTTACTGTGGGCTTCCGCCATTGGGTGCTGCAGACAGCTGCTTCCTGCAATCTGGACATACTGTTTGGGAGCGTGACATGACCACTAAATAATAACTGTCAGACTCACTACCAGAAGATGATGTTTGATTTTGGTCACTGGTTTAGAGCTAATAATGTATTATGCTCCAAATCGGGAATTACACTGCAAAAGTTGCAAAACCACACATTATCCTCTTAAAAACAAAGTCTCGTGGCATGTTAAAACTTCAAGTTTATTGTGTATCTGTGCATTATTAGAATAAACATCCTTACATGGATGGCTGAATAGGATTCTTATGTTGAAAATTTAAGCTGCTGAGAACCTTAACGTGACTCTGTGGGTTCCATTTAGCGCTATGGAGTGTTTTCATTGTTTTGATGTCAGAGTGCATCACTTTGCTGTTTCGAGTCACTGTCACACCTTGTTTCATCAAAACAGCTCTAAAAGGCCACTGAATGCTTCCAGTCTACCCCCAAGCACTGGACAAAGTTTTATATTCTGGCTAATAGATACCGTATTCCCATCGGGAGTTAGTCAAAATCACATAAAAAGACTTTTGGAAAGACATTCATGACTGTAAATATAAGTTAAAATGAAGGCTAATATTATTCTGTATCTGGATATACATAAATAACTACTGGTTGACACCTTCCAAACAACTTTAGAAATGACGACATCAGTATGTTCAAATCCCATATTGTTAGACATTTTATTTAATTGTACCTAAATATTATTCAGGTACAACTTACTTTCTTTTCTACCCATCTCTTTTATTTTGCTTGTTTGGTTGATTATTTAGTTTGTAAGTAGAATGACACCAATGCAAGGGATGGATTTCAAAGAAACATGTTGGAAGCGATGAAGCTTTTTAGTTTTACATTGGATGCAAACTTTTGTTCACCGGGACATTCCCTGAAAGCCATGTTGCATTACACAACCGCTTTACTGACTCCTGTCTTTATATTGGGGGTCCATCAAAGCCTGAACAGGCTTTAATATTTCTATGATTGCCAATTGTTTTTGGTGCCTGTATGTGGCAAAAATGTTACTGCAGGTTTAAGGAAGGATATGTCCAAACCATGATGAGACCGCTGTTAACCCACAAAGGTTGACTTATTCTGTCTTTCCTGTAAGAAGGCCTCAAATAATTACATTTGTAAAGGTTACAAATACATAAGGATTCATACACAGTAATGTTATTAGTTAGTTAAATGCATTGTTTGTGATTTTGACAACATAATAATTGAATATTAGAGCATAATGGAGCATCTGCAGACCAAAATGCATCAGACTTAAACTGAGAAATTTCAGAAAGTAAGAGATTAGTTTTTTGGGGCACTGTACACTACCATGTCCTCTGCGGTTTCAAGAGTGTCTCCAGATGTTCTAGTCACTGCCGATAATAATTCTTAGGGCTCAGATAATTGACTGGTTGGATTACTGAAGTAATAGTGATGATTTTGTTCTCATTAATCAAGAGAGATTAGGAATGAAAAAAATAAAAACATTGGTATGTTCTCGCTTTGTCAGCTGATGTTGATCTGCACTCATGAAAGCCCGCTTGTGGGCTTATGGAGGGCAGTGGGACAAGACACTGACCTACAAACTGTCCTATTGTCAGTGTGGGTGTAATCCAGGCAGGAGGGAAGGCAGTAGAGGGTTAACACTTATGTCACTGTTGTGCTGACGGTGCTGGACGCTCCATTGTCCCAGAGATAACTGCCTCATTAATTATGCCAACGAAAACACACACAGAGGCACTAAAACATAGACCAGACAGACACACACAAACGTGTCAGCCTTCTGCACCAATAATTTACTGCCCCTAAAAGTGGAGCCCGGAAAATGTCAGTTTTTTGGAAAGAAAATAGCGAGCGAAAGAAACCAAAATAAGAGTGAGACAGCAAGTAAATAGTGTCCGACGACTGTTCATTTTACAAGCGCAGCCACCTGTCTGTTCCACTTTATTTTAAGTTCTCCAAGGAATTATTTAGAGAGAAAACAGCAGCAATAACTTTACTGGGAGAACTTATGACCGGTGCAGATAGACAAAAGTCACCTGGGGGACTGAACCCCAAGAAACACAATCCAGTATATACAAGGTTATTTCGAAAATTAACAATAGGTCAGAGTCGTCACTGAGACAAAATAAACAAGATGTTTTGTTGGAATATTCCAAAAGAAAAGGAAAATTACTAAAAGCAATAAAACGGAAATATAATTATATCTGAATTAAAAGCCCCGATCTAAAAGCTGAAGTGCAGTTGTCGCTCCATCTCACACTCGGTGCCAAATTTTGTTAATGCCGTGATGAATTACCACATTCATAGTTTCATAGTTTTGCTGGTAGGAGCAGGATATACCAGTAGCCACCATTTGTCACGACTACGGAGAACCCATTAATTACTGTAACAGCCGGAGCGCAGAGACAGACGCACTAATGACTAGCTGTAGACTAATAAGAGGCTGCTGCCACTGTGGAGGTCTGTGCTGTGCTGGCAATTACCAAAGAGACTTTCAATAAAAGCAACAAGACATCCTTTTTAATTAATGAGCCCATGCAGACTTCCTTTCCTCTGTGTCCTCTCCATCTCCACAAACACCCATGTGTTGACTCACTTTTGGCTATAACCCCTCTCTCCCTGCATACTCCACATTCCTTTTCCCCTTATTTTTAGACTTTCTACACTTTTCAGTTTCCCTCTCCTTCCTGACCTCCACCCACCCACCCCCTCCTCTCTCTTTCTTGTCAGAATTGGGAAACTTGTCCAGGTGAAATCAAATCTCGCTCCTCTCTGGGTAGAAAGGGCAGCCAGTCTATTCGCAGCTGTTTCAGACCAAACAAATGTTGCCTCAGAGTTACAGGTCTGTCCAGGCAGTGATGCGATCATGATTCGTCCAAATAATTCAACCTTTGTAAGTTTTGTATATTGATAAATAGAAGACAAAAAGGTATTCCCTATCAATAAGAAAATAAAAAAAAAACATAATAATGATAAATATTGAGTATATGTCATTTAATAAACAGGTGTTGGTTTTGGGCAATAAATAAATATTTATTGAATATTTCTATTGTATGACTATATGTATGTTTATCTATGCATTTCTGTACCATTTTGCTTCAGTAATTGAAACAGAAATGTGGATAAACAAATAAATCAATAAATCAGAGAAATATTTTAAATAATGCAAAACTACATGGAGGACTCATATCGAAGACATTCGTTTACTTTTGTGATAACTATTGATCTAATCTTGTATTTCTTTAGCATTTATTTTCATCTAATTTTTCTCTTACTTTTAATTTGCATAGTGCATTTCAGAATGTAGTCATGTATTATTTATGGATAATTAGACCCTATGGGGCTTCTGTACTGAGCATCTCAGGGAACAGGGAAAAAGCAATAAGTCAGGACAGTTTCTAAGCCTCTCTGCTGGTGATGGCCGTGGCCAAAAAACGTTTTGTTTTCAGGTTGGCCGTATATCCGTCTTTTACTTTTTTCTGAACAGGAACGTAGTTCTCAGGTACACCTTGACCTGAGTTCTTCAAATGTTGCACAAACATTCACTTGAGCTCAAACGTGAACTAGGCAGATTATGGCGATAAAAGGGCAAACCACAAGCGTTTATTTTGATTTTGTTGATATCCGTATTTCTCGTTGCACCATGTAACCGCTGTATTAGTCACTTGATTATGTGAGTCTGGACATAATTTAAACTGTAACTTCAGGGTGTGTGAAAGCTTACAACTGGGAGGTGGTAATTGCAGATTCATTTAAACCACTGACTCTTGGTGATTTTTTTTCTTGGCAGTCTGCTGTGCCAATCTCATTGGGATATTGCTGAGGCAATAGGTGGAAGTTTGTACCACCAGCACTACCACCGCAGCCGTTTAAACATTGCTGCCCTCGTCCATTTGTTTAAGGAAGCCACTTGTCAGAAAAGGCCTTAAATAAATAGATTCAAAGTATAACTCTGCAAAACTGCTCTATAATCAAACTAGAGGAGGAAACGATGTTGCTCACTTGGACTTCTGTTTAACCACTTTTCAACCAACAAGTGAAAAAACAACAGCATTGCCTGGAGAGGCAGTTTTCAGTTCTGCCCTGAGCTTCCTTTCCCCGTCACCAGGGAGTGTGATCAAGATATTTTCATTTAGCACAGCGATGTGCTAATGGCAGCCTGTGGGAAACACTGAAGCTTCCCATTTTTCCTTTTAGTCTCCAGAACAATGTGATGCTTGCACAGCAAGGGTCCTGTCTCAACAGCGGATAGAGGCACATGACATTCGGATACTGATTAAACACAGAGAGTGACCTAGATCTTTGCATTTCTGGGTTTTACGCTTTAGATTCACAGAGAGGACAGAAGAGCATGGATCAATCTCTGTGTCATCACGTGGTGATAATGCATTATATCTGCTGGCAGCTGTACCTGGGTCATCTGGGAAGTTCTGAATAGAATTCGATCTAAGCAAAAAAAAAAAAAAAAAAAAAAAAAAAAAAAAAAAAAAAAAAAAAAAAAAAAATTTAATAAAAAAAAAAAAAAAAAAAAAAAAAAAGAACCACAGAAAAGGAGAACTTTAACATCTTGTGCTTATTAAAGAACGAGAGAGTTGAGGTGGATTCACCCTCCACCACAACAAAAATGACTTCCTGTAAATGGCACTGTGTCTATAAAGCTCGTCCCATTCCCCCTACATCACTGCTTTTGTCCCTCTCTGAATAGGCCTTTTTTATCCCTGCCCCCTGAGCGAGGGATCTGGGTTTGTCTTTATGTGGGAAGGCAGAGTCGCATGCATACACGTCCGCTCTGTCTCCATCATTCTGTCTGTTTCAGTCATTCAGGAGGTCCAGCTGGTCCTCAGCCTTGATCTGTACTTTCCCAAATCCCCCAGCACTCGGGGGAGGGATGGAGGGGAGGAGGTGAAGCACTCAGGGTGAAAGATAAAGAGAAAGGCAGGCAGCCAGAAACAAATAGAAAGATAAAGTGAAGAAGATAAAAAGATGATAAAAATAGAAGCTGGGGAGATAAAGAGAGGCTATAAAAAAAAAAAAAGGCTGGAGAGACAGCAAGACTGACAAAGACAGAGAAACAGACCAAAAAACGAAAACAAAAACACACAGATACACACACAAAGACGGACAAAAAGACAGAGAAAAAAATGTGAGGAAAAAACAGTATTAGAATAAGATAGAAAGATAGAAAAAAAAGACAAAATAGAGAGAAATTGAAATAGTAACGAGAGAAAAGAAAGAGGGAATTTAAGTTTCAGCTGGGGTTCTTCTCTCTCGTGGTGTTAAAACTGAAGATTCTGCGTTGTGGCCGGGCCGAGCCATGCGATCTCACATGGACACTATGGACAGGGATTTCCTGTGACAGGGTGTTTTCCCATGTGAGTGTTTGTACTAATCAGAGGTCACAGGGGCTGCCTGCGACCAGAGAAGACATATTGATCTTTGTGTTTCGGTGGCAAACAAATACAAGGACTGGATAGGGGAGCAGAATCAATGAGAGGATATACATCTGTAGCTGACCTTTGCCCTTAACAGGCCTCAGCCGTGATGGAGGAACAATCAATGCTGCGATCAGTCATTGTCAGCTGAGTGGGAAAAATCTCAAGGATAAGCAGTTTGTTAAAACCTGCTTGGTGTAATGGAATTACGGATGGTTGTGGCACAGGCATGAGTCCTGCTTGAGTTTCTGAATGTGTAACAGTGTAATGAGACGAGAATCCCAGACATCCTCACAAAGATAAAACACAAGAAAATGACTACAGGGTATGAGCAACTTGTAAGCATTTGTCTGCCTGAGGGTATCACTTATCTTTTGAGAGACTGAAACAATGACAGAGCAGATGTATTCTGCTGGCTGTGGGATCCTTCATCACACAGCTGTAATCATCTCATCATCCCTCACAGTGTACTTAGGTTGACACCTGCTGTCTGGTGACCAGCCAACTCTTTTTCCACTTCCAAGGTGTCCAATATGGAAATTTGCTTTGAAAACTGAAATTGTACTTTTTGAGTCTGGGAGCGCATGAAGGTCATCGTCGCCATGATGTGTGTTTTAGGCTCTTTGCAGACGTCCACGTGTCTGTGATCTGTTGGAATTATGTATGTCATTTGAGCATGAATGGAACACGTCATCAAAGCTGAGTCCAGAAAGTACTTATATAAACAGAGCTACGCCCCGTTGTATCCGTAACTGTCTCTACAGGCGTATGCGCATTCCTTCTACGGGGGCCAACTTGTGTAAGCATGATGTATAAAGAGACAGAAAATTGTCTGTCACTAACAAGGCTTCCTACACAACACCAAATATTTGTTTTTGAATGTAAATATAACCAGAGTATACTTACGAAGATATAGGGGACAGCGTATTGCCAGAACAATGCTGCTAGTGCTGTCTGCTTTAGTTATCATCACGGATCTCCACTAGCCTCGATGCTGGTGGAGGGTAATGAAAGGTGATACAATAGGAGGATGATTTACAGTGACTCCGATGTGGAATTTTGGGATGGCAGGACACAACAGGCGGAGTCAGAAGAAACAAGAAGTGGCAAAGGAGCTGTTCCTTCTAAATTGAGATGTTTACCATGCAGATAGACTATCTGCATATCTGGTAGATGGACTACAGATAGTCTATTGTTTGGGCATTATAAGATTCAAGTCTGAAATTTCTGGAATGCAAGATATCTTGGCCTGGGCTCTAGAAAATAATTGCCATTTTAATTGTATGGCTGTCTTGGTTTCTGACAAAGCTTTAGCCAATTGTGTGTGAAAAATGGTCATGATCACACACAGTGTGTCCATTGATAGCAGTGTAATTGTAATCATTATAATAAATGTATTACTGTGAGAGTAACAAAAGATTGGAATTGTAATACAAGGCAGATATTGTCAAGTCGTCACTTTTTCCAGTCAGTCAGAATGCAGATTTGTGTGCTTTTAGTCTGTGGCAATTCTTGCTTCCATCTGCGGGCTATACACATACTGTAAGCCTCATAGAGGCTGTCAGTCTCTCCAGCTCTGGGGTTTGTCCTGTAAATCCCTTCCCTTCCAATCTGCCTGCCTGTTTGATCTCAGAGTGAAAGACCCAGGAGGCAACTTGTCAAACAGTGCAGAGCAGAGCTGCAATGACAGGTGCGTGTCCTTCCGCCACAACAGACATGTGCCTGGGCGCGACTCGTGGGGAGGACTCTGTTGATGCAGCAATCTGAGGATGGAAACCTGTTGCTGCTGTTAGGCACCATCTAGCACTGTTTAGATTTTACAATTTGTAGGTTTGTCTTGACTGCAGCAGGATATAAAGATAAAGTGGGTCGTGTTTTTGTTACTATAGCCTTATATATTTACATGTTCTTCCTCCACACTGCCTGCCACGTTGGTCTGCATGTTTCTGCAGTAGTCCATCTCTAAAGAGGGCTTTAATGGCTTAGGGACATGAAGGTGGTTGGTTCAAAACCTCCTGGGTCCAGTCAGGACAGAATGGACTAGTTGGAGAGGTTCAAGTTCACCTCCTGAGCACCACTGAGGTGCCCTTGAGCAGGGCGATATACCCCAAAAACCCACATCCTGCTGTCCATGTCTATGTATGACTGTGTTTAAAAAAAATGAAGCGTGGGTGCTGCATTCGAGTTTCTCCTGGAACACGAGGGGTGCCCAAATCGCAACCATACTTTTTGTTTCCTCCACAGACCACTTAACAACTTTCTTCAATGTAGATCTGGTCTCTGTACTTCTTCGTTTTTCTCAGACCTTTTATGTGGGTGGCAACCAACAGTTGTTTATCTTTCCTCCTTGATAATAAGATATGCCCACCGAGTACATCACTGAGATGTCACCGAAGATGTCACGGTTTGCAAGGCAGAACCAGCTATTTTTTGGTTCCAAACCAAACCAACTTTTCGGGTTCCGAATCTAAAATGTTCCTAGTGGGAACACTTTGGCTGGTTTAAAAGTTGGCACAGAACCGGCACAGAAACGTGTGTGAAGGTGTGAAAGCGCTACTCTTGACTGCAGAGATGGGCGACATTAGAGCTCCCATAAGTGTAGCCAAAGCATATTGGTCGCCCTCTGTTGGTGGAGTGCAGGATAGGTCATAAAATTTTCGTCATAACAGCACGTAGGATTTGGGCCGAACTAAAAACTCAGAGTATATGTCAAATACATCTTCCAAAAGTGATATTTTTCTGATCAGTTTGGTTTCATTAGTTTTTTGATGCCATAAAGTCACGGAGAAACATCATGATTAACAGCTGAGCTCTGTTCATGATTGAGCATCCTGGTGTAAGAGGAAGAAATCAATACAATGGCTTTGGCAGCACAGTGGTGCAGTGGTTAGCACTATCTCCTCACAGCAAGAAGGTTCTGGGTTCGATTCCCGGGTCAGAGCGTTTCTGTGTGGAGTTTGCGTGTTCTCCCTGTGTCTGCGTGGGTTCTTGGTCACTCTAAATTGCCTGTGGATGTGGATGGTTGTTTGTCTCTATATGTCACTCCTGTGAAGATCTGGCGACTTGTCCAGGGTGTCCCCGCCTTCGCCTGAAGATGCTGAGATAGGCTCCAGCCCCCCCACGACCCCTAACAGGTTGAGCGGTAGAAAATGGATGGATGGATGGATGGCTCATCTGACCAGATGTCAACAGCGCAAGATGGCAATGCTTGTGTACAGGATGTTTTGGCCTTATTTTTGCACAATGGGAGGAAACTGGAGTTGGCTATCGTAATATATGTTGTCTTGAATGTAACAGAGACAACCAACTGGAAGCAGACTCATTCCAATACTTCTGACTTGTGTGCCAGTGGTTGCATCTGGCTCATTAGCAAACATTTTCATTTAAAATTTTAATTTACTTCTATCTGTTACTTTTCTATATGTAGAACCATCTCAAAAGTCTCAAATTCTGTTTGTCTCTCAGTGGTGGCCTTATAATCGCAGACATTTACAATGCTGCAATGTCCTTTCTTACCTACTGTTGCATTTAACCCTTCGAAATGCACACATTAGCCTTGCACTCTTCTTTATTGCACTGATGTTGATGAAGGATAAGATGGGACAACATGGTACATGAAACAAGATTAATTTAAGAAAGGGCCTGATTACTCATGCCTGCAGGTCAATCTTTGGATCGCGACTTATTTAGGAATTGTGCATGTTGGTACACTTTGGTTATTAAAAACAGCAGAAAAAGCAGCTGGGAAATGTTCTTTAAAGTTAAGGTAGCAACAAAATCTTTCAATAATTGTGATACATGAGACTGACCTTTCATTTTGTCTCTTTGCTTTGTTAAATCTCAAAAGAACCTCAGTTGATGAAAAGGACAGTCCACCTCCTCCTTCAACTTCTAGCTCAATGCCTCCCCCTTCTGGCTGTCAGTGTCTCGCCCATGCGTGGGTGTAAAAAATGTCTGACTGGAGGAACTAGTCACTGGTGGTTGAATTTCTTGTATAGTGAATTAAAAGGTCAGCCTTACCAGCTTGATGCCCTTGAAACGACAGCCATCAGATTCTAAACTTTACTTGAGCGTGCATCTATAGTAACTTTTGATTCTTTTTTTGTGGTTGCCAGCAGAGACTGAGCGTGGCCAGAGGCTCCCAGATGTGGACGTGGCACAGCAGCTCAAACTGAGAGAGAGGCAACGCTTCTTCGAGGAGGTCTTCCAGCACGATGCGGACGTCTACATGTCTTCAGCACACCTCTGCATCCGGGACTATAAAAGACGTAAGTTGACTACTTTTATTAACCAGGACTCATTCACACATACATTTATTTTGACACGTCAGCTCAATGTTTCCCCTCTCCTGCAGCTCCTATTGGCAGCATCTCCTCCATGGAGGTGAACGTGGACTTGGTGGACCAGATGGAGCTGATTGACATCTCAGACCAGGAGGCCTTAGATGTCTTCCTCAGCTCGGGGGGAGAAGAAGGGGTGCTCAACTCCCCTCTGCCAGGTATGAAAACCTGAACTAGAACAGAGATTACAAGACATCCTGCATATCTCTAACAATGTGTTCTATCTGCCAGTCCAAGGACACAGAAACAATGAGGATGTCATCAGCAAAGGGCTCTTTCAACACGTTCTTGAGGGTCTTGAGAACAAGTCTCGCATGTCCTCCACATCTTCAAACTCCTCTTCCGACAGCCAAACCACCAATGCCAACGGAGGGGTTCCCCCTGTAGTTGGGTCAGATGATGAGGAAACGCACATGGGGACGCTCAAGAGACGAGCTGCGCCTCCAGAGACAGAGAAAGTTAAAAGTCAGACTCCATTGTCGCCCTTATAGGATGAATAATAAGATCTACACCTGCAGCACAAAAGTTTAAACCTCGCCTGGGTGGGGAGACTGGACTTTTGACACTCGCTATAGAGCAAGACTTCTTAGCTGCCCTCCACTTTCACTGCTCTGCTTTGATTGATGAGCTATAGGTTGGGTTGTGTGTGTGTTTTGGAGGTGTGAACCACGTACTGTAAATATGGATGAACTTCCCATTAATCACGGCGTTTTGTTTTGGCATGATTTGAAAAAGCAGATTTGTTCTCCTGTTTCACACCTCACAGGATTTACAGGTGATGAGTGATGATTTTTGTACAGTACTAACACAATAATGAATGGTACAGCACTGACTGAAATAAGAAATGCATAGTAACTAGAATCGCTTAAGAAGCGACAGGCTTCAGATTGTCAAAATGTATGCAAATGTTGTTTTTGTAAGCACTAATTTTAAATAAAGCTTTCACAAGATTTCTTTGTTTTGATTAATACAGGAAGTAAAGAAATGTACTCAAGAAAACAGTATCTGCTTATTTCCGAGTGCTTTGATGCATGTAAACTATACCACAGCTGCATCAGGACAACAAATAAATATGCTTCTTCAGCCGAACCTCGAGGATGCCTCATCCAGAATCTACATCATCGCTCCATTAGAAAAAGCCCGGATCAACCTCAAGC
The DNA here is from genome assembly GCA_001698575.1 of Mola mola. NCBI lineage: Eukaryota > Metazoa > Chordata > Actinopteri > Tetraodontiformes > Molidae > Mola > Mola mola. Next base: position 11,573,326 of record KV751324.1, on the reverse strand, counting down.
ATCTCTTGTCAACTCAATGTATAGTATGTAATCAGAGGACACAAATAGGGAAAAAGTGAAAAGAGTCTCTACTTGTCAGTTTTTTTGAAAAATGTATGTTTAGCAAATATGGCACATTGTGCATCATTCGTGTTTCAAAAAGCTGCATGGCTGCAAGCATTGCTAAACTCCTAAAACCTTGCTGGCAAACAGTGAGGTGTTGAAAGTTATAGATTGAAAGTTGTTTGAATACACACACGTACACAAACACACACACACACACACACACACACCCACAAACAATGTTATTATCATGTAGCTTTTGTGGGTGTGTGTAAAGCAGAAAGGGCAGGATCTTGTTTTCCTCTGCTCAAAAGTAAGAAAAGCCTGTCCTTCAGCGCTCTTTGCTGGATACGCTCAACAGCAATCATGCTCTGCTTTTTGCTCTTGGTACGTATATCAATACTGACTTCAAATCTTTTCAAAATTGCTTCATTTCATTAAAATCAACACTTTTTATACATTTAAAGGACAGGTTAAAATTAAAGGATATACATAAATCAATTACATTTTCTGCTACTTCAACAGGAATATTTGATTCTCTGTGAACTGAAGTTTAACCCAACATTAATTTAGATTATGTTGTAAGGTTGATTAAGATAAGATTTTAATTATTATCAGTACCTTTTTTGTCATTGCACAGCACTCTGCCAGTCTGTAAGTTAAAGGTGTAAGTGAAGTGCTTCAGTAAGTATCCGGGTCATGTTTGGATCTCTTTAAATTATGCAAAAAAGACACTGAATAAAAATAGCACTGTTTCAGTGTAAATACCTGGTGTGCACATTTCATAGGAGCAGGTTCTCCAACCAGTACACTAAGTCAGTTTATGGGTGGCGTGAATTATGTCAGTCATGTCTCTTAAACAAACACATCTGTTTTGCATGCTGTGACTCTCTTGTAAACACTTCGTGCTTGACATTTGGCTGGCTGTTTGTCATTCAGGTTTATCATTTGTCATATGTGACATGTTCAGAACTGCTCAGTCGTCAACGAAGGGCATGGATCATTGATACCTTCTCGATCGAGGAGGAGAATCCAGGGCCCTTTCCTTATGAGTTGGGCAAGGTAATGACACACACTGTACAGAAGAAGATTAGGGCCACACAGACCACATGCCCTGGCCACAGGGGCCATGAGTGAGGGGCACATGGAAAAAATAGTATTTGCATTCTGGCTCTTTTCCTTTGTCAGAATTCTAGTGTTAATCACAAAATTCCAACCTTTTTCTCAGAAATTTGAGGAAAAAAATCTGAGCAAAAGATAGAAATCTGAGGTTTAAGTTAGAATGTTTTCAAAAAAAGGTCAGAATTATAAGAAAAGAAGAGTAGGAAAAAGAAAGAAAAATCGGTACACAAGTACATTTTTCACATTCCCCAAACTTAACCTTCACATGTAACCCTAACCCTCTTCCATTCTGTGGAGAAAAACAATGAAAACCAGTCAACAAATACTTTTTCCAATAGGAAATGCTATGTATTGTGTTTATTTCAGACTAAAAATACTAAATTGCATCAATTAATACACCTATTGATTATAATACACCGACTGCTAAGTGTTTTGTGATGTGTCGTAGATAAATGTTGACCGAATATATCGAATACACTTTGACCTCTTTGGAGAAGGTGCGGATGAGGAGCCAAAGGGAGTGCTCTCCATTCATAAAGAAACTGGCATGCTCATCGTCCACAAGGCTGTGGACTACGAGAAGAATACCATGCTTAGGGTGAGGCTCAACAACGCATGTTGGAACATATTATGCATTATCTAAACTCCTACAACTGTTTAGTTCATTCATAGCTTTATATGAGGCTTCAACTGTTTGCCCAATAACATAGTCTTTTAAGAAAAAACAGAAACAGAATGGAGATATTTCATATTACATCACTTCTGCTGATCACAAGTGTTTGAGGACAGACTTGAGGAAATAATTTAAAAGGCAGCCTCACCCACCGTTTAGATCTTGACAGTCTTTGTCCCGTCTCACAGTTTCAACACTTAGGAACTTCATGTCACATTGTATTTTTTCTTGCATGTTGTGACTAACATAGAGTCTCATACTTTCATCTGTAGCTGCGATTTGAGGCCAGAAATTCAGACATGTCCATCTATACAAAATTAGGACTTGAGATTACCATAAAGGACATCAACGACAACCCACCACGCTTTCAAAGGGATCTGTATGAAATCAAAGTTGCTGAGGATGAGTCACAAGGTAAAAAAAAATACAAAGAATGAGTTGTTACCCACACTGTGCTATTAAGTACACTGCTTTATTTGTAAAAGAATTTCATCATTTTCCAACAGGCTCGCATCTCTTGACAGTTTTGGCCTATGACAGAGACATGAGAGGGACACCCAACTCAACGTTCCACTATGAAATTAAATCTGTGTTTCCAAACCATCCAGACACCGAATTCTTTGTCAACGAGTCAGGAGCGATCTCTTTTAAAGGCTGTTTGGATCATGAGGCAAGAGAATAATATGACATGTTGTTGTATGTGCAGTGAAGACATACAGTCTGCTTGCTTTGAGCAGCGTCTAACTGGATGTTTTCAAATAACACCTATTGTAAGTGAACACATATGGCCTGAGGAGAAGGGCATATCAGCGGGGCATATCAGTCATACTCCTGTCAGACGACCTGCCAGGAGTATGACTCAATTGCAGAGATATTTTGCATAGCATCACATAACTTTTGAGGTACCATTACAGAAGACACATTTGTATCTAAAAGGTACAATGAGGAAACTAGATACAAAAAGCTTTGAATCTATTCCTTTCCCTTCTCTTAAGGTGGCTGAAATGTTCACAGTATTGGTGGAGGCCAAGGACCATGGCGAAGCAGTGAGTCTGTCCAGTTCAACCACTGTTGTCATTCATGTCCAGGATGGCAACAACCACCTCCCAGTAATCAGCGGACAAACAGTATGCAGTCATCTCTGTTTAGGCTCTGTGAAATTCCATGACTCCTGCAAATCACACCATTATTGTAGCAAAGTTAAGATCTCACACATCTCATTCGATGTGTGCATTATCAGATTTGTAAATGCACATGTGATAAGATTTGTATTTCTTTGGAAAAAGTGAGTGCATAGATCTATGAAAGCATAGGCAAATCTGCTGGTGCGAAAAGTACTGAGAGCTGGTAATACAGAAGTCATCTGTTTGAACCTCAGAAGGGCCTCTCTGTGGATGTGAGTCACAGCAACAGTGACAATTGAACAGTGTGTACAACATAAGGACCTCTAAGTGCTTATTCTCCTGTGGGTTTCATGCTACGACATGTCAAAATATCTAACATGCATCCTGTCAATCTGGCTGTCTTTGTCAATGTAACCTTTGCTCCCAGTTGGTGGGAGCTCGCTGTGACTTTAAACACGCCCTTGCTGTACATGGTCCCTCTCTCACTTTCCACACTTACTTTAGATAAAAGCAACACGGGGCACTAAATTAGAAGAATGTCATTTATTATGTCTGTATTTCCAGCTCTATTTCTATTTCCTTACTTTTTTTTAATTAGCTTTAGGATATGTAGGAAAAGAAAATAACATGGGAATTATTAGTACAGATGTTTATTTTATTTACCAATTTATATTTACAAAAGAAGTGATTGTTTCAGTTTTAAAAAGATGACAGAGAAAACTGGAGGTATCTTTTAAATGATTCATAATTTTAAGACAATTGATACTTTTTTAAGCTGAGACAATTTTTACAGTGTTTTTGTAGGGATGAAACCAAACCAAGCAAACAGTTGAAAACAGTTGCATAATGGTTGCACATAAATATATTTTTTGATTCCATGTTTTAGAATGAAATATTTTATTAAGTTGATCAAGTTTTGTTAATAAGTGTAATCTGCTTGCATGCTCCCTTGGAAAGTACATATACGTATGTGGTTCAGTCCAAATGTTTTATTGTGTAATCATTTTGATTTGTTTACAGATAATTCCTTTCTGCGAAAAAGAAATGACAAAGACGCATTTCAGGACAAGAAAACTAAAAATTATGACCATATGGAAAATCAACACAGGCTGTGTATACTAGTGGCTAGGACAGTCAACAGTTTTCTACAATTGTCCGTGACCTTTGCATCCTGGATTTGTATAACAGGGCTCTGGCAAAGTAAAAGAACGTGAGAGTGGGACTTCTCCTCTGCGGCTGCATGTGACAGACAAGGATAGCAAAAATAGCTCAGCATGGAGAGCCAAGTACAGCATACAAGGCGACGAGGGGGAGTACTTCAGGATAGACACAAACCCAGAAACCAATGATGGAATCCTGACAGTAGTTAAAGTAAGTGCTGTTTGACTGCATTCTTTACATTACTGCCACACCCCTGTCCGAAATGTAATTGGGTCTGCCCCCCCCCACCCCCACCCCCCACTCGTAAAATTTCTTCTTTCAAAACAATAACAAAAGACAGAGTTGTTTTGTTCCCTCGTTGAACAGAAATCTTGTGCTCCATCTTGAGTCAGCATTGCAAATGATAAGTCAATTCAGGTGACATGGAACTGCAATGATATGCCCCAATGAAACCGTTATATACATGTGAGGGTGTCACCATCAAACTATGAGATATCTCGATCTATGTGCATTCCGTTTGATCAGACTCATGATAATTGCAATCTAATGAGCTTTAGCGCTCACAGATATTTACCAAATTTGTCAAAAATGAAGATCCAGCACCCAATAGTTTTTGCTTTACTGTACTGACAAGAGGGATTTTCAGGGATATAATTAACACCTATTTACTACAGCCCTCTAGTTTGCCAATATAAATCCTTGCTCTCTGATGAGTCAGCTGGTATTCCTTGTTATTCCTCAGATTTATAGAAATTAGAAGGGCTAAAGGGGATACGAGATCAGTTCAATGAAACAGACGGTCTTGAATAAAATGAACAGACTTCTGTGGCTTTGAAAATTCTTGGAATCTTGTAGGATAAACTTGTAGCACGCAACTTTGGAAAACATATGGCAGGCCTTGTTTTTCAAATTTTCAATGCAGAAATATGACATATTTGGCCTTGAATTTATTTCACAGGTGTTCTGTGAATAACATGTAATGAAATAACATTTTAATATAACTTATTTTGCAGCCTTTAGACTTTGAGGAAGCAGCACAGAGGCAGCTGTCCATTACAGTGGAAAATGAGATCCCATATTTCTCCTGTAAAGTAAAGGACAGGACGACTTCAGGCCTTTGGAAAGTTGACACCAGTACAAGTGATGGTCCTGTTGCAGGTCAACCTCACACCATTAACGTCCTCATTGAAGTTGAGGATACCAATGACCCGCCAGTGTTCAATATGACAGTCAAAGAGGCCATGCTGGAGGAGAATGTACCCACTGGGACCTGGGTAGAGAAAGTGACTGCTGTAGATCCCGACTCCAGTCATGCAAGAGATTTTGTGTAAACTTGAAATTTATTCCACATAAACACACTTGAGCTCTTACTGTCTGTGATGCATAAAAAAAGAGAGTTAGGGCGACATATGAAAACTTTGAATTCTCACATTTTTTCAGAATTTTGACATTTTTCTTCTTTAATATCAAATTCTGAATTTCAACTCCATATTCTAATGTTTCTCTCAGAATTTGAGAAAATAACCTGAGGGAAAAAAATGTCACACTTCTCAGATTAAAGTGGTAATCCTGCCATTGAAGTGAGAGTTTTGGCAAAAAAAACCTCAAAAAAAAAAAAAAAAAATCGAGCATTAATTCAGATGTGTGAGTTTCAGAGAATTCTGAAAGTCATAACTCTGAAGGGGAAAAAGATGTTTTTTTTTAATTCTATAAATATGAAAAAAAAAAAAAAACAGTCTAGAATTCTGAGTGTAAAATCAGAATTCAGATATATCTTTTACACATTCTTCCAGCTCAAGTAACTTTTCACAAGTGGATCAAATCCTGCTATGATCAAGCAAATTGTGCTTTTTTTTCCCCCCACCAGGTACAAGATAGGCAGTGATCCAGCTGGTTGGCTGAAAGTGGATCCCCACACAGGTGACATCACAACAGTCAGGACACCTGACAGAGAATCTCCTCATGTTGTTAACGGACTCTACACAGTCATACTGTATGCAGTCGATAATGGTAAAACTCTACTTGTTGCTTGCATGGAGACAAACCACACATTTAAGTTTTAGGATTGAACAAAGGTTTAAATTTAATCACATGATCATTTTATTTCTCTCTTGGACAGGTAACCCACCTAAGACAGGCACAGCCACACTGAACATCCATGTGACTGACCAGAACGACAACGTACCTCGACCCACGGTGGACGTTATGGAATTCTGCATTTCTGACAGACCAACTACTAAGAACATCACAGCCTCTGACTTGGACGGAACCCCCTTCGGAGCGCCTTTCTCGTTTGAGCTCTTGGGAGATTTTGAGGGAAAATGGACACTAAATCCATCATATGGTAGAACCACTTTTGCTATGTAGTGAAATATAGCAACTATTTAATAGAAACAATGATAGTAATTTTGTGGATGTTTTGCACAGGGAACTCAGCTGGCCTATGGAAGGAGCCCAGTGTGTATGCTGGCCAACACACAATAAATCTAAAGATTTCTGACATTCAGGGAGAATTTGGTGTCTACAACTTAAGAGTGACCGTGTGCGACTGCTCTGTGACCACCGACTGCCAAAGCCGCAGAGGCACTGCCACAAGAGCTGCCTCTGGTGCAATTGGCATAGTGTTTGCCACACTGTTTTTGCTCTTGTGTAAGGATCTTTGTCTTTAGAATAGATTATGCCGTGCTTTATGAGAAATTTCACTACACATTGAAAATTATCCTGCCCATCCAGGTCTGCTGCTGGCAGCAGTTGTCATCTCCTGCGAAAAAGAGTTCACCACTTTGCACACTGGTGACTCCTCCGGAGAAACTCTACTCGCATCTAACATCGAGAAGCCAGGAACAGACTGCAAGGTCAGCACTCGCTAGTGATACATTCCGATTTGTCTTCATGCATATAGCAGTTATTTTTTCTCCCCAAGATACCTGAAAAGGTTACAGCATTGCCTGCTAAGAACCAAAATCCTTCCAATTTACTAAGTCAATATGATGGAATTCAGAAAGGGGCTTCAGAAAAGGCAAGTACTGCTCAAATTTAGAAAATTTGAATAGAAATAGAGCCCTAAGCTTGTCATTTTGATGTTTTCTCACACATGCTATGAGGATTTATCAGTTGCTCCCCTAATTGTGTTCAATAGGACTTAAAGCAAAGCCTCATCTACAAACAGTCTGGAGTGAACAGAAAGGAAAACGGCTCCTACCTATACAGTGAGAACTGGAACCAGGTAATCTGCACTTATTTCTGGTCATTTAACTGGCCATTAAATATGTTAATATTTGCTCTTTATTTTAAAATCACTTTTTCTTCTCAGGCAAATTGGAATTCTATGACAGCCAATGACTACCGCAACATCCAGCAGGTAGAGTGAAAGTAGCCTTTATATTTACTTTTATATTAAAAATAATCTGGGGTTTTTATTGTTGTGAACAGATTGAGGACTTGAGCAAAGGGAATTTCCTTTACACAATGAACTCAGGCTACGCGTCAGATGCACCTTTCCGCACCCTACTAAATGAGGTTGGTTGTGCAGCATCTTTGCTACAAGCACATTTGAGTCTGCAGTTGTTAGATTTCCTTTTTGTCCCACAGAGACTCTCTGCTCTTCACCTGACAGAGAAAGGTGTGGTGGAATATCAGCCCCATCTCTACGCGGATGAGGAAGACTTAGACACCCTTTCAGAGCTGGAGAACATCACTGTTCCCGACGATGACTCGTTCCAGAAAGTGTTGAATGAACTGGGCCCCGAGTTCCGCCAGCTGGCTGCCATTTGCAAGCCACCGCACATTCAAAACTGAACACGTTTTTCAGTATGTTTTGTTCCTGAGCAGGGAAAAGTTTTGAAACTATTAAAAAAAAAAAAAATTATGTTTGGAATAAAGGTTTCTTTGGAGGTTTGTTAGTGTCTCTGTTCAATGAAGCACATGAGATGAAATGCACCATGTTAATCATAGTATTTAATAGCAACTGTATAGTCCTCCAGTTTCCATTTAACAGGTAGGAGAAAAAAAAACAAAAAACACAGCTGTTTGGACAAGTGGACCAAAACAAAAACAAAAAAAATACCTGTAGCCTGTTGAAAAGTCCAATGAAATGTTTCTAGCATACAGCTGTTTGATTAAAAGAAACTGTTCTCCCATTTTATACAATATAAAGGTTCAAGTACAAATCTCATTAAATGCATATTTGGAAGAAACAAAAACTTGGCTTTAAGTGCTTCAAGTTGGGGGAAAAAAGGAGGTACTTTTTAAATAAGTAGAAAACTACAATATTTACAGAAATCAAAAACAAAGAAAAACCTTCACACCCTTCCAGTGGTGCTTTGCTCCCCACGACCTCGGCCCCTGAATCCTCGGCCTCTCAGGAAGCGGCCTTTCACTCCAAATGTCTCCATGTTCATCTTTTTCTCCTCCGCCCAGGTGGTTCTCTTGCTGATGAACGACAAATAAACATACTGCAGAGCATGGAGACACACCCTCAACCTAGTAAAAGCAGAATTTGATCATATTACCTGGGTTTAAGGTCAGACGAGATGTTGTCGAAGAAGGATTTTGCCTTGTCATAGTACTTGTCTCCCAGAATCTCCTCCTGGATAACCTGGGCCTCCCCAGAGTCCACCTTTTCAACTGCAGCCATCCAAATCACACAAACAGCTCTTAAAGTTGCTTTATATTGTGGCCACTGAAAGTGAAAATCTCTTCTGAACTTACCCACGATCTCCTTTGTAATATCTTTAAACTGAGCATTTGCAGTTTCAAAGTCAAAATCTGACTCAAACTGCAAGGTTGTGGTTTTGGAGTTCTTCACAAGAAGTTGGCCCCTGCTTCTGTTCCTGGACCTGCGATTACCTGCATGCAAGTTCAGATATGCAAGACAAAATCATTTTTGGATACATTTACTCTTGTAAACAATTTCGTATAGACAGATGTGCAAATGTTAACCAATGAAATTCTTGTACTTCTGATTTTTGACATCAAAAGACAAGACAGATATTCTGTCAGTAAGAACCAGCTTCCAGGCTGCATTTTGTACCCCAATACCTTGTTTTGGCTTTTGTTTCTGGTTTCCAGTGCTTTGGCCTTCAATCTTGCCTGCAATCTGTTGAGATTGTGCCTGGTCTCAATTAAGGAAAAAAAAAAACAACAAAAAGGGGAGGGGTCAAATTAAAATAAAGAAACTGGAAAATACAAGAAACAGAAGGTAAGTGATTCCTCATGAGCCCCATTCCAAGTTTGCTTACTGGTAGGTATATTCTCCTTCTGAACCTGGGAACCAATCCGGGCAGACCGCTGGGCGGGACGAGCAGGCTGCTTGCTCTGTGGCTCGGTTAAAGTGTTGCCTCTTTTCTGGGCAGCACTGGCCAATGGCATGGTCTGGACAGCCTGCTCGACCATAGGAACTCTTCTGGCTGGGATGCCATGAAGTCCTGGTACTGAGGAGAGAGGACTCAACATGAAGGGGCCTGTCCAACAGTATATACACATGTGAGAAACAGTCACAGAAAAAACAATGCTGGGGGGGGAGAGAAAGAGCCCAAATGTGATATTTGTAAAATGTGTTCTACCTTACCTAGGCCCAGTGCTGTGTTATACTGCTGGCTGAGCAGGGAACTAGCAGCCAGTTGGTTGTAGGTGGGCATGTCTCTGTATGGACTCCAGCGTGGGTGATATGTGGCGGAGGAGCTGTCAAGTGACGACTTTAAAAAAAATAAATAAAAAGTAATATGAGTACATCTATAAAGCAAAGAAAGTTCCTACTACTATATTAAAAAAAAAAAAATAGAATAAAAGACTTGAGGTCCCTGGGCCACACACCTGTAAGATAGCAGGGTCACATGGCAGTCCATGTTGTGGTTTTGGTGGCTCAGACACTGTGATGTCTTTAATATCACTTCCCCTGAAAATTATGTATTCAAAAATTTCTTCTTTAAGCGGCACAGGTCTGTCTGTGTGTCGGTCCTCTGTCCCGTAAGATTTAACTGTTGGAAAGTAAAGTTAACTTTAAAGAAAACGTTTCGGTTACTTCAACCACAGTTTTACATTAGATTAAAAGCAAAACAAATGGCGCCTCTAGGCTTACCAACCTACCTTTGGCTAAAGCAACTGTGGACCTCTCGGTGTCCACAGAGGACAAAATTCCCTCATACCGAATCTGCGCCTTGGATATCAAACTTATTTTACTGCCAATATACGGGGTTCCTCCTCCAGCACTCATGTTCGCACTCTAAATAAAGTGTTTTAAGCGCAGTGATAGAAGCTAGATAACGCAGACAACAGCTAATCAGCAGTGTGCGCAATCAGCAGGCAGGTGTGCGCGTTAGCGGCCTGAGGGAAACAGCTGCAGGGCTTTGACCACACGGCTGTTTCACTTTAAGTTCCTTCCGCCCATTTGAAACTGACCTTACAATTAAACTTTTAGCAGAAAGTGTTCTTTTAAAAATGTATTATATGATCTGATCATCGGGAGTGTGGTCGTCTATAACTGACAGTATTTATTGCCATTCTTTTTAAATTTTAAATAGGGTCCATAAAATTGGGCGGCCGCAGAAGTCCTCACAGCTGTTGACTTTCACATGGTAATATTTGAAATGCTTTGTAGGTGACCTGTAAGGTACTTTCTTTTAAATGAAACTCCTGTCTTATGGACTGTAAATTCATAGCTATGAGTATGAGCACGGACGTAGTGCATACAAAAATTAGAAAAATCGGAAAAGTTCTTTTACTTGTAACTTAATTCCAAAATAAAACGTTCAAATATTCTATATTCATTATATGTTGAATGAAATATTCATTTTTAGCCCTTTGTTTTAATTTTGCTGATTAAGGCTTAAAAAGTTACAGTGAAGAGTTCATTTTTTAAGCTTTCTAATTGAGTTATAGGCAATAGTACAATCAAAATTTAGGAAGTAAAATACTTTAAACATTATAGTTTACGTGCAATGAGTAATATATTAAACACTTAAAAATCACAATACGCTTATATTTTGAGACGCACTAATATATGCCTATGTTTGAATTTATTCTTCATATTAAACACGTTTGCATTGTGAACTTATCCTAGATGTCTGACCATGCGTGTGTTTTGATTCAGACAACTTTATTACATCCAATTCAGTGAACAGTTTCTAGTCCTAATAAATAGAGGAAGCCTGGGGATTTCTGAGAAAGTTTGCTTGAACCACGCTTTAAAACCTATTACTGCTGACGGTAGCAAGTAGCCACAACAGTTCCCGTGTGAGAGGAGGGTGGGGCGTCCTCAACCACCTCTTCACAACACCAACTTCACCCGCCAGCCAAACAGTGCAGCCATCTTACCCGGCGCATCGGCAATCACTAGTCTGGGAAATTTGGGCTGTTAGCTCGTTATAAACCACGATATTGTTTTACTGAGAGCCGGGCGAGGCAATTCTGGAACAGAAAAGCTATAACGCCGGCACAGAAATTCAGACGACGACCTAATTCTTGAGGAAATCATTTCGCCTCGCGACCGACGTTGCTGTGTCTCGAACATCCCCTGGAATGACGGCTGAAGCCATTGGTACCGCCTTTTACGATGTGCAGCAGCCAATCACAGCTCGCCGACCTGCCCACAGGGTCCCGTTCGAGTTGTTGTGCGCATGCGCATGTCAGTCTGCAAGCGCTTCACTTCTCACAAACTCGCAGGAGTGTGAAGATGGCGGTCGATTCTGGGCTGCTGGATGATCCTTTTTTACATGCAGAGGTGAATAAAGCGGTAGTTTGTCATTCTGTGCAATCTGTAGAGTCACGACTGTCGTTCCTGTGTCACAACAACCACTGGGGTAGGCACGAGGCAGCCTGTAATTACACGGCGATAGTTCCGGGACAAGGGGTAGCTCGAGCTAATGTCCAGCTGGGACTTGGTCAAGACGATTGCCGAAGCAGGTAACTAACTAACTAACGCTCCTGATGTTGTTTTTCTCGTAGTCTCTACACGAAAAGCACGCTCCAGAGAGCTGACAGAGTCAATAGATGTGTCAGAGTCCTGCCCCATCACACTCCAGGTTGTTTGTGCTCCTAAACAAGTTAAAGTACTGGGGGGTCCCTATGGTTCAACTATGGATGCGTCGACCATCAGCGCGGACTCCAGCACGGGACACGACCCTGGCGAAACACTTGTTGTTAGTAGCGGTGGAACTTCTCTCCCAGGTCAGCCGGGGAAAAGTGGCTCATACCCAGCGCAGACTTTCAATGGGAGCCAAACTATGAACTTTCACAGCGGTGGAGGCGCTGCCCCCGCCGAGGGGTCGACAGTGGCAAGTGGCGCTGGTAGCAGCGGCAGCACTGCTGTGTCTGTCAGAGCTGTCAACATCGGACCAGAGATGTCAAAAGGGCTGGCCGGCGCGGTAATGCCCCCGTCGACGAACAGTGTAATCCAGACGCCTCTCATGAACTCCCAGAATGCTGTCGGTGCATCTCAGCCTGCGAGCAAGACTGTCGGAGCCACCGTGACGCTCGCCAGGCCGCCCGTGCCCACTGCGAGGTCAGGCGCAACTTTGAATGAGAATAAAAACGCGAGTCCCGCCGTGGCCGCCGGTACATGCGCGACAGGTGTCGCCATGCAAACCCCGCTTGTAAACAATATCCCGCAAGCCAACCCGGTGTCTGTCAGTGCAGGGTCGCACGTGATAAAGGCAGAGCCACCCACGACACTGATACAGTCAGCACCGCAGCCCGCTGCCGTTCCCGGCGTCCCGCGGCTTCCGGTCACCATGGCTCCCGGCTCGGGCGCAGTTCGCGCCGTGACTCCCCAGGTTTTGGCCCCGAGGCTCCCTCACACCTCTCCTGGACAGCCCAGCATACATAACATCCAGCTCCCCCACGGTGAGTTGCGTCATACATTTTTACTAACACTATGTGCACTGGCAGTTATTTTTCTACATTTGTTTATAATTTGTGTCTGATCGCCAAGATTGGAAAAAATAAATACTAAATGATTGTATTACTGATTGTTGATCTGACTCACTAAGAACCAAGTGGTTCACTGTGGACATTTAAAAAAAAAAAAAAGCTCTTTAAATTTCCGAGGTTTTCATGCATGTATGGTTACATTGACAGTACCTCTATAATTGTGCCCTGGTTTAGGGATGGTGCTTGTGCGCAGTGAGAGTGGACAGCTGCTGATGATCCCTCAGCAGGCTCTGGCTCAGATGCAGGCTCAGGCTCAGGCTCAGGCTCAGGCTCAGGCTCAGGCTCAGGGAGGCATTGCACCCCGGACTGCTACACCGACAAATGTGCCTCCTGGTCAGGTAATAGCACACAGTCTGCTATATCACCCATTATGTCACACATCAGGGCCAAGGTCAGTACTGTAGCTCATGTTTAGCCTGCCTTTCTGCCCATAGCCCAGGGGAGCAACTGTTGAATAGCATATTGGTAAAATTATAGCTCACTTGTAGTTAGATAGAAAGTAGAATTTTTGTATGTTATTGTGTCAAATTATGGGTTTTCATTCATGAAATACCCTGAGGAACACAGTGATTTATTCATGTATTTTATATTTAATTTCTAATTTAATGAAACTGGAAGCTGGTTGATCATGGTGGAAATATTATATAAACACAACTATGTAAGTTCAGTTACTGTATATTGAAAATATTTAATGAGAGTACTAGAGCTATTTATAGACATTTAATAGTGTGATTCCATGGTTCAAAAACTACTTAACAAAAGAACATCTTATCCATTTCTTTAGTTTCAGTTTTTCTCAGTGCAATAAACACATCTTTTTCACCAGTCTTCAGGTCGGCTGCCGTCGCTATCGTCAAATTGACACGAACCAGTGTTTGCAGCTGTTTGACACTGAGTCAGAGAGAGAAGAAGGCAGTTCAGTGTATTACTCCTTAGCTAGCAGGATAAATGTGTTTGTTAGCAGGGTTACAACACTACTTTCAGTGTCTGTGTGTTTGTCCTTTCAAAAAGCATCATGTATGATTTGTGCCTTTCCTCAGGCTCCTGGAAACCCCATCATCAGCAGACAAGTGGCTCCCAGCACCATTATCCGGCAGGGCTGTCCAGCTCCAACGTCACTCACTGCAACCACAACCCTTCACAGACCTCCCATCCTTCAGGTGACACCAGCTGTTGGCGTGATATAATTTCTGTTTGTGTTCATTTGACTCATTGGCCTGCAAAAGTTGCAGACCGACGAATGAAATAAGTTCGTCCTTCGCTATTTGAAGACAGGTCAGCATGATATTACATATATAATATGTGACACTAGTGGGATCTTAAGTATGCATTTTTCTACATTATTTGGTGCCTAGTGTAAAAATATGTTTTAAGATTTCCTTAAACTTGTTTCCTGGATTTACTATAGTAGAGTTACTACAAGTAGTTATTCTGTACATTTCACCAGCCAGAAGTTTTTAAAGTCGATTCCAGATCAGTTCCACTTAAGAACAATTACTTATAAAATAAATAATCGAGTTGAGTGTTCAGACTAAGGGAGCTGCGATATTGATGAGTCGGCTTCCTGTCTATATCAGATTTAATTAAGCTGACAGTGGTGGTGCCATAAAGAGCAGCTAGCAGTCAGACGGGGGGGGGGTTGGGCATATTATTAGGGGATCTGGCTCTTGTACTGTAGTTCCTTTCCTCTAACAACCTTGAAAAGTGTAATGTGTTATATAAACCCATCAGCAGGTTTGTCAGTTATAAATGAAACAATCACAAAATGACTGAATGCTGAATTAATTTGTAATATCCTAAAAACAATGCCAGGATGCTCTTTTGAAATTGATTAAAATTAAGTACGTCCCTGTTTGCTTATCTATATCAAGATTGATGAACTTGATCCATTTTAGCTTTAAAACCCACCATCCTCTGAAATTACTTTTAAAAGGCGGGTTTAGATTATTCCAACAGAAGAAATGAATTGTGATGGTGATGTCTGTCTCCCCAGAACTCAGTTGGGGCTTCAGGAATGACCCCCAGGACCATCAACCAAACAGCTGGAACCACAGTTACCTCAGTAACAGTGAGCAAAGTAAGAATTGTGTATTCATGTGCTGGAACTGTAAATTTAGGGCGCACTCACATTTGGCCCAGTTGCTTCGTACTGGGCCTAAGTGCACGTGTCCCCCTCCCCACTCCCCCGCTGGCCTGCACTCACACTGCTCTGAGCACAATTACTACCTGTAATTCAGTCATTTAAGTCACCACATTGGGAGACGTGACTGCAACTTTACTGACTTTGTGGCTTATTTGGAGTCTTTTTGTTCAGATACTGCATACTCACATTTGTTGATTATGCATTATGCTCATTTATTTTTGCACAGGCAGAGGTGACAAGGAAGGCATTCAGTTAAATTGTCATGTTGGCGTTGTGTGTACTTGTGCTCGCGCATGAGCAACCAACCCATGCTAAAGCACACCTCTTCCAACTGTGCCAGGGCCAAGGAAGTGTACCATGCTTGGGAACTCTATGTAGTGCTTACAGTGGTCAAATATAGCGAACTTTGTGAGTCAAACGTGTTTGGGCACAGTACGCATGGCCTAATTTGAGTGTACCCTTAATGACACTCCAACTACATATTTAACAAGACAGATGCACGTTAATAAAAGAAGGAAAAATGTGCTGCAGTTAACATAGTTAAATGAGATTTTGTATTTTTGACGTGGGTACTATTTTGTCAGGAGACAATTGAGAATGTGAAGAAATGCAAGAGCTTCCTGTCTACACTGATCAAGCTGGCGTCCACGGGCAAACAATCAACAGAGACTGCGGCCAGCGTGAGGGAGCTGGTCAAGGACCTGCTGGTGAGAGAGCCGTACGAACAAGAGACAAACCTAATCCCACCATCTGATATATTGTATACACGTTTCACATTTGCCAAGGATATTCCCAAATAAAAAAACAAACATTGTATCATCTGTGCATGCAATGACAACTCTCACTTTCCAGTCTCCCGTGCCTTTGTTTTCTCCCAGGAGGGCAAACTGGAAGCTGAGGAATTCACCAGCAGATTATACAAAGAGCTAAACTCTTCACCCCAACCTTACCTTGTGCCTTTCCTGAAGGTTGGAAACATCTGCTTTGATGTCATTTTCATTCTTAGGACCAGAGCAAGCAGAATGTCATATTTCTGTGTGTCTTTTTGTGTTCAAGTCTGTTTGTCTGTTTGTCTTCTTTAGAGAAGCCTCCCAGCCTTGAGGCAGCTCACCCCGGACTCGGCAGCCTTCGTACAGCAGAGTCAGCTCGCGCAGCCAGTCTCAGCTCCAGTCACTTCCACCACACCCACTCATAGCACAATGGTCCTGGGCAGCCCAGCCCCCCGTCTCACTGTTCCAGTCAGCAGGCCTCAGCTCCAGCCTGGTGGCAAACCAGGACAGACCTCTTCACCGGTGAACTGACAAACTCATATTTTAAATTTCAGCTTAATTTCACTTCAATTAAAAGCACTCTAGAAATTTCTACGTCCTAAAAATGCACGAAAAACATTAAGAATGCATGCCACATAATCTGCATTTGAAACCATCACAGCTCCTCCAGCCTCAGCAGCAGAGAGCAGTGTTGAGACCTCAGGTAACTTTACCAACGACCCCCATGGTAACTCTCAGGAATCCGGCCCCCGGCCACATTGTGTTGGGACAACAAAGGGTCCAGCTCAAAGAGCTGCAACCAGGTGAGGATGACAGTCTTCTAACAACATCTGTCTGTGCGTGTGTGTGCTGCCCTTATAAGTAACATGTTTGCCATTTTGTGTTTCTGTCGGTTCCTAAACAAGTTTGTCCTGCAGCCTATAACACAGCTCAAAAGCACAAGCTGAAAGAGGCTGGCGGCACTTTCAAGTAAGAGAAAAGCTAACAGAATTCAAAACAGTTTTAATGCAGGTGTAGCTCTGTAAAAATGTGTTTCAGGTTTTGGTGTCAGTGTTGTTGTTGTCACGGCTCCCCAAAACATCTAGATTTCTGATTTTGATCTTAAACAACCATCTGGTTTTTACACACTTGCTTCATGTTTGCAGAGATGATGATGACATCAATGATGTGGCCTCCATGGCTGGAGTGAACCTATCAGAAGAAAGTGCTAATATTCTAGCAACCAATTCTGGACTAGTTGGAGCGGTGACACATTCCTGTAGGGACGAGACTTTTCTTTCCTGTTCAGTGCTGCAGTGCAGAATGCTGGAGATTGGTGAGACACTAAGATTACTGACTGACAGAGCATCCATCGATCCACCCGTCCATCTAAAGGTGTCTCCCTGTTTCTTTTGCAGGCAGGAGGTATGGTCTAACAGACCTGGGCACTGACGTGGTGAAATATGTCTCTCATGCTGCGGAGCAGAGGCTTCAGAGCCTGCTGGAAAAGGTTTCCCAGATGTCCAAGCAGAAAAACATCAACTTCAAGGTTTGTTTGGAGCATTGCTATAGAGAGGCTCATTCCAGTAAAATGTAAAATGTTATTTTCCACCATGCAGTTAAAACATTGTTTCATGGCGTCGCAATCAATCAGATCTTTATTACAGTTTTAGTTTTCAGTGATTTTTGCCTTAAGCAATTAGCCTCGTGATGTTTCAGTTTACACACAGGCGGCAATGTCTCCTTGTAATCTTTCGGCCTTTTTCTGGGATGACATCTTAACACTACTGCTGGTTGGCAGGAGGATGACAGTTACGAGCAGAGCAGCGATGTTCGTGCTCAGCTCAAGTTCTTTGAGCAGCTGGACCAGCTAGAGAAACAGCAGAAGGAGGAGCAGGAGCGAGAAATCCTCCTCAAGGCAGCTAAGGTACAGTGACAGTGGGAGACATTAAAAAATTCTTGTTAATCTAATTCTAATAAGTTGAAGTTATTATATGAATCGTTGGCTTCTGATGGCTGATCACAAATAAATGTAAATTATATTTATAATTCTATTATTTGGTTATTTCAAGATCATGCATTGCCATCACTTATTTTTTATATTGTTAAGATTAAATCAAGGACCATTTATTATTAGCTTTTGTTTATTAACAGATATACTCTTCTCCAGAGATAAATTATGGTATATAAAGTTGTAGAAAAGGTGTCCTGCGATTTAGGGAGAATGTAAAATAAACAGTTCCTAACAAATGTAATATTTGATTTGTCAAAAGAAAAGGTGGAAAATGTATAGCACAAAATAAAATTCCAGTATATGACATTAGGAAGAAACTGGTGCATGGATTTATTGAACCACCTATGCTTAAGGTATACTTTGCTGAGCTGTTGTAAAACACTCCATTTACAGGAAAATCTGGCATAGTATAGCTTTAAAAGTGTACTTTTGTAACATATGGGCATAATTGTGGTTAGTTAGTTAGTATAAAATGTTCAAAGAGAACTGACATTCATGAACAACGTTGACATCATGTCAAGGCTATGTCTGTTCTGAGCTTGGTTTCTGGCCTTGTTCTGAATGCTGAACCTGGTGGATCCGACCCGGCCGTCTGTGGTGACTCCCTCTATGATCTGAAGTCGTGATCTAGGCCCCTCAGCTCCTAAATAAGCCAACAGCGGTTAAAGCTACAGCCAAACCCACAACAACTAACTTAGAGGAAACAGCATAGTGGCCACAGATAGCTGTTACAATATGCTGCTCCCTATATTTTTGGTGCCTTCAAATTCTTATAAATGATTCCCTTAAATATTGAGCAGGTTTTTATTCACCTGTTGTACAGCATAATCCCTTTTGACTAAATATTGCTGGATATAAATTTACTATTCAGTAAAATTCTGGCTTAGCCAGAACAAGCAGTTGATGTAGAACCTGATTTTGAAAGTCTTTTTCATAGAGTTGTAGTTTGATAGATATTCTTCCAGAAGGGACTTAATTTCATCAGTTGCCAAATCCAAGGTATCTACAGTCCTTTAAAGCTTTGGCTTTGATCTTTAAGCTGCCAGCATAAAAATATTAATGTGTCTTGCATTTGGCCCTGTAGTCTCGAGCTCGGCAAGAGGATCCAGAGCAGCTGCGTCTGAAACAGAAGGCAAAAGAGGTAAGTTGAGAGGAGGACAGTCGACTAGTCGACTACTCCTGCATGTTCTGTATGTTTCTTCACTGTGTGTTTGATTTCATTGTTGGTGTCTGTTGTCCAGATGCAGCAGCAGGAGCTTGCCCAGTTGAGACATAGGGAGGCCAACTTGACAGCTTTGGCCGCCATCGGTCCCAGGAAGAAGAGGAGGATTCTGGATTCTCCATCTTCCTCTGCTGCAGCTGAGGTAAAACTAATCTCAGTGCATTACCGGTATACTGTTGTTTATCTTGGGTAAAATGTCAAGTATCGGTAGCAGGGACTTTCCACGTAGCCCACACGAGAATTAAAAAGCACATAAGTCTGGAACAGCCTGTTTTTTTGCATCTGTTCATTCTGTTTAGACCCGGGTGTTGTCCCCAGTTGCTCATAAAGATTAGGTTGCAGTTACATTATTGGTATTAGACATAAATGTCCATCAATTTCCAGAAACAACGTTTCATAAAAAATAATAAAATGATAGATTTCATCATTTCCAGTGTTGTGATTTTCAGGCGACAACACACAGGAACCTTACATTGGTCTTGACTAAAGAGGCTGCAGACTTTATTCAATGACTAACCATAACCGTCACTATGCATTTGTTGCAAAACTGTCAACTTGCAACCTACTTTTTACTCCCACCGTGCTCTATTCCCACTTCTCTTGTGCTCAGAATTACAGATGTTGGCAGCAGTAATAACATCTACTTGCCTGTACTACTCTGACAGGAACCTCTTCTCAGTCACCAGTTCTTTTTACGTACCTGACAAAAATAGCACAATGAACCAGCTCAGTAGTTGTCGTAGAACAATGTACACACTTCCAACTGACTTCACAAATAGCAGATTACTATTACTGCTTAATTGAACTGATTTTGAAAAAGCTTTACACGTTAAATCTCTTTTGTGAAATCAGTTTGACCATTTTCTACAATAATTGGCCGTGTATTTTCTGATCATCGCTGACAATTGTGTTTAGAAAAACACTTTGTGATGTCATTTTAAGACTGTCGCTGTCTCGAATTGTTAATGCTGATTTTGTGCAATTTTCCTGGATGAAGACTTCTTTATGGGCTTAGAATTTGTAAAAATACAGGGGAAAAAATACTAAAAATAGCGGTAGGTGGCAGTGAATGAGTGATGCGGAAGATGTTGCCAAATTTAATAAATGTATACTTTATATGTAACAGACAATTCATCCAGGTACCCAAAACAGACTGCTGTGAAGTCTTTTCCTGTTAAAGCACTATCTACATCCTCTAACAGCCTTTTCTGAAGAACGATAGTTCATTTTCCCCGACATGCATCGTTCCATCCATTTTCTCCACTGCTCTCTGCAAGTTCAGCATCATCAGGTGCTGATGTCAGTCCCATCAGGCATTAGGCCAGAGTACCCTGCCAATCTTGACAGGTTAAGAGCTTTTAAATATACATGTGAAGACAGATATTCACAACCAACTGGCAGTTTAAAGTATCCAACTCAGTTTTCCTATTGAAATCATCTGTCCATTACTTCTAGCTAATTCACACATTTACAGCCATAAAAAAAACCAATCATATTTGAGAACCACTGATTTAACATTATTGTTTTTCTGGAATATGGGAGAATCACAACCTAATTTCCAAAACAGAGTTGGGAGGCTGTGTAAAATGTAAATAAAAACAGAATTTAATAATTTGCAAAAAAAAATCGATGCCCATATTTAATTGAACCTAGCAAAAGGGCAACCTATTGAATGTTGAAACTAAAAAATTTGTTTGAAAATTATATCCTCATTTAGAATTTGATGCCTGCAGCAAATTAAAAAAAAAATGGATTAGGGTCATATTTAAAACTCTGTGGCATCACATCTTCTTAACACTGTGTTTGGTAACAGAGGAGACCAACTGCTGTTACCTTGAAATGGATTGTTTTGCTATTCTTGCTTGCTGTACAATTTCAGACGCTCAACAGTTGAGGGTCTCTCTCGTTGTATTTCATGTTTCTACATTTTCAGTGAGTGACAAATTGGGGCGTAGTACCCAGACTCTCTTACTATGGAGCCATGCTGTTGTGATGCATAAAGAATGTGGTTTGGCATTGTCTTGCTGTAAAAAGCAAGGCCTTCTCAGAAGATTTTTTTTCTATTTGTAAGCATATGGTCCTCCGAAACATGTTGATGTCATTCTACATTACAGATTACAATAGGTAACTTGTATAAACATAACTTATATCTAAACTTATGATTGTGAAAACTCCTGCTCCTAATGTTGTTTGCAAAAAATCCTATGCTTCACCAAAAAAAGAAATAATTAGAGTATTTGATGGTGCTTTCAAAGGGTGCTCACGCTTGGTCACTTTGCTGCTACCTATTGGTTGACGTCACTCAGCAAAATGTAAAAATGACAAAGATATATGGGTTCAGGTGCATGCAGACATGAAGTAAAAAGCAAATATGTGAGTACAAAAGATAAATATTTGCAGTTAGCTGAACTTTAGCCCTTTCCCCACATGAATATTACATATCATAGTATATAAAGTAGTTAAAAGTAGCCTGACCTTAATCACTGGCAACAACAAACTTGCTTACTCAATGATGCATTGGTATTAACAAGCTACTAGTAACATATATATTAGAATTACTCATTTCTGTAGAATGCCTGCTTTTATTTTTTAATACTATAAGCATATTGCATGTTGAATATAAGTATTTTAAATACTTGTTGTGTTGGTACCTCTTAAACTTAAATGTTAATACCTTTTCCATCCCTGTTTGGTGTTTACTCATTAGATCGCTCCTCCCACAAAATACAAATATCACAGGCTCATTCTCTCTCTCGCTCTCCTTCCCACTGGCCTCTAATCTTGCAGGGATCAGGATTATGTCCCTCTCTGTCTGGTGGGACCAGTTCGTCAGGCTCCAGACCCACTCGGCAGCGCATCACACGCGTCAATCTCAGGGACCTGCTCTACTGTTTGGAGAATGAGAGATTTACCAGTCGCTCCCATTTCCTCTACAAGGGCTTCCTCAAATAAGCTTGGTGTCAGAGAGGAGAGGAGTGGGGGGGTCGAGGTGTGTGGGGAGAGCACCTGCTCCTACCACAGAGACATTATAAGAGACTCTTCACAGTGAAGAGGAGGAAGAGCAGTGACTTGCCACGTTTCAAGTTGTTTGAAATATATGTAAACCTGACAGACAGTGGTAACATTAATGGGTCGCCTCTCTACCTCTCCTCAAATAATGTTTGCTTTCTTTCTGACGAGTCACGGACTAATGGCCCTTTATTTGCCCTGCGTAACTTCTTTTTCAAGAAAGTTACAAAAAATGTCAACATGCTTTCTGAGGAAAGGTTTTTGTCCTAACAAATTACTTAATGTACAAATATGCACTGTCATGCAGCACAGTTTATTTTCTGATTATTTGTGTGCACATTAGGCTCGAAGCAATGGAAATCAAAGCCTTTGTTTCAGTAGAGCACCGACTAATTTTAACGATTAATAATTTTATTTTATTTTTTCTTTTGTCAGCTGGAGTAGTTTGAACTCCAGACTATGTAACCTACTGAGTTGCCTTTCTAACTATGAATAAGCCATATAGCCATTTTGCAGCAATTAACCCCCCTATAACTCATAATGCAGTAGCTCACTCAGTATCAGTCATCTCCTGTCCCTTTTGATTTGATTTTGTTTTCCAGCATATTTATTTACTAAATTCCTGCTTTAATGAATGCATAGTTATTTATTTAAATTCATGTGACTGTTGTTTCATGTATCTTTAAATTGTATCTTTAAAAAACAAAATGTGCAAATCGTTGAACAGGATATGTTGAAAATCACTTTCGTAATTTTGTTGGGTATATATTTTTCAGTGTGTAAAGAGAGACGTACTCTTTGTTTTGTTCTTTTGTTAAATCCATCAAATTGTTCTAGAAGTAAAATTAGTTAAACATGTATTGATTTCTAAAAATTAAAACATTTTCAGCAGACTCTTAAATCTGTAAAACTATGCCAAACATACATGTACTGGACTTTATTTTTGTAGGTGCCCCCAAACACACATTTGTACTCTTTTATTAAACAGACTTACAGTATCATCCAGTCTAACAAACTGGAGCTTCTTCCTGTATATTTGTAAATGGTACACCTAAAGTTTTACACAGTTTTGTATAGAATGGAGAATTTACCCATACAACATAAAGACAACCACATTTTCTCTATTGAAAAGTTTGAATAAATAACAATTTTACATTAATTGCTTTGGTTTTGTGTTTTAATCATAAGAAGTTTTCTCTGTATTATATTGTATTGCACTAGGGGGCAGCATTGCTTTATCATATAAAACAGGAAAGCGTGCTGCATGTAGTATAGAGGAATATTGAGGCTTTATGCTAGAATGAGTTGAATGCTTGTAATTCCCTCTTACGCTACCTGCACACAGATAATTCCATTTAATCCTTGAGCATCTGTAAAGGTACATGTAGTACATACACAGTGTGTGTCCCCTCTGCCTATGTATAAACATAATATAAACAGAGCACCCACTGACACCCAGTCTGTGCTTTTCTTTGTTGGGATGTCTTGTGTGGGTCTGTCTCCATTATCAGCCCATCGCGCTGTGCACTGAAAACAGCTGCAACATCAGCTGCTAACATTCACCACAACCACAGGCTGGAAATAATTATTCCACTGTGCCACTGGGAGAGCGGCCTGATGTCGCCATGATTGGGAGCAGCTTTAGTGTCTGCATCGACAAAAGAGGAACAATAAGTGTACATTTGGATCTATCAGTAGTGATGAGCCACAATGTAATTTTCCATAATGACAGCACGTCTGGGAACCACTGGGTGGCAATAGCTCATTTTATCAAATTAACCAGTTTTTCCTATAGATCCAGGAGCTGAAGCTTCCAGGTCCTGGTTAATATTTAATATTGCCTGGCTAGGTTTGGCTGAATATTTTGTTCACCTTTTGCTCTGTTTGAACCACAGTAGAGATGGACAGAAACAATCTGGGATTGTAAAATAACGTCAGCAGCACTGTGGAGCTGTGACAAAGCAGAGCCAGATAAAACCCAGGCTTTCACTGAGTAAGGAAGCAGCCTGACACTCTCTCATGGCATCCCTGTGTGGTTGCACTGGAGATTCAGGTTAGGCTTCACCCCTTGTGCCTCTGCCCAATCCAATATTTTTCCTGGTAATCCCTCTTCCACTCTTCAACACTGCTGCTCTTTCAGAGTTAAGTCCACATAAGCTTCCACTTGAGTGCCAGAGGCAGAGCGACAACAGGGATGGTGGGTTGCCTAGCGACATCTCAGTCGCTGCACCTGAGGCTGTTGGGTAAACACCCTGAGCCTGCCAGAGGCAAGAAGAGAAGAGTAACATCCCTGCCTCCTTCCATCATATTTATTAAAGAGGCCTGTTGTTAATTTGATGCATTCAGTGTTGTCACTGGTGCTTTCACCTCAGGGTGCGACTGTATAATATAGCATATCTAAAGCAAGTTTATTTTTGTGTTTGTGAGTCTTAGCTAGTCAGAACTTGGCTACGGGGTGCTTTTGTCTGATTCCAAGTTGGGATTTGACTGCCCTGATAGCGCCGCTTAGAAGTTTTATGAGAAGTCTCCAGTCTAGAACTCTTTGTTTACGTCCACAGAGGGGCTCAGTTTTAATGATGGTTCGAGGCTGATGGAAGCTTCTCACCCCCCATTACTTACACAATTCAGATAGTTCAGAAATTCTTTATTAAGGTAAGAGCCTATAGCCAGATGAAAAAGACAGGTTGTTTATATTTTTTTCATTGATGCAAACCAAAGAACTTCAAATTTAATGCATAATCCCACCATATTCATGCTGTGAGACAAATGCAATATTAAAAGTCAATTAATTTTACACTTTTCAATGGTTCTTTGCGTTTTGTTAATTAAGCTCTGTGCTTATGAATAAAATCTCTCCTAGGAGGGTCATGAGAATGTGATTTGGATGAACTGATGTGTCACACTGTGATCTAGTCTCTGCACTTTATCGTCCATTAATATGATGCACAAATCCAGTAGCCTGTAACCACATTTATCCTGAAATAATAAAAAGAATGAAATTCAAAATCCTTTCCTGCCCCTGAAATTTATGTTAACATGCAACAGTTAATTAGTTCACACCTTCCCGTAAGTTCCTATTTTCTATGTCCATGTCCTTGTTCCATCCAGTTTAATGCTAACTTTGGACTTTGGTGTTATGGGGTCGACCGGGGCACTCTACTTTGGCTGGGAGACACTATAATAAGGCCAGTGTTTATGACTGCCGCTGAAATGGGTTTGTGAGCGTGGCTGAACCTGGGAGGTATTGATAGTGGGGTTAATAGCCTGTTGGCCTCTTTAATGGAGCCAAATCAGGTCAAGCAGCAGGGAGAGTCAGCCCGTGGAGAGGAGCGTCTTCAATTACAAAGTCATCCCCTGCAAGAGGCGGGAAGGGCACCAAAATGTTGATGTATAAACCCGCAGTTCACACAGAGAAATGCATGACATGCTCCTAAACACGCCAGCTCAGACACACGTTGGAATAAACAAGCTGGGTTCCCAGGCTCTAAATGATTTCAAAAAAGGTCTCTTGCTGCTAAGCAAAGAGCTCAGATTATCTTGTCTTTTATCTTTGTTGTATATTGATCTAAATTTGATCCGCAAGACTGTGTAACAACTTGTTTGACAAGCGTAAGAGTCCAGGGTCCAGTGTGGCGGTACATTTAGATGACATGTGCCCTACTTAAAACAGAAAATTCTTACCTTTTGTGTTCTAAAGGAAATCCATGTTCACTGAACAATGTGCACACAGATCCTTATGAACAACTGAAAAAGCGGCGAATGCTGGATTTCGTTAGCGATAAATAACTTATCTGAGTGTACGTTGATATAACAATGAACAAAATAAACAGTAATTATCTACAGGCTAAAAGTTTGTAGTCTCTTACGCACTTATTCTGCTATCACTGTGTGGTGTTTGCTGCCCTCTACTGGGGTAAAATTCAGTACACACCAACACACACACTGTTGTCCTGAACAGCTACTTGCTACCAGCTGCTCATGCATGAACTGGGCTGTGATGAAACATTTCTCCACAGGATAAGTGTATTGTCAGTTTACACAACAACAGTAAGGTTGGCGCTTAAAAAGAATTCTCTGGAACTCTGGAACGTGGAATGATGTTTTTGTGTAAAGAAATGGCCGAAACGCAACAATAGTTTAATGTTTTTTGTTAAATTCATTTGTGTGTAAATAACAGCTTATTTGGCTTGTGTTAAGTATTGGTTTTGCTCTTAAATTAAGGGTTTTTTTTTCCCTTCATCTGCACCTATAGGCTCTTTGAAGATGCTAATTTGTTTTTTGGTTATGAACATCCTTGACCTGTATGTTTTGCTATATGTTGTTAAAAAAAAAAAAAAAAAAAAAAAAAAAAAAAAAAAAAAAAGCCTTTGTTTTTTGTCAAAACTTGTTTCAACCTTTGTTTCTCATAGTTACTCACCATTTTATCGGACTCCTCTCATCCCCTTACAGGAATTAACTGTCATGAATGTAAATGCCGAACAAATAAATGACATTACTAAGGTGTGGCACCCTGAGAGGTACATTCAAAGGTCAACACCCCGTTTTGACTTACATTTTTGAGAGTTATCCTCTGAGCACCGTAAATATCACCGCCAAATAACATGACATGACAATTATGAAAGACCTTCCTCAGAGCTACACCATTATACCAGCAACAAAAGATGGCACCCCCAAACAACATGTTACCAAAAATAAATGCAAATTTCTATTTTGAAATACACCAGAAGTAATATAAATAACCATGAGACACTATTTGTGCCAAGAGAATCAAGGCATCTTAAAGTAACTTTACAGTTAAGAAAGACAAAAAATGAATTATGTATGAACAGTGTCATCTCTTTAGTGTGTAATCCCCATGAAACATATGTAAATGATGCTCTCGAAATGAAAAGAGGATTTCATATACGTAAGTCACACACATATAAGAACAGTCATCAAGCCGTGTCTAATCAGCTTACAGTGGGCACATGGCCAAGGAGGCCGTTGTCCCTTGTTGAGCTGCTAAAATATCATCATTATATTACAAGACTAATTCTGTTACACCCATGTGGCAGCCAATTATGTATTTATAATAACGACTGTGCAGCACATCCATTATTCATCATTAAGCATTGGCCTGTCTTCCTGAAGTGAGGCTGACAGAAGGAACTGGAGGGGCAGATGGGACTGGAAACTTGACTGTACCCTAAGGGACACAATAGACAGACATGGCTGTGCAGGAATCGTCTCCTACCATTTAGAAATGTGGCCCAGGAAGGCACTTAACCTGTGGCTAAACTGAAGAATTACATCCAGTTGATTGGAGCAGCCGCTCTGCTCAGGAATGTATCTCAAATTTCCGAATGTGCATGTAATCACTCAGAGAAATTGGTCTGAAAACTGGTACTGCTGAAGCAGGAGCTCAGGCAGAGGCAGCAGCACAGATTTCAAGTAATTGGGCTGAGGAAGTCAATACATAACACCAGAGGAATAACACGATGCACTGTTCATGTTAAATATGTAATAGATGTTCTTAGATATGACAAGTATGTTTGGGAGGTTAAATGAACATTAATGTTGTAGGAGTCAAAACTCATTATTTGGAGGCTCGATTTTCAGTGGTGGAAAAACAATTTGGATGATTTCCATAAGAAAAGTCATATCACAATGAAAAAGCTCAGAAACAACCATGATCCAGGTAAATAAAAGCTTTACACTCATAGGATACTTTACTATTGCCCCTTCATGAAGCTGGGGACACACAAGGAACAGATTAAAAACAAAGATGAGAGCAAAGAAAGCCAAATTTGCTTCACTTTGACTCTTTACCATGGGTCAGGCTTCAAGAACACGTGATGCTAAGCCTACATTTCCCATCCATCAACTCAGCGTTGTCTTTCACGGAGGGGAGCCACAGACATGACCCTTTTTTCAGTGTGCTGGAAAACATGATGGAGTGCCCTTCATTTTCCCTGAAGTTTTGGCAGCAAAACAAACTTAAAATTCAGAAGAAAATACTCTCATATTCACACATCATTTAAGAGCATTATAAAATCTTGAAAGTGGCTAAGTTAAGTTCTTAGAGGTCCAGAAATAAGCAATACTCCACTGCTCGAATAGTAGCACCTGACTCCATCTTACTGTGTGTCAGCGACTGTATGAAAATTTCATTAAATGGATTTTATTCAAAATGTGAGAGCACAATGTAGAGTAATAAGACTATAGAGTCTGAAGTCTGTGAAGATTCTCAGTCATCCAGGTCGTGGTAGTCTCGGTGTTTCTTCTGAAGGCAACTAGACTACTGAACTACAAGAAGTCCAGTTGCCTTCAGAAGAAACACCAAGACTATAGAGTCTGAAGCCACATTAGCCACTCAGTCTGTGCTTGTAGTCACAGCTGTGCTGTTATCACCATGCTGACACACTTGCAGTCATGTCCCGTTATGACAATACTATCATGCTGATGTTAAGCAGATATCACTTTGACCATGTTCAGCATCGTAGTTTAGTATGTTATCATTTGCTGCTGGTTAGCGCAACAGAAAATGATGCTACAGAGCATTTTGTAATATTTTGTCAAAAAACAGTACAAGGTTGAAGAAAGTATATGGCAAGTTGAAAATTCGGTCATCAGCTTTGTCATCATTCATCTGCCAACTTAAATGGCAATCCGTTTGATAATATTCAATACATTTCACTTACAAACACAAAAGTCCTCATGATGTAGAGGCATCCTCTAGGAACCATGACTATGTATACAGAATGTATGACAATTTATTTAATCCAGCTGTTTACACTAAATATGTGACGTTACAACATGTCAGGGGATGAATGAATATTTCTGTTTCAGAGTTGCTGGTAGTGTGTACGCTGACTCACTGTCACATCGGTTCATGGGACAATTTAACAGATCATTAATATTCATAGTATCTGCCATGCTTTTTGTTCTAAGATAATAGTGCTCCAATTAATCAGTTTTATGTAACTAACTGGCACACAGAGAACTTTGTGGTTTTGGGCCCCAGCAGGTGTGAGTAATCCAGTGTTTCAAGGTAGCGCTGCTATATTACTACAAACTTCAGGTTTAAGGTGCTGCAAAGTAATATACTGTGAGTTACTTTATTTTTGATACGTAAAGATGTAGTCAGTATGTTTAATAATCTTAAAATGGACATTTAATGACATGATACTGCACTACAAAACACAGCCACAACTACTGTAGAAGTAAAATGTGCTTCTCAGATGCAGTAATGCAAAGACTGTGTTTTAACCCTGACTGACATGAACATCTTGTCTTTGTAATAGCAAAATGTGTCCACTGGACCAGCCATCCATGTCAATGGTCAAATGGTGGTTGAACAGTGGAATTTCTCTCTCCTGCGTGCAGCTGGTACATCAAGTTTATTCCACTGCGTTGATCTCATTTTATTCGGAGTCCTGAAATAGCAGGAGGCTTAGGGGGTCGTCAGCTGAAAAGCAGCCAGCAGAGACAGCCTATCAATGGAGGCACCTTTGCCGAATAGCAACATCAACAGTAAACAGTTGATCGCACAGCCGGCACCATCCAGTGGTGCTTTTCACGCTGGCCGGTTCCCTGCTCCGGCCCAGGAGACTCACTAGCTATGCAGCGAGGAAATGAGAATTGCCAGGCTTGGACATGTTTGAAGAGGAGAACTTTATTTACAACACACAAACACTGGCTGCAAGCCAGCGGCAAAGCTTTCAGTCTATAAACTCCATTTATCAAGGGGGGGAGTTGGAGTTTGTCTTCTTCTTTTACTCTGCTTATCTGTCAGTTGGAGGCCCTGCAATGCTCAAATAAGCCTTCCCTAAAGTTAATCTTTTTAACCACCAACTGGCTACGACCAAGATGACCTTTTACAAACTTGATTATTTCAGTGTGCTGGTGTGATTGCTCCCTCATTTACATAGTTTTCACGACTCAATGGGGCACAGCAGAATTCACTTGTACTACAGTAAAGGTTAATGCAAAGTTTATTAGTGGCTGTTCTCATCAATGGGATACCCCAGTGTGGATGAAAAATCATTAGCTAGTCCAGCACTCCCCATTAGATTTGATAAGTCTGCCCTGTATATTTCTTCACCACCCACCCTTTGAATTTTTTGACCATGATGGACACATGATTAAGGGACACTTAATCCCTCCAACTCATATTTAACCTTTCTCTTTTCTAAATGCTGTGCTTTAATGCCACCCCTTCATCTACTAACTCCGTTCTCTCTTCCTCCTAATCATGTCAACATACCTGCATTTTGCCCCTGCCTCATTTTTCTTGCTCCTTCGTACTGCCTACCGCTCAGTTCTCTCTCTCTGGGTGTCTCATTAAAGGCGCTCTGTCTAATGAGATTATGCCGTGGGGATTAATGGTGTGGCTAATTGATAGACACACAGCCGGAGAGGATTAAATCCCTGTAAGTCCCCAGTGGGCTTTTTGGCGCCTCAGCTGACTAATTGAAATCACAGGAATGGACACAAATATGCTTCCGGACCCGTGTCTAGCTCTTCAACATCTGAGATGCAATGAAAGGACAAATAGAGGCTGTTTCCTGCACGATCCACCTATGTGAGGCCTATGTTGCCGTCTGCCAAACATCAGACATGTTCAGATCCAACACAGAGTGGCTGTAAGTCTACGCAAGGGGACACAATGTTGGAACAAACACTGATTTCAAATTCAACAGAGGCCCATCATATATTGTAGCTTAGGTCACTACTGAACCAACCTGGTGACATCACACAGTTCACCACACATCTGAAGATGATGCATGGGCGGTGGGGGCATTCAAAAAAAGATGCCATATTTTCAAAACATGTTTTTATTTTCTGAAGCACACATCCAGTATCTAGATGAATGAATAAAATAATTCCAGGACACTGAAGAAGAGAACAACTATCAGCAGGCATGGCTAGTGACCCCTACACTGTCCAGGGGCCGGAGGCCAACAGGACAGACAAGTCTGCCAGAGACAATACAGAGTGAAAGGCTTTATTTTCACATATAAAAGGAGTATAAAGCATTTTTTTTTTTTTTTTTAATAGAAAAAAACCCCCTTCAAAATAAAAAGGAAGAATTTGAAAAAAAGAGTAAATTATATATAAGCAGGCATCTTGAAAAATGGAATTATGTATCAACAGAGGACAAAAAATGATCCACATATCAAAAAAATGAAAATAAACGGGCCAAAAATCCCCTTCGCCTTGTGAAGAGCTAGAGAAAGAGCAGCAACTTTTACGTCATCATTACTTCAAAAATAGGTATCTTACAGTATTTTGTATTTTTTCAGTGACTTTATACAGAGTATATTCATATAATTTCTGCTGAATATTTTCACATTCTCACCACATAGTAACAAGTGCTTTGAGTAAAGCATTTTGGGATTAAAGAAAAATGAAAATCATGCACCTTTTAATGTTGACCTATAAAAAACGGGAATGTTCAAGGCGACCAATAACAGGAGAAACTTTCCCAGATGCCTTTGCTCCAAATTCCATTTTCATACAATGTCTGACTTATCAGTTCATGCCTACATAAGCTTTACATTGTGGAGAAAGCAACATATGACCATATAGGGCAGGCAAGCATCTTAATATAAAGGCTCCTAAACTCAGTCCACAGAGGAAAGGCGGGCATTCTCCACTAAATTAGAAAACCCCCACATGTATAAAAACGGTCTCACACAATGTCAGAGTGTCGACAAATGATGGTTGTGAAAGTCAAACTGAGCAGGTCCATGGAGAAGATAGGATTGTCTTCCCCACAACAACTCTTATTGGCATCTTTTGGGCTGTAATTCGTTGAGTTATGATATACGATAGTCTGCCCTGGTTGTGTCCTCCCCTCCTGAGACTGGCTGCTGGGGTTGTTCATCTGCAACACTGTGACGGGGACAGGAGAGTGACGGCTAGAGCTGATTTCAGGAGCTCAGGGGCGGCGGGGGACGAGAGAAACGTTCCTCCACTGTACTGCACGAATGGCAACTGATCCTGAGATAGCAGGAGTCTGATACAAAGACACACCACAAAAGGCACTTTATAAAATGACAGTGCTTCTTCTAAGGAAATTCAAGTTGACAGAGTGAAAGAGTCAGAGAGCGTCTTCCTGAAAACATTCTCTTCAGTGTTAGACTAAAGCAAGAGATGGTTTTGTTTTAACAATCGATTAAAGCACAAATTCACTCCTTGTGAATCTCACAATTGGATTGATTCTTCCCCAGAGGGCTTCCGGGTCCAGCACGGTGAGAGAACAACAACGAATAAAGAAAAGAAATTAAAAAAACATCACACTACAAACTTGCCACTTAAAAATATAAAGCCAGAATACAGTTGCATTGCAGCAGGTTTGCAGGCTCGGCTGCTGTGAGCAAACGAATGTGGTCCCCACATGTCAACCACGATAACATGTGCATCATGTTCTCTGACCCCTGCCTACGGTTTTTAGGAGCATCAATCCCGCCGGCCACGCCTTTCCCCAACCCCCTTCCACAGCCCCGACCAGCCCCCCCACCTCTCCACTCTCAGTCATCGTCCCCTCCTCCGTAGAGGTCAGCCAGCTTCTTGAAGCGAGGGCCCCAGTCGTTGAGGTAGTCGTAGTCCTGCTCCCCTGAGCTGATGGAGTTGAGTGAGCTGACAGAGCCGGCTGTTGAACCGCTGCCCTCGTAGTCAAACACCAGCAGGGAGTCATAGGGAGGAGCTGTTGGGTCGTTGTCTGCTGCCCTCAGACCCTGGATAAAACAAGATCAGCAGGTATTAAGGTGTTTTTGTTCAGTTTGTATATCTATCAGAAGCCCAGGACTTTGGACAAATAATTTCAATTTTTTTCTCTGTAAGTTTCTATTGGTAGTGGCTTCAACTAATTAAATTTAGAGCTTTACAGGTCAAGATCAGGGAAAAATTCCCCAAAATGCCCATTTGCTAACATCCTTTCTCAGTCAAAACTCTTCTTCTATCCCAGACCACATATGTACAGCATCAAGATGTAAACCCAAAACAAGTGCCACCTTGAAAGATAAATATTGAAGGTTGCTTGCTGGAGGTGATTTTGTAAAAATCACTATATTTGAAGATTCCTGGGAAGAATTCTTCCAAATTTCAGCTGATGTATCTTTTTAGCTAGTTTCACTATTGGAAAAAAAAATGGGTGTGAAACAAGCTCAATGTCCAAAAAGTCTACATTAAACTGAAGCTAAATTAAAAAGTGTGAAAGTGGTAATTAGTAAATGTTTTCCATTTTTGTAGTCTTTTTCTCTTGTAAGTACTGCCTTAATGACATTTTAGGCTGTTGTCTCAGACAATAGAAAAATTGTTGTGCCTTGGTGATTGCATTTTCTGTGTGCTCTTGATCTGCTGAAGAATAATCTTTTAGCCTTCGTTGACTCATGCCATGTAAACTTCTGCATGAGTTACCTCAGTGACTGTCCAGCTTTTAAAGCAAAGTAATTATGGAATCACCAGAACCTTCTCCCTCCATCTTTACACCAACTTACATCATTAATGAAGTCTCCTATATCTCCAGGGTGGGGCAGACTGGGTCTGATGGGGTACTGCGACTCAGCAATCACAGGCCTCTCGTCCACTCTGCGCACCCCAGCTGGCTTATTGATGATGTGGTCTAAAGACTCAGGCTGCTGCAGCTGGCTCAGGTCATAGTCCTGGATGGAGGATATGGAGGAAATGAGAGGAGAGCCTCAATCTTAATCTTTATGTCCTTTTAAGATTTCTTTATTTTTCTATCAAATGACATTTATATGTTTTTGTCTGATTTACTGACTATTTCTCCATTGTTAAGAGTCTCTTTTAAAAAGTGTTCAGCGGGGTCAATTAGAAACTGAACCAAGTGAATAATTCTCTCTTAATACAGTACATCCATAGTGTTCTATACACAGCAATGTTTCAAAGCTGGTACATATGCTTTGGCGCCATCACAGACTTTGATATATATATCAGTCAAGCCTGCAAGGGTTCAGGACTGACCTGCATCGCAATCTGTGCTACAGATCTGCGCTTTCCAACAGACATATGAGCCCTTTGGTAAATCCACTGTGCGGCAGTCTTTGCTTGAGGGAATTACCCACAATTCATTGTGTTTTAATGGCAGGAACATTGATGGACACAGACTGTTACAACGAAAGAGTTGTTTCATCTTTAAAATGTTGGTGCCCGGACAACCTTAAAATAAAGTTCATTGAAGATAAAAGGTTAAGGTAACGTTTTCATGATTCCTAGCTTTGGTAAATCCACTGTGCGGCAGTCTTTGCTTGAGGGAATTACCCACAATTCATTGTGTTTTAATGGCAGGAACATTGATGGACACAGACTGTTACAACGAAAGAGTTGTTTCATCTTTAAAATGTTGGTGCCCGGACAACCTTAAAATAAAGTTCATTGAAGATAAAAGGTTAAGGTAACGTTTTCATGATTCCTAGTTTCTTTTTGTTTCGTTTCGTTTTCTGCCGCTTATCTGGGTCCGGGTTGCGGGGGCAACAGCCTGAGCAGGGAGATCCAGACACCAAGACGTTCCCAAGCCAGCCGAGAGATATAATCTGTCCAGCGTGTCCTTTGTCTGCCCGGGGTCTCCTCCCAGGATCTCCTCCCGGATGGGCATGCCCGAAACACCTCCCCAGGGAGACTTCCAGGAGGCATCCTGACCAGATGCCCGAACCACCTCAACTGGCTCCTCTCAACGTGGAGGAGCAGCGGCTCTACTCTGAGCCTCTCCCGGATGTCCGAGCTCCTCACCCTATCTCTAAGGCTGAGCCCAGCCACCCTGCGAAGGAAACTCATTTTGGCCGCTTGTATTCGAGATCTCATTCTTTCGGTCACTACCCAGAGCTCATGACCATAGGTGAGAGTTGGGACGTAGATTGACCTGTAAATTGAAAGCTTTGC
>KV751324.1:11496936-11530556 GCA_001698575.1 Mola mola | reverse complement strand
TTTGTGGCCTTGATGATTGTTTGACAACTCCCTGCACACAGGCTGTCAGTTCGCTGAGAAGAATTCCTGATGCAGTACAAAACAGATAGACTATTACCACAGTAGCTCATCCAGGTTGTATTTCAACTTTTTTCCACTATCAGATAGTAACTAGTTTCATCATCTATGTAAAGGTCTGGTGCTCCAGGCCCCAAGCCCCATCGATCATTGTGTCAGTTATGATTGGCTGGGTGCCATTCATAACTGTAATAAATAAGTAAAGAGAATTTCAATCAAGGTGGAATATACCCCCTTGTTGACACTGGGCTCCAGAATCAATAGGCAGTCAACTGTTTGATCTTAAGTTGGTGTGCTTTGGGGCAGCCATTCCCTCATTTCTCATCGGATTAGAAACACCTGGGTCCCTCCTACTTACACAGAAATCAAGCACCACTATTTGTATTGCACTGGTACGTTAACTTTGTCCCCTTCTACAGTACCTGAAGGCTGACACTCAAGACCTTCACGGACTGATAGCCTTCTTTTATCCTAACAAAGACAAGGTCAGTGCATATTTATGTACACCATACTGTATGCACAGTATACCGACAGACCACCCCATTCTTTCACACTGTAGGATATCTAGTGGTAAGGCCTTACATTTGTGACGCATTTAAAGAGAAACGTAGGAGAAAGGTGGTTTTCAAGCATGCAAAAAATGTTGGCTTCAAAAATTACACTTAGATAAATTTTTATCCAAGAATCAAGCAATGCGATAATAAGAGTATTGATTCATATTTTATCAGCACTGCCTTATTGGACAGATTGATCTGAGTTTAGTAAGTGAAGCAGGGAGCAATGTGGTGGTCCCCTGTCGCAACTTTCTCATATTGCCAGTTCGCTAAAATATGTTTCAGAAAATATTAAAAACACAGCCCCCCCCCCGCCCATTTATCTCTTTTGATCCGACTAATATAATCTTTGTGTCTGTGGAGGCAAATAAAAAATTTGGAGGTAAAAATGGTACAAAACAAAAGTGTGTAGGTCTGGAAAGTTAAACTTATCTCATTTGCATGTACTACCTACAGGGTGGTACATGCATGTTGGACAAAATGCCTGATCTTGACGTGTAAATCTCAAAATTTCATCAGTTGAAGCCACTGCCAATAGAAACTCACAGAAATGTTGACAAAATGCCACATTTAATTCATGGAAAGTTTGCTATCATAACATGTCATGTGTTAGACTTATTTGTATATGTTCTCTGCAGTAACCCTACACTGTTACATTACGTCAAAAGTGAATTACACCATAATTATTCGGATTCATACTCTGAGGACAATCAATGCCCTGGCACACCATCAAGTAGTTAAAGGAATATTCCAGTGTGGACCAAAGTTGTAGACTAACTGGAGCAATTAACGTGCTGACGAAGCTAAAAATGAACGAACATTCCTGAAGCTTTATCATCACAACACACACACAGTCATCCTGACTTACCGGACTTACCATTGTCGAAAGCTAGGAATGTGGCCTCGTACACATTGTTTTTGACGTACATGGACTCTCTGTCCAGTAGGGCCATGGTGGTGATCTCACCATTGGTCCTGTTAATCTTAAGCCAGTTTGCTGGGTCTGACAGCTTGGAGTATCTGTACACACACACACGCACACACATGCACAGAGACAGAAAGACACTTCATTAAACCTCTACGTAAATTTACTGAAACACATTCCGCACATTCACAGCCAACTGTTAGTTGAATTACAGCAGCTATGAATCTTTTATTTGTGATCCTTAGTACCTCTTATCAAATTTCCATAATAACCAATACTAGCCATGCACCTTTGAAATATGACACAGAGAGAGGAACATATGTTCACCAAGCCTATCATAGCAACAGTG
The DNA here is from genome assembly GCA_001698575.1 of Mola mola. Classification (NCBI taxonomy): domain Eukaryota; kingdom Metazoa; phylum Chordata; class Actinopteri; order Tetraodontiformes; family Molidae; genus Mola; species Mola mola. Next base: position 11,528,671 of record KV751324.1, on the reverse strand, counting down.
TGATATGCAGAAAAGCCAAACAGCGCTGTTAAGTGCTCTTTGCACTCACACAACCGCTACAGCAGCTCTCATCACCGTCACTGGGTTGTGAGACGAACAAAGAGGAAAGTAACAGCTGCAACTAAAGTCTATAAATAGTATTAACAACTATGACGATCCCAAACTGACTGAGTGGAGTTAGTGGTTCCATCTTAAGGTAAATGAAACGCGGTTCCACTGGTAGCGTCCATGGCCAGCATATCACCATGACGACAGAAGGTAGGGGTCAGACGCACAAGCAAACCAGTAGGGTATAGTGAGAGATTAGATGCAGGTTTTGGAATGTGAGCATGGTAAGTATAAATGTGCAGGGGGAAAGGGGGCTTCATTAAATCAGTCTGGAGGAATCTAATATATCCTTCACATAAAGATCCAGACTTTGTGAAATGACAGATAAAGGAACTTGGTGTCTGACAGTGGTAACAGCCCATACCCATTACACACAAACCAAACCTCACAAATTATGTTACTGCCTAAATCCAAATAATCATGATTCTCATCTCAAAAAAAAAAATATCCATCAAAAACATAAATAAATACACAATTATTATCCTACTTTCCATTCCAGCCACTCAGCCTCATCTAACAATAAAATATCTTTAAATCCAAATATACATGTTTCTAATTAGTTGTTCCTGATTATGAATTAACTGCTGAAAGGCACTTAGTGGTAACAACTTATTCATCACTAAATGTTTAACCATTATTAATTCAGCTCAGTTCATTTCTGTACATGCTTACAGACATTTCTTCATTTGATTGAAAGTTGGGGGTGGTACCAACAGAACCACTCCATTACATTGTGCTTTTTCATTACCCCTCCAGTGAGCTACCTGGCTCACTGACTAGCTGGTCAGATGGGGCAACCAGAATGGTCTTGTGGTCGTCACTCTGATATAAGTTTTCTTGACTCTCAAGTGTTGCTGCCTGCAACTGCAACTGATGGAAATGTCAAAGGTTAGTAAAAGTAAAAGGCTCCCTTGTGAATCCACATTAACAACTTTGTCTACATAAGAGGCGTGGCAAGCATATAGGGCAAAGGTACATTTATTATGGCTTACACATGGTTTCCCAGGTAACCAACAGCACTTTAGTGGCAAAATTACAGAACTGATTAGTTGCTACAACTACCACTGTTAGTTAGTTGTCGGGAAGTCTCGAACCCATTATCAATTCTGACAAATGCCTGAAACCTAACTTTACTCTAATGATGCCTTTGAGATTATGAGGCCTCTTTAACCACACAAAAACACCTTCTTTGCTTCTTTATAAATACAGCTAATTTTACATAATCTGACTGTGATATGTCCTTGTAATACAGTAGCTCTGTTCCAAATCCTAAATCTAATTGTATTATCAGGGTTTTCCGACAGTTTGTGTATAAAAAAACTACAGTTTGACCTCTCTGTGGTGTGATTGATCACACACATAAGAAACATCACAATAGGGTAAATGTCTTTGTAATCTGAATGACCGTTGGATAAACAAAATAAAGATGTACTTGCTAAATTTTTAGTATAATAATAATACTTTGTGTTTTGTTCTGATCAAATGGAAAGTCAAGCTAGTGTCACAGAGAAGGGTTACTACTGTAAATCCTTATGTTTCATGGGAATGTTTAAAATCATTTGCTCACAAAGGTCTGTGGAACCTGAAAAAACGAGTGTATGACCGCCAAGGTCAAGAAAACACACACTTAACCAAAAACCTAATCAACTTCAACCCTTATTTTAAACTCAATAACTTGAAAAGAGCAACGTACATGTTTTATATATGAGGTTCAGCGTCCTCCGCACTCATTACAATATTGTAAAGTCAAGGTTTTGAGGTTTTGAGGCAGACAGGCTGTAAGGAAGGAGCTGCTGTGTTACATTGTGGAAGCTATACTGCTGCCTCTACTGAATTAACATTGATGTCAGGATATCGAAGCTGCTTTGATTTTGGCTGTTCCTTTTTTTTAATCTTTCTCTGCTCATGGAAGTGCTACACTACAATGTTGGAGTGCAGAAAAGTCAGCTGGCAAAAAAGGCCTTCACATTATTGAAGAGAGAGAGTAGAAAAAAAAGCCCTCAGAAATAAGAAAAAATAAATAAAACAACAACATCAGGCTCCTCTCCCATCCTCTTGCTTACACAGACTCATCCCCGGCGGGTGCTCATGCACATGTTTGCATGCGTTATTGAGTCTACATTTGTGCCTCTCTGTGTCTAATGTGAGCGCTTTAGTGAGGATTCAAGTGAGGTCACCAAAAGAGAATACAGAGCAGCAGCAGAGACGAGGCTGTCTCAGCAAGAAGCAGAGCGTCTTCTGGCAAGCTGCTGTGGAGAAGACTGCAGCCCACAGGTCCCGTTAATAAGAAATCCACAGACACAGAGAAGAAAGTGACGGGGTCAGCAGGAGCGAGAGGAAGGGAGGGCGGGATGAGAGGCGGACGGAAGGACGGAAAAGCTCAGTCTGAGTTTGCATGGCATGTCTGAGATGTGGATATTATTCATAGTATATATATATATACACGAGTAAATCTCCAATGTCCTCCTTCGCTAACAATTCAGTAACATTTCCAATGGGTCCCTCAGTGAGAAGAGAATATCTCACTGACATTACAAAAAATCAATCTTTCTCACTGGGACTGACTGTGGAGTGAAACGGTGCCGCTGGATCTCAGTAGGCATGTGGGAGTTTCTATCACACAGGGTCGATGGCTGGATGCCAAAATGCCCACTGTGTGTCATCCCAGTTAGGAGTGATGGAGGGAGGGATCAATGAGAAGAAAGAGAAGAAGGGGAAAGCGATTCAAGGAAGGCAGCCAGACAGTGTCCAACTCATTATAGGATGACCTCTTCACAACAGTCGCCTGGCTACGGCCGAATAATCGGAGCCCGGGATGTGGGCGCGGGAGTTGGTTGAGAATGTCACAGAGGTGGAACATAATGTGAAGATAGTGCTACAAACTAAACACTGGTTACAAAATATAAACATACTGGTTCCAAAACTAGTGGTCTTTGGCCATCAGTGATTGAGTCCACTGACCCTTGTAATATGAAAAGAAAGACTAAGGAAATGACAAACTGCAAATAATAAAGTATTTCAATGAGAAGCAGCACTGGATGCACGGATTAAGTGATCTCAACTTCTGCACAGCACAGATGTCAAAAATGAAAAGTACCTATGGGGACATTCTGGCATGAGACAAATAAAATTCATTTATCCTATCCTACATTTCATTAAACCTATATCAATCTTCTAAAAACTGACCCTCTGATTTCATTGTTTCATAGTTTTTGATTTGTTTATGAGGTTGTTCTTAATGTCTGTTTTGTTTTGTCACTTAATATAATTAGCTTCTTTGACTGTTGCATTTGTAATTGAAAAAGTTGTAACTGGCAGCTGGAAAAAAATAACACCTTAATATGTATTGCACTAAGTGACATTTAATAAAATATAGAAGAAAAAAGGAAAAGAAAAGAATCCGCCTTGTGATGAATATGACTGCGACTATAACAGTGTTGCTCCCTTCACAATACTCCCATTAACCTTATTTCCAGTCGAAGTAAGCAGTAAGCTATTTTCAGGTGACAAATTTTGATAAATTCAATATGAGCCACCAATTAGCACCACTTAGACAGGCAAATAGTGACTAACTGGTGAATGTATTTGAGGTAAAGAGCCAGGTATTTCCTTCAGGAGCTGGTGGAGACCACAACACAGCTAAATGCAACTGTTCTGAATGACAGCTTGTTTTCACCTCAAGCAAAAAGTCAGTGCATAAAGTACATATGTATGTATACGTATCTATGTGTTACATCTGCCTTGCATATCCTGCACATGTTTTGTGTCAGTTGTGCAAATCATCAGAAATTAATGCTGTGTCTGCACTAGGCACCTTAATGATAAGGAGCATACTGTAGATGGCCAGTTTGTGAAATGCTAGTAGGCAGGCTGATACATGTAAGAATATTCTGGGGACAAGTTATGTGACCAAGTCTGCAATTACCTACGGCTATGTGATGTGTCATTGGTGTTGTACAGTGATATAAAGTACATGTTTGTCATCATATACGCACAATCAGTACCATAACATGTCAGTTTTTCTGCTGTGATAATAGTAATAACCATACACTATGCTTTTTTAACGTCACTTTATACATTATTTACTTCATGCATTGTGTCTAGGCTCTGGTGCCCCCTCTACTTTTATCCTCTAGTAATACCTGAAAAAGTGAACAATTACGTTCATGATATGTTCAGTTGTCTGTGTGAATGTGTGTTTGAAAAGCAATTATATTTTTGACCTTAAAGAGCAATATAATGGGTGCTTCATGTATCAGGTTGAGTTAGTCCTGTCAAAATAGTCAATCATAGATGTAATAGGCATTAGCTAGTAATGCATTACATTCAGCAAAATGTACCTGACAATCTGATGGATGAAGTGGTCAGGATCCTGAGCAGAGAACACAGTAAGAGTGGTCCCTGCTGGCACACCCTCCTCAAAGCGGATGGTTTTGGGACTGACAGGGAAGATGGGCGGCTCGTTTACATCCTGAACTGAAATGGTGACACCCGCTGTGGACTGAAGCGAGGATTGGATGCCACTTGCCAGGTGAGCCTGGTTGGACACCACCACGGTCAGCATGAAGGCACGATTCATCTCAAAATCAACTGGCTAAAGAGGAAACCGTTGGGGTGGAAGAGAGAGGATACAGATGCAGAATAATGAGTTGTGTCGCTAATTTGAGAAATTCCATACTGTGAAATTCAGTGAAAACAATGTGAGAGCAGGCGTACTCAGGCGTCAACATCTGAAACTCCCAAAGAAGGTGTAAACATACTGTATAAGTTGTAGATGCAATATTGAATAACAATGGAATACAACTTTGATCTTTGTACAGCGACATTTGTGTAATTAAGGCAAATGCATAGCTTTATTTTACCTTGACCACCGTCAGCATGCCCTCATTAGTGATGGGGTTGGTGCGGATGGTGAAGTGTCCAGAAGGGTCACCGCTGACAATGCGGTAGACAGCATTCCAGTTGGGACTGTGGGGCTGATCCCTGTCCACTACCGTCAAGTTGGTCACCACCACATTAACCTTGTTTTCTGGCACCTCCCCAGAAAACTGCAGAGCAGAACGGTGGGGAGGAAGTGAGGGGGAGATTAGGTAAGGTAGGTGGCAGTAAGGACGAGGAGGAAGAGATGACATTATGAGGATGTTGTTCCAGCAGTGGGCTAATGAATGTTAATAAGTTCATTTATTAAGAATCTAAACATTTGCTTGTGCCATCATCAATCTTAAAGCATTTTCTGTAATTGACATTATGAAAACCAACTGCTTTAGGGTCATTACATTGAAAGATAAATTGACAGTGGACAGCAAAAATAATGGAGAAAAAATTAAAAAGCTAGGAGAGGAAGACAAAAGACAGAGGGAGGTATATTTGTTATGTGGATAATAGAGAATTATATCTTATATTATGGTCATTTTGCCCCTTCTTTCCAGTCCATGTCTGCTCATGTGAAACTCGTTATTTGAACTAATGGATTTGTTCAATTAAGTGTTTACCCATTTAATTTAGATTCTGCATATTCACCAAATCCAGTTCTTAATAAGCAATTAGATACGTGTTGTAATTAAAGGAGCAGTAGGAATAATCTCCTGGATAATGACCTTCATTATATTGCAATCTGAAACTGCTCCCTCTGAAATAACTTTGGAGGAAACTTAGTAACAGCTGCACAGCCCAAAAAAGAATTTAAAGCTTGATGGGATACATGTTTTTCTCTATACGGATTAAACTTGTTGTGCTAGCCATTGATTCATAGCTTCACTTGCATGTAATTCTACACCTTTGTCTCCTCTAGGTTGTTGGGATCTATGAATGTGGTGATTTAGTTCCATCTCTACTCACAGCTCCGCCCCTGCAGCCACAGTGAGCCGGATCTTACCTGCTCTAGTTGGATTTTTAAACTAGTCTATTATATGCTGCACAGTGGCAAGTTCTAACATTGGGGTAATTCAGCCATACATGATTGAACTAAACATAGATTCCCAGGAAGAAGAGAAAGAGCTGCTTGTACAAGGTTGCCTAGAAGTTGATGCATTAAAATGGTAAGTTTCATTTCTGAAACATTAAACACCACCCCCACAATTTTTTGGGTTTGGTTCATTGGGTTATCTATATCAGACCCAGGCTATCTGAATTCAGTTTTTGGAGACTGTCATTTATGGATTGCAGAACGATATCAAAGAATCATCAGCCTTGATGTCGACTTCCTATTTAGGTCATGATGTGTGTCATAGTACATTAAAAAAACATCATTTGGAAATACAGTATATACAAGGTCAAAACAGGATATTCACTTGAGGCGATCTCCAACCTAACTTCAATTCAAACCATAGCCTTAACCTCAACTAGGACATTATATATTCGTTTTAGAACAGCTCTTTGGTCCCCTGTGGTTAGCTGGTCCCAATTAAGTTTGTGTTTATATCAGACAAGGTCTCCAATAGGTAGGAAAAAATGTGTCCTCACACACACACATACTCTGTAAAGGCTCTTATTGTCAGGCTATAGTCTGTGTTTCTTCCTCTGAAGCATTAATTTGTTTATGTTGTGTGTCTGCCAGCTGCTGTTCAATTTAATGACTTCACCATCATGGGACTGAAGCAGCATCCAAGCCGCTTGATTCCTCTTTTCCTATAGTTTCCCTCCCTCCCCCTCTCCTTGCCCCCTCTTCTCCTATCCCCTGCTGTATGACGTTGCTGATAAGCTCAGAACAAATTAAATAAGCACTCCCATTCTCTGGTGTGTGGGCTTCTTCATTTCATTTTCATCCCAAGCTTTTGCACAGCAACACCACAAACCTTCCAAGCTTGTTTGGCACGAGCTGTCTCACCGCCGAACAGAATTTGCTCCCTCAGAGGCATACACAATGGTGCTGACTGTTGGGGAGGACACTTCCAAAATGGCCACTCTCTCTAAATGCAATGTGGACCCACTGATAAGCCACTAGAGACACAGTTTCTGAAGGATTTTGTTGTTACAAAGGAGGGGGAGAAAGAAGCAGGCCAAATTACATTCAAATGTAGGTAATTGTCCCATGGGACCTTACGATGCCAGTAAATATAAAATTCAAATGAGGCCAAAACTAGAATTACCGCCTTGTATTCCTCCATTCACAAATCAAGTTGAAGTTTCCATACTTTTGAGAATTTGGCTATGTGGTGAAACAATCAACTTAAGCTCAGTATCGGCACAACCAGCAGGCTTGTGTTGGACTACAATGCTTCAGAATACGGATGCTGCAGCAGAGAAACTATGAATTTTGAAACGTGAATGCCTCATCTTTTTTTTTGGCATAAAAAAAACCAAACATGATAACAAAGCAAAACTCCATCCTAAAGATTCTACCATGTTGCCCTGCCATGTTTCCGCAGTAGCCCAAACAGACAAACCAAACTCTGGCTCTAGAAAGGGCCTTTGGAGACTAACTCGCTACTGTAGTTTAGAGTTAGTTTAGGATTGTTCATAGATAAGATAATTTGAACTTTTGACAATTAAAATTCATATTCTTCGGATTGGATGTTTAGTGATGTTCAATAAGTGACATTCATGTTTCGACAAATTAAACTTGTGTAACAACTATCAACACTTCTAGCAAAATGCATTTCCAAAAACTAAAGTTTCTACACAAATAAAGTGGGATGCTTTGAGGAATTTGGAAACTGAAGGCTGTGGCTCTACATTCAAATCACAAATAGCAGTCAGCCCTCATTCAGATCTGTAAACATGGAAGTTCAAGGTATCAATCCCACCAATATTCCAAGAATCACTCCAGCTATTCGTCATAGTTCACTAAATGAAAAAACCAATGGGTGCACTTTACTAGGGTTGTTATTCGCTCCACTAGACGGTTTGATTAGATTGACTTTGGCAAGCACAAATGTCTTTTTGTAAACACATAATGAGCAACATAGTAGCTGTAGCATAGCAAGTTGAAGCCCATGTTGTGATATGAATAAAACACGGAGCCCTTTTAAAAAAAAAATGGAATGCTATATATCAGCTTGGTTTATGCAACTGCAAGCAATTTCATTTAATTAGCATCCTTATGTTTTCTTTATGCCTCCCGTAGGGAGCCATGAATTCTTCTTATGTCTGTCATGCACAAATAATTACTGAACTGCTTTGGGTCTAGTTGCTTGCGTGGGATGTACAACTAAAAGTAGAGATTGTCAAAACAGGTAATGCCACCTTTGAGGTTTGATGTGAGAGTGTGGGCCTGTCTGTATCTAAGTGAGGTATCTGTGACTCATTACCATCTTTGACTTACACCTGAAATTAATGGTAACTGCTCCTTTATAATATCAAGAAAATGTCAAGTTATTTAGTCAGGAAAGTTAAAGGGAAAGGCCCTGAAAAAACATCAAACATTTTGCTCAGCGTGTATGTATGTGCATGTTTAGGACAATGAAAATGTGTCTTTGAGTGTCTATTGAAATGTCCATTTTTCTGGCTACTGGGAGGACTTTGGCCAGGAACTCCTCCCTGATAATGTGCACTGACAGATCCAGCGCCTCAGACAGAGGAAAGAACAGCTCTGAGCTGAGTGGCGGGCTTGTTCACTGAGCTCTAGCCCTGACAGCTGGGGAGCTCTTATCAGAGCTTGTGGCATGCAAGCTGCTGACGGCCCCGCAGAGGAGACTGGGTTCACAGTGTGTGACGCTGGCACATTGCTTGCTCTGCCTCTGAGCTCAACAGCAGAGAGCATCTGTCTCTCTCTGGAATCTCAGAAATCCATGCGCTCACATAAAGAGCGGCGACAATCCTGAAGGTCTATTATATTGGTCAGTGTTATACTCTATCCTGTCACCAGGCATGCAAACATGGTAGATGCACCACATCCACACTCAGTTTAAAAGACCTCTTGATTTCAGTTGCTGTTTTCTCATCAGTGTTCCAGTTTCAGCTTTACCTAGCCTGTCTAGGAGTCACCGAAGCGAATCATTGTCCTCCATCTTTCCCTGTCCTCTGCAAATCCTCTCTCACCACAACAATGAATCTCCTCTTACTGTTTGCCTCCTGCCTGGTAGCTCCATCTTGAGAAAACGTTCTACCAATATATTCACTGTCCTTCTGATGTGCTCATTCCTAATCCTGTCCATCCTCGTCACTCCCAAAAAACATTTAACATCTCTAACTCTGCCACCTCCAGCTCTGCCTCCTGTCTTTTGGTCAGTGCCATCATCTCCAAACCAAACAATATTGTTGGTCTCACTACCCTCTTGTAAACCTTTGGCATCACTTTTGCTAATACTCTTTTGTCGCAGATCACTCCTGAAACTTTTCTCCACCCACCTCCACTCCACCCTGCCTGCACCCGCTTCTTCACCTCTTTACCACACTCCCATTGCTCTGAACAGTTGACCCTAAGTACTTAAACTCATGAATCTTTTCAACGTCTACTCCCTGTGACCTCACTGTTCCACTTGCCTTCCTTCGTTCACACACATGTATTCTGTCTTGCTATGACTGACTTTCACTCCTCTTCTTTCCAGCGCATACCTCTACCTTTCCAGGTTTTCTTCCACCTACTCCCTGCTCTCACTACAGGTCACAGTGTCATCTGCAAACATCATCATCCGCGGAGATTCCTACCTCACCTCATCTGTTGGTCTGTCCATCACCATAGCAAACAACAAGGGGCTCAGGGCCGATCCTTGATGCAGTCCCACCTCCACCTTGAAGCCATCCGTCACTCCTACAGCGCACCTCACCTCTGTCATACAGCTCTCATACATATCTTGCACCAGTCAAACATACTTCTCTGCCACTCTTTCTCTAGATCCACAAGAGACACAATGCAACTCTTTGTGATCTTCTCTATACTTCTCCATTAGCATTCTGACATCCGTAGTGCTCTTTCTTGGCATGAAACCATACTGCTGCTTACAAATCATCACTTCATCTTTTAGCATCTTTCACTTCCAATACCCTTTCCCAAATCTTCATTGTGTGGCTCATCAGCTGTATCCCTCTGTAGTTGCTACAACTCTGTATTTCACCCTTGCTCTTAAAGATCGGCACCAGTACACTTTTCTTCCATTCCTCAAGCATCTTCTCACTGTCCAAGATCATGCTGAACAGTTTTGTTAAAACTCCACTACCCTCTCTCCTAAACATTTCCATACCTCTACCGGTATGTCATCAGGACCAATTGCCTTTCCATTCTTCATCCTCTTCAAAGCTTTTCTCACGTCATCTTTACTAATCTTTCTAACTTCCTGCTTCACAGTTTCTATCTCTTTCACCCTTCTTTCCCTCTCATTTTCTTAATTCATCAGCTCCTCAAAGTACTCCTTCCATCTTCTCAGCACGCTCTACTCACTTGTTAGTACATTTCCATCCCTGTCCCTAATCACCCCAACCTGCTGCACATCCTTCCCAGCTCAATCCCTCTGCCTCGCCAGATGATACAGATCCTTTTCTCCTTCCTTAGTGTCCAACCTCTCATACAGCTCATCATACGCTTTCTGTTTACACTTGCCACTTCCCTCCTCACCTCATGTTGCATCTCTTTGTATTCCTGTCAGCTCTCCTCCGTTCTCCCATCATGACATTTCTTCCTCACCAAACTCTTCCTCTGAATACTCTCCTGCACTTCCTTGTTCCACCACCAAGTTTCCTTATCATCCATCTTCTGTCCAGATGACACACCAAACACCTCCCTACCTGTCTCCCTGATCACTGATGCTGCAGTTACTCAGCCATCTTGCAGTTCTTCACAACCACCCAGGGCCTGTCTCAACCTCGCCCTGAAGTCCTCACAGCAGTCTTCCATTTTCAACTTCTACCATTTGATCCTCTGCACCACCTTTGCTCTCTTCCTCTTCCTCATGACCAAAATCATCCTACACATGACCATCCGATGTTGTCTGGCTACACTCTCGCCTGTCACCACCTTGCAGTCTCTAATCTCTTTCAGATTGCATCGTCTACACAGAATGTAGGCGTCCTGTGTGCTCCTGCCTCCACTCTTACATGTCACCCTGTGTTCTTCCTTCTTTTGGAAGAAGGTATTCACCACAGCAATTTTCATTCTTTTTGCAGAATCCACTACCATCTGATGCCAAACTTGCCAATCACCTCTTCATCACCTCTTTTCCCTTTCACCAACATGCCCATTGAAGGCTGCTTCAATCACCACTCTCTCCTCCCTGGGAATACTCTCTACCACTTCCTCTGACTTGCGCCAGAATTTTTCTTTCTCTTCCATCACAGAGCCAAAAGTGCTAGCAAAAATATGAACAGCTATAGGAGCTAAATGGAACACTGGCTAGCAGTTAATGAGATAATTGGGATGGAGCGTGGCTAAATGTTTCTTTTTCATTTTAAATCCTTGACGTAGAAAAAAAAAACATATTCCCCCAAAATATTAAAATAATATATCATAGCAAAAAAAAAAATGTTGAAACCCAATCACATTTGAAAGACCTACCTATAAGATTCCTTTAAATAAATGAAAACTGAAGAGACTGCATATGGCTAAGGAAAACTGTCACACACCATTTTGTTGATGTAATTCCTTTATTCGATCACATCACACAAGGGAGGAATTTTATAAAACTTAAATATATATATAGAAAATAAAATTAGAGAATGTTCCCAAAATGTCCCAGAAGTAAAACTACCATTCTTTTGGCAAAAAGGAAAAAGAAAACATCTCCCTCCCTGACTTTTTAATTAAGTTATTTTCACCTTCACAGTCTGTTACAAAGATTAATAAAGTCTCTACAAAAAGTTAATGACTCACCGTTCTGACTGTCAGTTCTGGAGGATTGTCATTGATGTCAGTAATGCTGATAAGTGCAGTGGCTGTGTTGGATAATCCAAAATTCAAGTTGCCCTCCATATCGGTGGCCTGGACAATGATGGTGTACTGGGACACTTTCTGTTAACAGGCAGAGAAAAAGAGGAAACATATTCAAATTCAAAACCAAGCAGACCTGAACAATCAACAAAAATAAAAAAAAACAACAAAAAAAAAACAATGTCAGAGTGACATAGTGAGTCATTTGAAGGAATAAATAAATCACGCATGAGTAAGAATTGCCAGCCACTTATCAGCCCTGCATACTGTGACGGCCCAGTGTCAGGACTTGCTGTGTGGGAGTCGCTGTCTTTCAGTGTTGCTGATTGTTAACTGTAGGCAGCAGCTTCCTGTTGGTATAAATACCGCCCCATCCCGGCTGTCGGGGGGGGGCTCCTTCCTCCTTGGCACTATGTTGTCTTTTGTTAGATTTACACTTAAATTTCCCATATTAGTTTCATTTAAAAATGTCTATTAGGCAGTTTGAAGTTTTGTTAGACCAGGTTGAAAGTAAGAATTTTGTTACACTATTACTTGAAACATTATTTTTGTTAATAACCCACCTTCAATATAGTTCACTCCCACTTGTGCTTTCCAATTCTTTTTTATGCTCTGAGAGCCAGGCCATAACAATATGTAACATCTTCCCTTCCAACTGGTGTCTAACACTTTATTTGCTCAATAACATAGTCACCTGACACTTTTTTACCCCCCCCCCACACACACACACACACACACGTACACAGACGCACACTGCACACACACGTACACAGACTTGGATGGAGGGAGCAATGTGTTGGTAAAAGGCCCATCCATTACTGCTTAAGAGTCTTGACTTTCCGCTGTGAGAACAGATCTGGATCATCACTCATTTTAATGGAGCCACTGCCACTTTAAGATGTGCCACAGTGCTGCATATAATACCCGCAGGTGGACAGGCCTTACTTAGCCCAGTTACTGTGAGAGTGTCCACAATGTAGTGCAGCACACACTTATTGCAGTGTAGTGAAAAGAAATACCATCAAAAAAACAAAATACTTGTCACCCGGGTTTTTATGGCATACTGCATTTGACGTACTACGTATTGAGACTCATTAAATAGTTTCTAATCATTCTCAATAGCATGGGTACTGCAGGGAAGACTCTCCACATTCCAGCATCGTGACACTGACCGCGGTGCTGAAAGTTCAGTCCGTCCCCAGACACACAACTGCAAAGAGCACTCTCTCTGCGCATATTTCAGCCAGTCTGCTCTGTGGTCTATTTTGCTTCTCGTTAATCCATTTGGCTCAAACTGCAATTGTTCCAAAGCATCCAAAAGTGAGAGAGAGAGAACCCCTCAAAGAGAGGTCAGTGTTCTGGACGGATTTGTTCAGCAGCCACTATTATTGATGTTGTAGCGTTTGATCTGCTAGTTTTGCTGTATTTCTTTCAGGGTTGTGTTTTCTAATGACTGGATGGCCAGTGGCACTGATGTCAGGGACTGCCTGGAGGAACAAGAACTGACCCAGGCAGAGGTCCTGTAGTTGAAGATGGAGGAGGGAGTTATTGCTTGCATCTTAGGTGGCTGTTCCTTTGCTTTTTGTATTTCTTTGAGTTGAGGCTTTTTTTTTGCCTTAGTTTATTCTGTCTTTGATAACTTAAATTCTGTGCTTCTTTTGATCTCGTACTAGCTTTCACATCACATATTGGTTGCACAGTGTTCACTGCCTGTCTGTTCTCTAAACGTCTACGTCTTTGTCTGTCTTACTGCCAGTCTTGGCACATCTGTATATTTCTTTTCCCCTGCCCACTCTTTTATTCAATTGTGACGTATCCAAGTTGATTGTTTGATCAGTCTAACCTCTGAGGCCAGTTAAAACACCCAGCTGGAGTCATTTAGCATTTTTCAGTCTCTCATTATGAAGCATACAGACATGTTAATCTGCACCAAACCGACCCTATTAATGAAAACTCAATGCTGGCTGCCCTTTAATAGACTCATAATGAAATATCAATACCATCTCCCCTCATAGAGCGCTTCAGTAAATAGAGCCTCCAATAAATGTGTCTCTCTGCAGACTCATTTAGATCCGGTCACATACATCAATCTAGAAAAATTACAAGATGGCTGTAGAAAGCTAATATGCTCAAGCCTTGATGGAAGCCTTTTTCTTTGGTGAGGTGAGGAGAAGTGACTGGAGCTCAGCCAGCAGGTGGAGCTGTCACACAGTAGGCTGTGAAGATGATGCCTCCCATCCTGCAGGGTTACCTCACTCATCTGAGGATAGCCGGGAGTTTATGACCCTCGCAGTGAACACATACATACCCATTTAGGCTTCAGTGAGTGGAAAAAGGTGGGACACTCAAACTTTTACTGGGGATACATTCACACCTAACACACACACAGACACACGCTTACACACTCTGAGGCAAGCATGCTCTGCTGTCCAAAACTGGATGCCCATATAAGCAAGTTAAGAGCTCTCTAATGTGTCCTATAAAAGTGCTGAACAGAAAATCTGTGTTAGAGTCCGGTGTTGGCAGAAAATACAGCTTCTTTTCTCATGACAAGAGTAACAGCCCAGAGCTGCCTTCAAGCCACAAGCCTTACTGACTTAATCTGCACCATCTGAACCATCAGAGGCCACAAAGACACCTGTCCGGAGAGCCCCGCCAACACTAAACCCAATCCCTTTTTGCCACCAAGGCCAAATTAGGTAGTTTACTATTCAGCAGACTGATAAATAAAATACGAAAATGGCTTCAGCCCATCAGTTTTTGCTACTCAACAAGTTAAGCCAAGCAGCCAACAATACAAAAAAACCAAACAAAATAGGATTTGTGCTCCAATTTTGTTCCAATTTGTGCTCCAATAAGAATTTGTTCTGAGAATCTGAGTATGTAAGTCAGTGTGGATCAAGACAAAGAAGAGGTATACTGACAAAACACGAACAGTGATGAATTAATTATACCTGGAGTGGAATATGCACTTTCACTTGGTGGTTCGCCGACTCATAAAAGGGAAAGACATACGTCAGGTGAGTGAGAGACTTGCTTCCTCTTACTTGTAGGAATTTGCAAATTTGAATGTTCAGATCTGCCAACTTCTGCTGCAATCATTAGCTTGTCACTTACAATCTGTCTCACATGGGCTGATATTTGTGAATAGAGCTCCCCACCTCCTTTCCTTCCTTTGACTACACTCTCTCTCAGTGACCTTCAATGTCAGTTACACCCCCAATACAGTTTCAGTACAGTTCAGCTGGGATCTCTTTAATTAAATATACTCAATTTGATTTGATGTTATTTGATTCCACTTTGTTAGGTTTTTCTTCTGTTCAAATCCATCACATTGATTTCAGTTCAGTTACACATTGCCAGTGAAGAACTGGCATGAGATTCTAACAGAGTAATGTAGTACACATCTGCACAGTTACTTTCTAGTTTCACACATTTTTAGTTTGTAGTACAAGTTTCACATGGTAGCCTCACAATGCAAACTGTCCAACACTAGTTTGATGAGAACACAAGTGAGCAATGACTTACAAGCTTTGTCCTCTGAAAGCTTTTCTCTGAATTCCATTGTAGAGTGTCACTGAAACACACAGGTAATTCTGAGATATGTTCTTAGAAACCAATAGATTAGATATGTTGTAACATTAACGTATACAGCTCGGATTTAGAGGATAAATAAAGGTAATGAGTCACACATGAAAGCTGCTGAAATAAAGCATGCAAAGTAAATGCGTGAGAAGTTTGGTTAATTGTCCAAATTAGAATTATAATACCATGTTCCAATAGCCAGCTTCAGCAAACGGGGATCGGACCGCCAAGGCACCTGCCTTTGACTGCCACCCGATCCACATAGCACCGGAAATCTATGGCTCTTCCTGTGGGTGGGGGGCCCACGTGAGGACAGACCCATGTCTCTTTTTCGGGCTCTTGGTATCCCTCCGGGCAGGGTACACAAGTCCTTGTTTGTCACCATCATAGAAGTCTTTTGAACCACGCTTTGTCTGGCCCCTCACCTAGGACCAATTTGCCTTGGGTGACCCTACCAGGGGCAAACAGCCCCCCGACAACATGGCTCCTAGGATCATTAGGGCACCCAAACCCCTCTACCATGGTAAGGTGGCAGTTCCCAGTTTTGAGTGCATTATGTCATCCCGTTGAGAGAACATGACCACAGCTTTAATGGATTTGTGGCTAATCTGGGGTCTTTTTGCTTCAATATGGCACGCTCACATATGCAAATTTTTTCAATTCATTTTGCAGAGACAGCAGGAGAGGAGGGAGACACTCGGTTATATTGTCATGTTTGCGTTTCATACATGTGCTCGCACTTGTGCATGAGTTTAAGAACGGAACCGAGCGCTGATACTTGCTAAACAATACGGAATTTGTGAGTCAATCATGCATGGGCACAGTAAGTATGGCCTAAATGCAAAAAATACTGCCTTTTCTGAAGATAAAACCAGGTGCAATTCAGGGCATAATACAGTAAGTATATAAGTGGATATTTTCATGATTAAATGTTGGCTACCGGCCGTCAATATTGACCTAAATGTATCAATAGTGTGACTTTGTTCTGTGGGTGGCTCCTAGAGCTCTGGCATTAAGTGGCAAGTTAACATAACTTAATGCCCCTGTATTCCAGGCTCTGAAGATTTGTGTACTAGTTTGGCTCCAGGCTGCAGCAAACAATTGCAGGCACCCTCTGAGGCAGTCCAGGCGGTATCCTAATCGACGAGACAGTCCAATGCAGTGCTGGCATTGGTGTGGTGGGTAGCCTGGCACCACCCCATGCCACGCTAGACCATTCCAATCCAGGGCTCATGGAAAATTGAGACAGGCTTGGGTAATGAAAGACAGTAGCTTTGCCTGCCAATGATGAGAGGCCACAATGGAAGAACATCCATGCCAGTGCTGGCAATGACATCTCTCATCTCCTACTCCATTTCCCACCTACTCCTTCATTAAAAACTAATTTCTTCTATACCATACCACGCTTATAACATCTATTTATACAATAAAAGAAACTATAATAATATCTAGAAATAAACACTCACAACATTGTGTAAACCCCAACATAACTGTCACTGACTGCAATCTTAATAATGTCTCAGAGCCTCATATATGCAGTACATCACAGATGCTAAAGTGTAGAAAGTAAGCAGCCAAACACAAATATATAGCTAAATCTAGCTTTTTAGGCATGAATAGCATGCTATGTCATTGGGAAAGAGGGGTTTCCAGCAGTGAGTAAAGGAGAATAATTGGTATTCAGTAGTGTCAGAGGTAAGTGATTTGAAGCTTCCCTCCATGTAACCCCTGGTCTCTTCTACACAAGAGAACCCGCTTCACCCCCTAATTAGCACATGGATATTCTAATTAGACACCAGCATGGTGAGAGAGGATTAGCTAAAGTGTGAGAGAAAGACAAGTGAGAGGAGCCAGAAATAAAGTATGCACTGCAAAGGTGTTTACAGGGAATTCAGCGTTAGCACAGTGTGCACGCATAATCACAATTTGTGTATCAGCATGTTGCTAGGTGGACAAATCCAGTTTGACAACTTGGATCTTATCATCATATCTACCTTTACTCTTTAGCCCATGTGAGCTTTGCTGCCTCTGACAATGAGCACAACAGCATGGGAGTGTGTACACCACAGTCGCCCATGTATCTGAACCTGCTTTTGTGCTTGTATCAATGACCCTGACAGCAGGTGGGTGAACTCCCAGGTGTGTCCCAGTTTTAGTGGGAGGATCAGAGGCAGGCAGGTAGGACTGAGACTGACTTGATGTGTCCAGATTAATGAGCTTTTCCTCACTGACATCAGCTGCTACTGCTGCTGCCTGGGCCAAGCTGGTAACAGGGACACAGAGCTGGCTCATATGCTCTGTACTCATTTGTATTGTCCCACAAATGTAACACACTATCATACAATGCCAGTTTCATAAAAAATTAGAACAAGCATTGTTGCATTGTGTTCTTCCGCAACCCCGCGTGACCTCCCTCATTAGTAGCATAAGATGGAAGATGGAGCACGAGTAATTTGTTTTGTGTTGGTGGCGGTGTGTGGGTTGGCAAAAAACCACAGCAAGCAACAGAGGTACACAACAGCAGCAGGTAAGAGAAAAGATGACAATGAAGCCAAAGCGCCCGCAAATTCATCCGTGAGAGATGCCATTTTATCTGCTTTGTAGTACAGATGGATGCTCGTAATAAAAATAAAAATACATAAAAAAGAAAGCAATATCCACATATGTTTCTGTTCTGTCTTGTTTTATTTATTTATATTTGTTTAGTTTAGGATATACTTACATCCAGTGTGATTTGGGAAGACATGAATTTGTTTGTTGACAAAAGACGAGGTGAGATATGACAATTTTGTTTCCAGCAATATTTGTCAAATATTTGAACAAAATATTTGGGGGTTAAATGGTGAACAGGTCAGACAAAAACATTAAAACAAACATTAGGTGCAGACTTGTGAAGCACCTTACCTGTAGTGCAGCTAACCCCCAGCCCACAATGGTTCATTTGCTTCTCTTTTGATAGCGACACAAGCTGCTGTGAAGCACTACATTGCTGTGTTTAATGTTTGCATGATGTAAGGTTTTGTCTCTGCGTAAAGGTTGTGTGAAATAATGAATGGCAGAACTGAGCGGCTGTTAAAGTTCCTTCTGGCAGTCAAAGTAGTGATAGCAGCAATGGTTTGACATTTTAAAAATTCATTTGTGTGCTATATTAACAGAGAAAGCTGACTTCTGCTTGTTACCAGAGAGTAGTTGGTAGAAGTCGGTGTTAGGAAGGACGCTGTGGCAGAGAGTGAATTTGCTACTCACAAAAACAACTTCTTGTTATTGACCAGGATACAATTTGCTTTACAATGTGCTTTGGCTGACAGTCAGTCTGTTCAGTCTTATCTTCATGAGCCACATCATACTGCCAGAGGAATACTGGGCTGTAGGAGAGGAGGTGGATCAGCAGACCACTACTCTTCCTCTACTTTTAGCACCTCTGTTGAGTAAGATTGTGTTTAATACAGATTTGATTAAAGTGCTCCACACATGGGCTGCGTTTTCTGCTGTTTTTAATGTTTATTTTGCAGGTTAGTCTGTTAAGCTTTGCTTAGTGTGTTGCTCATTTAGTCCGTGAAGGTTCTCAGTCATCCAGGTCATCTTGATCTCGGAGTGTTTAGTAGGAAGCAACTGGACTTCTTATCTTGTTTGAAGACGTTTCGCCTCTCATCCGAAAGGCTTCTTCAATTTAGCTTCTATCACCCTAGTGTGGGCACATATGGGTTGATTTTGAACTCCTGATTTAAAATTGAAACTGTATTAATGTTAAACTTAATTTTTTTTCATTTTATTGAAACTTGTAACTGCAAAGCTAGATCAGGCTAGTTGAATGTTGTTTGTTATCCAAAACTTGTTTCTCCACGATGCTGAGAAGTAGGTTATGTGTGCTGGTGCTGTTTGTAAATGTACATAGCTAATTGTTAGTGCTGAAATTTATTTCCTTGGCAATTAAACTGAATTACTTTGACTAGTATTTAGCAGCTAGCTTGCTCAGAGGACTTAAGCACTAGAACTTTAAAAAAAAAAAATCCTGGTATTACTGCATCTTCAGCTGAAGGACTCATCAATATACCTCACATTCATGGATTGATTCCTTCAATTTAAAATTTATTTACTATCAGGACTGAATGAAAATCCAGTTAAAATGAAGCAAAATTTTGCATTAACTGTCCAATAAGTGGCACTCCAACAGGGTAGAGCCCCTGCACAGGACTACTTTTTTCATCTTGCTCCTGCCTGCTCCCAGTGAATTTCTGACAGTTACTGTCCACTCTCACAAAGCATGGTTGACAGCCCTGCCTGTACCCTCAGTGTGTTTCTTCACTAATGCCTGCAACCACAAATATGATCAAGTAAACTTTTATTGTAACTATTCATGTCCACACAAATTGATTCTGTTTCTTCTTCCATTCCACAACAAATACATGGTATCTTACTGTACAGTATTAACACAGCAAGATGCATGTAAGCCGGTAATAATGTTCTTTACTGTATACATTATATATTTATATATAGTAGTATGCATTTTGAGGTGTAGGAGTGTGCATCATCACACCGTAGTAGACAGAATTTCCATGTGTCAGAGCATGAGTGGAGCAAGCGGGATGGAAGAGCTGAAGGATGTTGGATGTAGCAGTATGGTTAAACTGCCCATTCCGGCAAGATTTTGGTTGGGTCCCATGGGATCCCAATCCCAATGCAGTCCTCTACAACAGGGTCCAACTTGGATCAGAGGAGGCTGAGCTCTGCTCTGAGGGTACTGGCTTTCTTTAGCCCCTGGATGTTTCAACCAAACTGCTGAATGCCAACATAAGTAACATGACGTCCTTACAGCTTAGTATCATACAACTTCTGTATTTACAGTAGACTTAAAATGCAGAAGGATCAAATGGTAAGAGTACTGGTGACACAAGGCGTGCAGGAGACACTGACCTCTCTGTCCAAGCCGGCTGCCACTGTGACGATGTCTCCAGTCTCACTGTTGATGGTAAACATGTTGGGGATGGGGCTGTGAGGTGTCTGTGAGAGGATGCGGTAGCGCACCATGCCGTTAGCTGTGGTGGAGTCGTCAGAGTCGGAGGCTGTCACCTGCATTACAGATGAGCCTGCAGAGAGAGCATTTATTAGATGTGGAACGTGAAAATGAGTTTGGATTCTCTGAAAAGTTGATGACGTGCAGTTGCACATCAGTGCACGATTAAAACAAAAAGCAAGACAAAGGACCTTTGCACACATTTATTTTGAAAATACATACAACATATTGAAGGCATCCCAAGTCATTATCGTTAATTAATTTGTTGAAAATATTGAAGAAAAGGAAGACGTCTTATAAGGCAATAATCCCATGTATGAACAAAAAAAAAAAATGGCAAGCATATTTTGAAGTGGGAGCATAGTATACCAGCACATACAAATCTGTCAAATAAGCTATTTTAAGCTGTGCTGTTTTCTCCTTTAACAGGGCCAAAGCTTCCACCTCTGCAGAGTCTATTTAGTAATGAGCAGCGCTGGATCTTCTGCCATTTCCACCATCCATTATTTCAACCTTCAGTGGCACTGTGGCTACCCTTAATGCACCGACGCTCTCTCCTCATTTGTCTTAGAATCATGGATAAATGCTGTCATTTAAGGCAGAAAGCACAGAGGTGGGAGGGTTGAGGGAATGTATGTGTGTGTGAGCTGGTTTTGTCTGCATGTACCTAGAGGTACATATGTGCATCTGTATGCATGTGCGTGTCCTCGCAGCATGTAGCAGGGTGACAGGGCCTATGTCCCTGCATCTACTCCAAGCAGAATTATTGATATGCACGAGTTTGTTTGCTGATGCTCACAAATGCGACGAGGCAATTAGGAGCACTTTGTGCTGGAAAGAGGAGAGATTACCTTGCCTCTCTCACGGGCCTCTGTGAAAATGTCACTTTCCATCAGGCGGCTATTTGCAGTCGGCTGAGAGAAACAGTTCGTTAGCTCACAGGAGCGGGACAGCGGTGGGAAGAGATGGCTACAGAATGTTTGGATTTGAAGGCTGTGTAAGAAAAGAAAAAATTAAAAGGAAGGAAGCAAGGGCGGAGTATCAAAAGAGACAGAAAAAGGAGAAAATGGCAATTAAAGCACCCACCTTTCTTGTTGAAATTAATTAGAAAACTAGAATTTTGTGATGTTTTTTGCAAAATATTGCCACTGTTGTATGTTAGTGGGCACTAAAATGTGACAACAGCAACTCAACAACTACTACATTAGCCCTAAGGTTCCCTCAGCAGGTGCTCTCGAGGGTGGCGAGTGCCACGCTGGGGAGGCATCAAATCAGCAATGTTCAATTGACACATGAACGCAATCAAAATAACTACAGCAGAAATAAGAAAGCCAGGTTTATATTCCAAATCGTCAATGAAAAAATCTTATCCGAAGTGGGAGTGCTGCTGGATTCGTGGTAGACTGCTGCACCCTTGGGGGTTCAAGCAGTTACAATTGTCTCGACTCACGTAACTGGGTTGGGTTAGACAACAGCCTATATGGATAGGATAATTGTAGCTTCAGATTCAAACATCAAACATCATTAACTTTCAAAGCAGGATTTGTTGCTTTGTCCAGAGAGGAAAAGAGAAGAGTCCAGGGAAAGGCGGGGGGAGGAGAAAGAATTCCTGCGATTCCGACAGGGACAGCATCAATATATAATCAACCATTGCAGGCCCAGAGGGAGAGTCATATGGCAGTGCTGCCACCATTTACTTCCATGAGGAGGATCAGCGATATGATGATCGGGCACTTTTAGACCTGAAGAGGGGCTGCCACGCCTGAAAGGGTTAATCACTGAGCCGGTTTAATTTCTCTTTAATTTGAACACTAATTCCAAATCCTAATTGCTTTTCCTCCCAAAATCACTAGTGCTGAAAATTGAACTGATGGCAGGCGCACATATTGTTGGACATTTTGCTCACATGACTCAAGATCACCGTTGAGGTTTATCTGCAGCCAAAACATTGGTAAGCCGGAGTCAACATCAGCCTCCCAATCAGATTGACAACAGAAAAAAACAAAACACTGTTGGTTAGAGATAGGCAGATAAAGCAGTAAAAGACAAAAATAGACACAGATGCAAAGACATAAAAGCAGAGAAGATTGCAAAGCAGAAAATAAAAAGTGAAAATGAGAAAAGTGAGAGGGTTTTCTAAGACCACTAAAGGAAAAGCACAAGGGGAAGTCAGGCTGCAGGAAGAGGTGGACAGTGTTAGAGGAAGATAATTCTCATCGGTGGAGGCATGATGGAGGTGGCCATGGGGTAGTCGAAAGCAAGGAGAAGAAGCAGGGCTGGACAGGTAAGATAGGTAAGAAAAAAGGTTAAATACCTTGTAAATCTTGGGTGAAGAGATGAAGGGGACAAAAAATATTCATACAACATTCACTAATGGAGCCTAATACCCGTTTATACTGTGTGTCTTCAAACCATTTTAACCAGTCAAAGATAGCTGGTATGAATGAGGTCAAAAACAGTAAGTCATTGCAAGACAATTTAGAGGCCAGTGCACCTTCATTGTCAGTCCATTCCAATAATGATAGCTTTGCCTGTGGATCTCTGTCTGGCTATTCAGGATATTCAATCTAATCTTAGTCAGGGACACAGAGGAAGGCTTGATTGTGAAGGGAAATGCTTCTGCAGCTGTGATTTTTTTTTTTCTCGCTTCTCTTTTTATGCACTGAGCTAACTGGTATTTGCTAATATATTTAATATGGAAATTGGTCATTTCGACTAAGACAAAATAGATTATTTTTTCAAAACGCCTCCAATCCAGAGGTATTAACAACATGCCAAGGGCAAAATGGGCTGCACAAGGAAACAGCAAAATTACAGATGCTCCTGGAACTGCAAAGTGCAACCCCCTGTCCACCTCCAACCCCCTTGGGAGGGCAAATTGAGTGTGAGAGAAGGCACTCAGCTGCTGGTTTTGATCGTGTACTCTCATTTCCGAGGAAAACAGCCCATAAAAGTGAACAGTCTGAGACTAGCAGTCTGAGTCAGGGAGACAGGGGAGGGAAGGTGAACGACAGAACTTTGCTAAAGAATGATTGTTGAAGAAGTAACGCCGTGTTGACATATTTTATCTGAGGCAACTAAACACAAAATATGGACAGCAAAAGTTGACTTTTGCAGCTATTGTAGACACTTACTCTTAACACATGTTGGTTTTTGTCCCAATACTCTTGTTTATTCTGTTAAGTTTTAGTCTAGTTTAGATGAAAAGTCACTACATTTAGTTAAGACGTGTTCTCTCTTCAAGATCATTCAATACAGGTTTCAGAAATTGGAATCAAGGTGGCAGATTATATCAACTCTTAACACTTTAACTTGTGTAGTGTCCATGTATCTCGAGTCTGGATGCTACAATCTATGTGATGCTGCTGATGTCTGACTGATCTTATATAAGTAGTTAACATTAGGATCATTTAATGTTCCTGTTAACTATGGTGTAAACAGCAGGGTGGTGAACATTCAAGTGTTCTAGTCTTGGTTCTATTCTTCAAACTTATTATGTAGCCGCTTTTCCTCTCTGTCAAATTAGGAAAAAATGTGTCCATAGATCTGTCCTTTTGTTTTTTTGTTTTTTACCAAAGGTTTGCAAAATCACTGTTACTTTGTTAACTCTGATAATTTCAATAAATGCATAGCATAGTCTGATTAGGCTCATAGCCATGAAGCCGCACAAAAGTGACTTCACTAATGATGTCAAATGAGGGGAACTTCCAAAAGAAACATATTTGCTGGCAGGTTTACCAAGTTTCTCAGGATAATCCCTTCTTCTTTTCATATTTAACTCCATTTATTCCTCATTAACAAGAGCTGAATGTGATAATTTTGGCATGTAGTGTTTTGTTACGTCTGATTACCCACACAAATTATATTCCATTAGTCACAGTTTCATTGTCTGTTGAGCCGGTGATGGGGCCCAGTGACAGACAGTGACAAATGAAGTCGTTTCAAGCTAATCCCGGCTGACGGTTTGACCGGATGTCTGCCCTATATAAACCTGGTGGACCTGAGTGGTGTGGCTTTTGTGCAGCACAGACTGCAACTGTTACCATGCGTTTTAACGCTTCAGAGGACCTCTGGATCTGGAGACACAAAATGTGATTCTAATGTTGCTGTACACATACCCGGCATTATTGATTTTTGGGTTGTTCATGTTGCACAGGGATACGAAGAACACTGCAGATTTAAGATTTCTTTGGCAGAAGTTTCTTGACAGTCATAACTACTGTACCTCTTATTACCCCGAAGTTTGATCTAAATGTGCTACAATGTAAGTTGACTCTAGCTGTATCCTTCTTAATAATAATAATCCTTCTACAAAAGCAAGGAATCTGCTTGCCGATCTGTCTGCGGCATTACACCAAAACTGTTTGTCAGATTGACTTTATACTTGACCCATGTTTGTCTGATGATTTGGGGATATGCATTTGGTGCAGTTTGGATGCTTCTTCTTCTGACATTCTGAGCAAAAACACGTCCAACACCCCTCTACTTGGAAACTGCACTGTAGTCGAAGATGAGATTGTATCTGTTACGGACTTTAGTCCAACGGGCACTGTACTCGTCTATAAAAGTCATTGATGGTGCTGAGATAAACAATGTACTGTATATTGTCTTTGTGCTACTTCTTGTGGTTGTAGTTGTAGTGTTGTGGCTGTGGGGTTTTTTTTCAGGGTAAGCAAAGACTAAAAACAGAAAAGGTGAATAATATAAAAATTTTAAGACTCCC
Source organism: Mola mola (assembly GCA_001698575.1). NCBI lineage: Eukaryota > Metazoa > Chordata > Actinopteri > Tetraodontiformes > Molidae > Mola > Mola mola. The sequence continues at coordinate 11,503,441 of KV751324.1, read as the reverse complement.
AAGCCAAAAATTCAGCATTTGTTCCTGAGTTTCCTTTCTATTGTAGTTCAGATAGCTTTATTTTAATAATTTAATCTAACAATATAGTTATTTTAGATTTCTTGATTTAATGCAGCAGGGTTTTCTTGTGTAAGTGGGCATATAAAAGGGCATAAAAATGTTTCTAGTTCCCATTTCCTATTTTTTAATAAAAAATGTGCCTCCAGTGTGCTTTACAAAGTCAAAAATTTAGCTGACTGAGGGTAAATGAAAGGCTTAAATGGGCCAGAAAATTATAAAACGTTTCGTTGAACCTACACAGACGACACATCGTAATCTGTCTTGTTTTCTTACTAAACAGCCAATTGGGAGAGTAAAGCTTTGCAGCCAAGTTTCCTATTTAAACTCCATCAATTTAGCATCCATTGTTTGAGCCTTTGGCAGAACAAGTGCTCTACATGCAAATGCTACTTATGCTAGCCTTTTGAGGAGCAGAGCATTACACTATACTTGCAATATATTTCTTGTTAATTAGGATCACAGACTGCATTCTGTTGATGACAAAAAAAAAAGTTAAAAAACAAAGACTTTTGTTTTTTTTTCTCATTTGAAACAACTGTGACTATCGGCCTGAAAAAATAAGAAAAAGTAGCTTTTGGGATGTCTGGTTGCCCTCGCTAATTAGGAGCTCTGTATATAGACCAATGCTTCACTGAGGAGTAACCAGTACACACACACACACACACACACACACACTATCCAATACTTGCTCATCCATACGCACACATACAGACGCACCACATGCTTTCCTGTATTGTTTACAAATTCCCCCGAGATTAAACTTTGCAACAGAACAATATCTGAAAGCTGTAAAGAAAGACAAACACGAGTCCTCAGGGTCTGATTGTTAGAACACGAGTTCTTCCAGTCGAGACATAAAAGCTACTTGTGGATTCTGTTCTTGTCTATGGCTTTGCATTGACCACGACTCTTGTTTCTTGATTCTGAGGGAAGGTCTGCATCTCTCCACGCTCTGCAGAATCTGATAATAATCCATCCAACCGAGACACTGGAACACAAGTATCTCATGAAGCCAACCTCGACTGAAAAACCAAAAACTTCAAAAGAAAATCACGTATCAAAATGTTGACTGGCCATAGAAGTCAGGTTTATTCAAGTAAGTAAGATTGAAACAAGATTTTCTGAAGGTCCCATTCAGAAAAGAAAAGACTAAAAGATACAAAACAATACTTTTTTTTTTTAAACAAATACAAATACTAAATATTGCACAATAGTCAGTCTATCAGCACGGTTTGAAATGTATTATTGCTGAACCTGTACTGAAGTATCCTAGTAAAATAATAATTTTCTATACACTGATTTAAATTGTGATATTGTACAATGTTAAATTTTGCAATTGCTTTAACAGCTTTTATGACCAATCAGGCTCACATCATCCTGAAGCTGACAGCACTACCTGTTTACTTCTCCCTCGTCGCAATGTTGATGAGCTTGCACAGTATGTTACATAGCTCTTAATTAAATGCACTACGTGTTAATGACACTCCGGCATTTCACAAATTCCTACAAATGCCCATAACTAAACTACAGTCGTAGAGCTAGAGATGTGAAATGTTGCAAGGAAATTAACAGGAAAAAAAAAAAAATAGGAAAAAAAAGTGGGTTTTTTTTTAGCTCTCTAGTCTCTTAAAATACCTCTAAAACAGGTACTATTCAGCTTCAACTGCTCACAGAAATATAACCTGAGAAATGAGGTCAAAAGTGAAAGCTGCTTCTTTTGAGGGTTCATAAACCAACAACGTTACAACTAGTATGTTTTTGTTTTAAAATGCCAAGTTTTTGCTACATTTACAAAGACTCTGGAAATGTGTTAATCCAGTCTGACTGTGGACTAACACTCTTTTTATGCATAAATGTTTAAACTATGGGCGGCACAGTGGTGCAGTGGTTAGCACTGTCGCCTCACAGCAAGAAGGTCCTGGGTTCGATTCTGGGTCAGGACGTTTCTGTGTGGAGTTTGCATGTTCTCCCTGTGTCTGCCTGGTTTTCCTCCAGGTACTCCGGCTTCCTCCCACATTCCAAAAACATGCAAATCGGGGGCTTAGGTTAATTGGTCACTCTAAATTGCCCGTAGGTGTGAATGTGAGTGTGGATGGTTGTTTGTCTCTATATGTCAGCCCTGCGATGAACTGGCGACTTGTCCAGGGTGTACCCCGCCTTCGCCCGAAGATGCTGAGATAGGCTCCAGCCCCCCCCGCGACCCCTAACGGGATAAGCGGTAGAAAATGAATGAATGAAGGAATGAATGTTTAAACTATGCTAATGTGCCTGTCTGATAGCTTTGCGTACCCGCTTAGTGTGTTTACCTACAGTGTGTCGCAAGTGTTATTTGACATTAGCCTCAACTGCCCTCTTATTGTCTAATCTTTTGTTTAGCTGTGGAGCTACAATCAAAAGGTATCAAATTAGAGAAAAAGAGGTTCTGCTGCAAAATATGCACTGTTTCAATTGGATTTATGGGAATACATCAACTGAAAGCACATATGTATGTGGCGACACAGTACGTATGATATATGCCTAATGTAAACTTGAGTATGAGATATGATCTTGTGGAGTAGGCTAAGTAATTAAACATAAAATTTGCATGTTGTTTTTTCTGCAAGTAGAGTAAACAATTTGCTCCTCATTTTTACCAGCATGCTAATGGCTGGTGAACATGGATGGTGTTTCAGGTATGTCAGTATGAAGATGACATTTGAAATTGCTTATCTAGACTGGGATCATCTTTGATTTAAAAACCTTTACCGGTGTGGATGTAAGGCTCAGTGATTGTTTTGTTTATCCAATTAGTTCCAACACTGTGTCCAACAACGGGGAATCAATTTAGTTTAGTCTTTAAAAATAAAAATCACAGGAACACTACCTATGAGTTGACTGAAATCGATTAATAATTAGCTTTCAACAAAAATGTGTCTTGTTAAAATTTTAAAGAAAAGAATATTAAAATACATACTTATTTAAAAGAATAGATTAGAATTATTTATTGATATTAAATGAGGACAATACTAACTCCTTACCTGGCTTTCTGTGTAAAGACAGCTTGTTCATTTAATACGGTGAATCAAACTAAATAATAGGGTTAGGGTCAACCAATTAACTAAAGCAACGGTTGAGACAAATAAATAATGTTGTTTAGTACCTGCAAGTGGTTTGTTTCTTATTTACTGTAATGATAATCAAAAAGTTTGATTATCATTACAGTAATTCGTAACAGCAGGTTTGACTTGATGTGATTGTTCACTTGGAAAGAGAAGCAGCCAGTGAGAATTAAAGGAGCACGCATAAAAATAACATCTAATCTACTTTGTAACAGACCATTTCCAAAGTCTACTATGGCGTTTCTTACCTGGTTTGGACCCTTCAGCCACAGAGCCATTGTACAGCTGATTCTGAAACTCGGGCCTGTTGTCGTTCATGTCGATCACATATATGTACAGATCGATCGGATTCTCCACCTGGTTGCCATTCATGTCTACTGCATGGGCTCGTAGCTGTAAATATTGATAAAGACAAAAGAAAAAGAAAAGAAAAGAGGGGTTGTTAGCAGTCAGTGCTGATTGTGATCATGATTGATTATTCTGAATGTTGCTCAGATGACAACAGATAGATAGCTGATAGATTTGAAACACTGCTGACTGTCTGGACCAAAAAAACCCTCTGACTTTGGTAATTAGCAACTTCATTGAACTGGCAAATGATGTTCCTTGTCTGCCAATGGGGCATGAGGATCCTGTTGCTTGCTTTGTACGCACCATGACAACACAGAAAGTAAAATGTTCCAGACACACAAACAACACCTATTTTGTTTTAAGTGCCGCCAGAGGCCCAAAATATATTTGAGACATGTTCCTGCTTAAGCTGTGGCCTCTCTTTGTTCTAAGAGAATATTTGTCTGAGCTTGGTTTGACAAAGTCAGTGAAATGGATAGATGTTGGTGATTGATGAGCTGCTGCTTCAGTGTGAGTAAAGACAGAGCAAAAAGGGTAGAGAACAAACAGCGGACGAGGTGGGAAGTTGGGGAGGAGAGTGATTGAGGCTTGTGCAAGCAAATGAGAGATGAAAACACAAAGAGGCACTACATGGGTGGGGGTGGGGTTGAAGAGGGAGAACTGACAAAAGCTATCATCATCTACAGTTGGAGGTCTCAATCTCCACGGCTGCTGTTACACACCCTTTGGTCCCCATTCATCCCCACTAATGATATCAAACACAACGCAAAGCTCTGTAATGGCCCTGGAAGCAAACAAGCACCGTTCACTGTGACCTACATCACACTCATTCAAATGCTTAGAAACTCGTATCGTCGGCAGAAATGGTACTCAGTCGCAGCTTGGCTTGGTAAGAGTGGAAGGGCCCTCATTCTGGCTGCCTGACACACTGGCAGCTAAACGTTTTGTCTGCCACAGCACAGTTGAGGAGGATTTGCCTGCCAGTCTCTTTACAGGAAGTCATGATGTATTGTGGGGTAACATGCAAGATTGAATGGTGGCACCTGCTGTCACTGAAACACAACTAATCATGTCTGCTTTTGTGCCCGCCTGTCAAGGATTTATCGAAAATTACCCAAACACACCCTCGCCTGAGCATTTGCACACACCCAAGCACTGCTTTGGGCACGTTTACACATATTAACATGGATACTGACAAAAGCGCACAAAAGTGCAAGATTTTTTCCTCCAGTGTCATGTATCATAATGATTCTGTTAATCACTTAACTATGGAAATTATCCACCATTTTGCTTTGTGACCAAACACCTGCGAAACTAAAAACTTTCCAATCACCCAAGCACTGTTTTAAATGCATAAAGTAAAAAGTGTACATGTTAACAGTCAGTCTAAACAGTCATATCAATCTAAAAGTAATTTGGGGTATTCTTTGTTATTTACTCTAACACCATCTGTATTAACAATTTCACTCCAAAATTCAAATTTAATGTGAACTAAGTAATATTGCTGTATTAACTTAACCAAGGATTTTTAATATGAAAACCCAATAAAAGATTATTTTGCCTAAATTTGATCAGGTTGGTGGTTTGACACCATAGGTCACGTGATTAAGAAAATGATCACATGACTTTCTAAATTTCAATAAATGTGGACAGCATTAAATGCCACAGAGAAAGCTTATGATGAAACGAAAAGTGACTATTCAGTGCTATTCAGTCTGTCAAACACAACAGCTTTGTCTCTATTTTCACTTGAATCCAAAACTAACAAGCCAAGTTTTGCCTCTGAGAGCACAGCAGCAACAAGAACTTGCGTTGAAAGAAAATAAACTGTGGACTAAATATCACCAGGGTCAATTCTCCCATGCTAAATCATATATCACGTCACAGGCAGCATTGGTCCACGGAAGTCTAAACAGGAACAGCATTCATCTTGAAGTGCCTAAAACCCAATACAGCATTTCCACTTACAGGCAGTATCAACTAAGAACAGTTTACGGAGCGACTGACCTTTCCTTGGGACCAATAACACAGCTGCTTTATTGATCCCAATTTGCTGGTTACGAGCAGGTAAGTATACGAGCAGGTATGGAGACACAAGAAACTCACGGGCAGCATTGTGTCCAGAGCCTCAGTGTAGTAAAAAGGGTCACAAGAGGCTCATCTAAAACTACTAAATAGAAAACACACAAACACCCAAGTACGAGACAAACCGAGAGAACACCGTCCAGAGCTTTGTGCTTTTTTACAGTCACTGCACGCACCATGTGTGCACGTTAGTGTTTGAAAAGTCAGCATTCACTGCTGAGAGCGAGCGCTGATGGAGAAAGTGAGGAGATCAACTCTCCTTTATTCTATTCTTCTTCTGAGACAGCAGCAAGCTCTTGAATGAGCTCCATCAGCAGTGTTGCCCATCTATCATACAGACAGGCACATAGGCGTCAATAATCTGACATTGGTGCTCACCCTGAGTGAAGGTGTTAGTCCTTGTTGACATAAATTGAAACTTGTAATGTGTACATATGAACCATTGGCCCAGCGTTAAAACAAGTTTGATGTGGTCTGCATATTTAAATTGGAGGTCCACAATGCTGTTTAACCTAAGCTAACCTAAGTGGCCTCGTCATTAACTCAACCCCCTGCCTCTGGTGTGTGTGTGTGTGTGTGTGTGCTTGAGCTGATCACAAATGTACAGCTCTGAGTCCGTCAGTTCATGCTTAGCATTAACATGCTACTCCCCATGTGTCTTGAGTGACCACTTGTGATCAGATCTTCATTATGTATATATGAAAATAGACACATACTTCAATAGAACTAATAGACACGAAGAAAGACAAAACTTAACAAATTTAAAAGAAGGCCCAAATAACTAAGAATTTATCACACAGAGTGTGACAGTGTCACTATGTTGTTCTAACACAAGTCACATAAATTAGCAATTTTTTAAAGGGATTTTGGGGACTTTGACATTTGCTGGATTTGTTAAATTGAATCTTTAG
>KV751324.1:11486620-11496822 GCA_001698575.1 Mola mola | reverse complement strand
ATAAAGCAGCAGATTTCACAAGAAAAGAAACAATATACCGTAAATTTGAAATATTACATAATTATTAGAAGACATTTTCTCTAGGCATTCAGAAAGCTTTAAGTCCTGATTCCACCAAGTAGTACGGCTCAGTTCGGCTCAGTTCGGTACGCATTTTTTTGCTTTTCCATTGTCAAAAGCTGTGAATTGTACCCTTAAAAAGCAAACCGTGCCGTGCCAATTTTGTCACCCTTTGCTTTGGGTTCCAACCAGACTTATCCCCTACCCTAAAAGGGGGGTTAGACCTACTGCAGTTCGCTAGTCGGTCCATAGATTTGTCACTTCCCTGCGAACAAAAAGAAATGCTGGACGAGCTTCATTGTTACCTTTGTTTATTGTCATGGTTTCTTTGTCAGCTTTATCAGATACACAGTGTGGTGTTTCTAAGATGTCATGCTACTTACACAGCTGGTGTGGTCAGGCTAGCCCGCCCACCAGGTAATGGTACAGTCCCCAGTGAAAATGCATGCCTGTAATGAGCTTACCGTTCCCAAGTGTGCCACATCATAGTGAACTGAACCGTGCCGCTTGGTGGAATTGCGGTTTAAGTTTCTCCTCACCATAAAACTCTCAGAACTGCATGATTTTGCTCTCTTTAACTAAGGATATTCTTACTAGTTCAGTCAATTGAAAGCAATGTTCACAAACATCTGCTGCTCACATCGCAGCCTAAACACATCATTTACATTAGCATCACATTTGTGTAACTTACTGTTGTTGCAATTTCTTCTTGTTATGAGAGTTGGGTGGACAGCCTTTCATTGCATGCTTGCGAGTGAGTGTTGCTGCATGTGGCCTATACCACTTCAGAATGTCGTCAGAGCAGTCAAATCTCAGAAGCACCCTCAATTTGTCTTGAGTGTGTTTGCACCTGTACTTGTCCACTTGGTCAAACAAGATCTTATTTTGCATAAGACATTGCTATATAAAACGCTGTTTTTGATCACTTTAATTGGAACAAGGTCAAATTCAGAGTAAGCCAGAATTGTATTAAAAATATTCTGACCTTAGTCGCCTTATTTGAATAAGACATTAAATGAGTTCCATAATGTCCAGTTGTTGTGTGTGTGGTTATCAGAATTGACTTTTCTCTGATGGATTTAATTTCTACAGGATTCCGACAGATCAAGACTGTTTCAGAACAACCGGCTGCTCCTCTGGCTGCAGGCAATTACATGTGTTGACTGGACTGAGGACACGATTAAAAATGCTTGTTCAGAGTTCGCAATCTTTGGTAGTTAGTGTCCTTGCATAGTTTGCCATACTAACATTGCCAAACTGCAGCTTACTTACAGTACATCATCATGTTTGCAAACTTTAACAGGGTCTGTTCCTACTGGATTTTTCACAGAATTCTTTGGCAGGTGCTGGCAGTTTGCTCTATTCTTTGCATGTTAACTTAGTCAAGGAGATGTGATAGGGGAAAGGAAGACCTGACCCTTCTTATCATACTGACATACATCATTTATAAGTTAAAACTTAATACATACACACACACACAAACACAATTTTGCAAGTAAACATACACAGTTGAAGGTGCACCTGCTCATTAGCCCTGATGGAAAGAACAGAGACAAGAGTTTTCCTGTACTCCACCCCGGCTCTGTTTCTTTCCCTGTGTTGTATCCACATGCTCCACTATGCAGCGAACTTCAATCCAAATGAAAGCTGAAGTAACTGCACTTTTTGCCAAGGGATTTATCACTCCATTACTGGCTTCAGCATCAATCAGTGCCTTGAGAAGCTGGTGTACAGGTACTGTACAATGCGGCAAGTTGTTTGAGTGGGCACCAGATTGGGGTAGTTCGGCAGACAACATTAGAGTTAGAATGAAAGGTAGATGGGTAAGAGGAAAAGTGAGGCACTTTTCCACTGGGATACCTGGGAGACAATGACATAAATGGAGCAAAAGGGGAAAGAAAAACACACAAATTCTATTCCTTACATGGAAAGAGGCTCTCTCCTCTCTGTCTAGGGGTTGGGTAACAAACATGTTGCCACTGATGGGGTCTATATTGTAGATCCCACTCGGAGGCTGATCGGCACCTGCTCCTGTGATGCTGTAGCGAATGCCGACGTCCTTGTCCTGATCTGAGCGAATCTGGAGAACAGAACCAGAAAATCAGCAGGGAAAAAAAATCATGTCTTCATCCCTGGCTCGTGACAATGATTGTCAAAAACACATTTTGGAGAAAACACAAAGAAAAGACACAGTATGTGGGATGTGGGATAGATACATTGATGATAAAAATTCTGCCACAGCCTTTATTCTGGAACAATCTGTACCTTCATTCTGTTTGTAAAAACTGAAAATTGAGCAATGCGCAGAATGAGAAAAAGAAAAAAGAGCTGTTTCTCGGCCCTATGAGTTTTTGTTGTGCAAGCCAGACCTTGCACAAGTAAGAAAGGATTTTGTTTTCATGATGGTAATATAACACATTGGCTGCTATTTCACACATGATTCAAAAGGTCACATTTACAGAAAGTTATATTTGACTTTTACAAGTTTCAGTATGAGCACTTCAACTGCCACAGCAACAAAAAATATCAATACTGTTTTTTTTCAGCACCCTGCCGATCAAGGCAAAGTGAGATGGGATTGTAGAATTTCTTCCTGTAACATTGATTTTCAAAGGCCTTCAAGGATTCTGTCTCACTGCACAATGCAGCAATCTTAATATGACAGTTACTTTACTAAGTTACTAAGTTGACATACAAAAACTGTCACCACTAAAAGTTCATCACAGTTATAGTTAGTGCTTTCATTTTCATATTTTCATAGTGGAACTTTTTGACATTTTGAAAACTACCCTTGTCACAATCTTTGATAATGTAATGCTTCACTGCAGAGAAAAGTAAAAAAAGTTGACCTACCAACACATCTAAAACTCAGAACAAAAAATGGCATTTAAGCCTTAATAAAACCACGGTCGGTTGCTTATATTTTTTGTACCACTAGAACATACAAGATACATCATGTTGTTTTCCAAGCTTGGATTTCTTTCCTCTTTGAAACGAGCCAAATAAGCCATGTCCTCCATGTGTGTAGTCTTTTTGCTCAGAAAACCGCCTACAATTGGTAGCTTCATAGCTGTAAAGTGTAATAAATCTTCTCATGTCACTATAACAAAGATACATTTGGATAGAAGTTGTCATCATGTGGATAAAGTGTGTGAGGCACAGACTTCAGTAGCACACTCATCAGGATGAATGAACAGTGTATCACTTATTTGTTTCATGTGGTTAGACCACTGCACACCAGCACTTATGAATTCAATCCTTCACAAACATACAATGACCTATGGACAGAATTCAGGACTGGCCTGGGTACATTTAGGATACATAAATCTAAATATACATACACTGTAAACACACATAGAAAAATCAAATCAATAATTTTCTTTTCACTATCGTGTTTCCTAAGTGTTTTGCTTGCTGTCTTTGACATGTAAGCAGTTCAGCTTACATGAACTGGTTATTCCTACAGAACTGATATTGTCTTGGGACTACAATAATTAATTTTTAAGGCTTTTCCCCCCACAAATCCCTGTTTGGGAATCACTGCATTCTACAGTACAGATTATTATATAAACTATCTGTAATATGATCACTATGTTCTTGTTAAGTAGTTAAACAGACCTATAACATTGTCATTAATCATTAATTAAAACATTGTTCCATAACTATACTCAAACGGCCAATATGTTAGATCCAGCCATTTTTTCACACTGTGGCCTCCAATGTGCAACATGAGGTGACAAAGAAAGGATTTTCCTTTTAAAACATGAAAAAATAAATCTACTGAGTTATACAAAAGTAAACTTTCCAAAACATCTTTCATGGTCCAGTAAAAGTGTGTGGTGATGTCTGCTGAAATGCTGCTCTTCCTTTATTTTCTCATTTCCTCATTATGGTGCTCCACTCTGGACTTTCGTGGGTGGTAACCTTTAGCCAGAGTGTGTGTCACTCTGAGTCACTGACAGCTCACAAAGGCATTATAAATCAGTTGCGATCAGGCAGGTACAGCAAAGAAAAAATGCGCGTGGGTCTATGCCAAGGCTTAACACCTAGCAAACTAAAGCTGTTCAAAAAACAGAGTGAATTTTGGATCATCTCTCGTGTGCTGATGAACACTGAAGGAAAGAATGGGGATGAAGAGCAGCTTCGAGTTGGCCTGTTCTCTGTTAGGTAGTAATGGATAGCCTGATTAGCATGCTAATGTAATGTCCCTACAATAGTGTAGATTGCAGTGTACGTTGTGCACTCACCAAGGCCCAATTTCAAACAATGGGAGAGATCCACTAAGAATATATTGTGCCCACTAATAGTGCCATGATTTGCGCAGAATTAGGAAACTGCAAACTGCCCTGTTTAATGCTTGATCCACAAAATAATTCACACTAATTATATTGCAAATTGCATGCAATTTGTGCCTGTGATTGCAACTCAGTCATGTGGTTATAAAGTAATGGCTGTGTACCAAGATGCAACATGTATCATAAGTGTACCTTGGATTAATTTAAAAAAAAAAAAAAGGCTAAAATCAATCAATGTGCCATCCCTTTTCAGATTATCAGATGCTGGGTTCCTATGGCATCAACACACTGGTCACCCTACATCTGAAGGACATTACTCCACACCACCATTCAACTCCTGCTTTGGTGCTTAGTCAAAATCTGGTAGAATTTCCTCCATCTTCGGTCACTAGAAAACTAACAAACAACAGCACAAGATAAATATACTTCAGCACTATAGAATCAAGTTTGAACAGTGTGAATTGTGAAGAATTGTGCTACTTTTGCGTCGTAAAACGGTGCCATCCACAAAGCAAGCACTAAAGGTGAACTGCATTTGAAATGATGGAAAACTGCATTACTAGGGTGCGCCTGTTCCATTTGCATGCATGTAAATTAGGGAATATTCAAAAACAAAATCGCCCCCTCCCTATGCAATAAGCCTTGTTGCAAATAGCTGCTAATTCAGAGGCCCATACAAACTGCCACAGGCATTTAAAGTGGTGCAAAAAGACAAAACTGGCACGATCTCTTCCTCTCTTTATTTCTTTCTCTCCTTACTCTAAGACACTCAGCTGGTGGTAACTGTTGCAGTAACAGTATATTTGGGCTGCCATTCGCAGTAATTATGGCAGTAGTGATTGTAGCAAGGTGACATCACTGTAATGCGGGGGTTTTTACAGATTTGGCCCATGAGTATAATGTATGCTTCTGGTGTTGTTAAGCGGGGGTGGAGGTGCCAACTTTGAACGGACTGTTTACAAACTCCAACCGACAAAATCCTGCACATGATACCTTTGAAGATAGCAAGGGCTCTTGCTAAAATACCCCTCTATCACCATCTCAAACATTCATTCTGGGAAGAAGATCACATTTGTGAGCCAAGATAAGGAGCAAGCACAAGCAGAAATAAAGAAGAGTAAATATTGGTGTGGGTTTCCAATAATGTAGGCGAGTAAAATAGGCAGTTTGATGGTGAATGTCCAACATTTCTTTTAGATAAAATATAATTTGATTTCATTAATATTTGACATTGACGTTTAATGTGGATGCGCTTCTTGCTACTGTGGTCTTGCAAAAAGTGAGCTAAATAAGCTGTAACGTGAAATAAAAAAAGACGCAACAAGTTAAGTAATGTACGTAGTATTTTGATTGATTGTCTGAATTGCAGCATTGCAGCCAACTTTTGTGTATTCTTTCACTCCTATTATATTACCTTTATTCACATTATTAACATTTCACACTATTGTAATGAGATAAGTATGGATTTGAGATTTAAAATGTTAACTCTATGTAACGGGTGTGAGAGCGGACCCAAGAACAGCAGAACCCTAGAACGGAACAGTTCAGAACTTTATTGACAATGTTCAAGAGTCCAAACTGACGACAATCAGGAAGCCTGGTCGGCGAGCACAGTCCAAGTTCTGAATGGGGCAGGAGTCTCCGGAGAGGGAGTCCAGGCAGGCTGCAGACAGACAGGGAGCGGGCAGATGCAAAGTCCAAAGACAGAAGGCAGGTCAGGTACCAGGAGATCCGTCCGGAAAAGAGTGCTGGAGGGTAGTGCATGACGCAACGACAATCTGGCAGAGAGTGAGTGTGGAGGAGCTGGTTAAGAGCCGACTGGGTGATAGAGCTGACTGGGGGGAACAGGTGAGTCTAATGATCTTGATTAGGAGAGGTAGGCAGGCAGATAGAGTGGGTTGGTAGAGGGGAAAACCAGGAGTGGACTATGACACTCTAACAATTTTGAAGGCATTAAATTGTCTAAATTGTCTCTATTCCATGAGTCTCAATGCACACAACAGTGTAATTAAGAAGGGCTGAAATACTGCCCTGTCATTGATCAGAGCATGTGGCTGGTAGTTACAAGTTGCACCTTTAAACCTACTACTGTGGATAAATATTGTGGATTTACAGATCCCAGACCAGATTATTTTTTCTTACATGCTAAACTTCTTAATATAATCTCTTCTTCAACCCTACCCTTTGATTCTAAATTCCACACTGCATTCACTCTGTTTTTATGGGATCAAACCATCACTATGGTTACAATTCAGGGAATAATCACTCAGTCAAATGGAGAAAAAATAAGACTTGGCTCTTACTTCCCCTTTCTTTTTCCCTCCTATATAATTTTCCCGGTCTGTGGGATTCCAGATCATGCATGAAAATGAAATTACTTCATCTGTTCAGCAGCGACGGTGGCTTCTGCATAAAACATTTCTCTGTTTGAACATAATACCCTCTCTTTTAATATCCAGCTTGGTCCTTCCACACTCACAGTGTAGCATTTTGTGGCGAGCGTCCACATTTTCATTTCCTCTGCTTCACAAAAGATCCATACGTGGACCCTGAAGGTTCAAGTGTGAAGTACAGTATATGACTCCTATCACTCAGCACACTCAAGCTGTTCTACTTATATGTGCAATCACTGTGGGATAATATTGTTAGACAAAATATATTTATTATTTGCAACGCCCACTATCTGCCAATCAATGAGGAATGAAATCATGGAATAAATAATAACATAATTTGATCATTCGCCCTCATCATCAGTGTCATCTGTTTGGATAACAGACAGATAATGTGGGGCAGAACAAATTGATTATGCATTTCAGTAATGAGACCGTGCCTGAGCAATCCTCTGTCTCATCCGTGAAGGAGACAAATATGTTGAGGTTTCAGTCTTCAAAACAACAAGAAATAAAACGAGGTGCGCCATGGAGAGTCCAATCTGCTCAAGTTTCAGGAACATGCAAGAAAGGGCTTGTAGCCATGTATGCGAGTGCACTGGAGTGTTTGACAGGTAAGAGATTCAATGTGTGCACACCAAAGCGTGGAACAGCTCAGTTCAATAATTCACAGGGCCGTAGTATGGGAATTGCACATTTGAAATTTTCACCTGCCGAAGGCCTGTGCTTTTTCATCTGGACGTGTGTGCGGTTGAATGTCTGAGTGTGTCTCTCCTCACTGGAATTTCAAAGCGGATGAAGGGTAGTCGCCGTGTTTGTCTAATAGCCCCAAGAGAAAACAAAGAAGCTCTTACACATCATGTGGCCTCTGCTATTGTGCCGGCTTGAATTTCCACACGGAGGCCACCTGAGACAAGATGTCACATTTGCTGAGGTCCCTTAATGAAGAGTCTTTATATCAATAAATTGAATAAATGAAGAAGCATGACTTCTTGAGTCCTGGGTATCCCATGAGTGACAATTGCTCAATTGAGTCATTTGATTTGAATGCTAATGATGAAAGCTGGGATTTCTATTGTCCTCTCCCTCTGTTTCTTTCAATCTAACACTATCTTTCATTGTCTCTTTTACTTCCGCGCCTCCTTGCAGATATAATGGCTACTAATCACACAGAAAAAAGCACAGGGAGTCAGATGCAAGAGATTTAGCTGGCTGTCTGTCTCTGTCAGATCACACCAGAGCAGACAGCAGATAAGTGACCTATTTGTAGTTCTTTGAAAGTGATTTCCTTGATTACTGACAACTGCTGCAATCCAGAGGGACAAGCTATCAGTGTGAGAAGAAAGATGGAGAGGGATGGAGTTAGTGAGTTACGAGGAGTGAAAGCAGTGGGGAGTTAGGGAAAATTAGATGAAGAATTAGCGTTCCGTTAAACTCATTGGGGTGACGCAAGGCACACCAAGAGGGGCGTAGGAGTGAAGAAGCAGACATCTCAATTTATAGAGAAGAGTGGCTGGCTGCCTAATTAGTGCACAGCGTAGTTACAGTCAGTCCAAATGTCCATTAATTGATCCAAGCCTGTATGATCATCGTTCCTACATAAACTGGGAAATTCTGAATGTCCTGCTTATATTAAATAAAATGAACAGAAACCCCAGCTCCACATGTTCAGTGGACAGGCATTTGGTTGTTTCCATGGCGGCATTAGGCTTCCAGGAAACAACAATCATTCAACCAGAAAGTTATTAAAGGACATTGTGCTGCAGGCACAAATGGGATCATGGAGGTTACTGTTTGCTACAGGCTAATATTGCACAATAATGGGAATATGTGGTTTACACTTTTTGATAGCTTCTTTTATTTCTCAATCACACTTAATGTCCAGGCCTGCCCCCCACCAACCCAGGGGATGATTGCATGCAAGTATATTCGGCACAACAAGAACACAGCTTACGAACACACAAAGACTTTATTATCAAGTGGGCGGCTGGGTTTGTTGCCACTTAAGCAATGTACAGTAAATGTCATGCACTCATGCAAAGTGGGGGTGGGTAAATGAATCCAATATACAGTACTAGAAAATACCAAGACTATAAATAAGCAACAAGAACCAGCTCCTGTCCATTAAAGCTGCTTTGCAAATGTCAATTCTCTATAATGCAGCTTCTTTTGCTCAAACTTGTGTGGCACTTGATAGGAAGAATTTGTCAGGCAGGGTTTCAGTGCTAATATATTTCTTGTCAATATTCATTTCATTTTAAATCAAGCCTTCATTTCCTTCCTTGTATACGCACTGTAGAAGAAAGGCTTTTAGGGAACAAATGTAAACAAAAATGTAATGTAAACATAAAAAATGTAAGCACAGATGATGTCATTATTTTATAGCCATCAGACTGTGTAAGGAACGTCTACTTTATAGTGATAAAAAGTTGTCCCTTGCCATTTAAAATATTTAATCTTCATCGCAGTGGTTAAAAGAGGAAACAGTATTACAGTTGTTTCTACTGCTTTGTCCCATTTGTACTTCATAAGGTAAATTTTGTCAATATGGGTGCAAATAGGTTTTTTTTAGAAGGTACCTTAAACGAAAAAGTACATTGTTGTTCCAGAGATTCACTAAATACAATTTTCCTGGCTGTGTTTTTTGTAAGTGTGACCTTCCTAGTCCCATTTTATTTCTAAGAACTATTATTGACAGCGTATACAAACATCAAATTTTCTTCATTGTAAAAAAACTTCTCAATAATCAAAATAAAAAGTCCAAATGTTATAAATCTCCAAATTAACACTGCACTGTACTATAATCATCTAAATAAGGGTAATAGATTATAACAAAGCAACTTTTCTTTGTTGCAAACACAGAGCATGTTGAGCAAAATTGTTTTTACTTGTAAGTTTTTCTCCACAAACAGAAGCATGTCTTCCTTGTCAGTTGACATTCAGTTTCTCATCTCATCTACACGACCCAAGATTAAAAACCGATAACACGACGCCCGAAAAGTAACATGTACTCTGTATGTGCTGTGCTGTATTAATTTATGAGATTTCCAAAGTCTCTATCCTCAACTATGGAGAACGGCTAGTCAGTCCGTGTAATCCATACTTTTCCTCGTTATCAATTCGGTCTTTTGACTGTTCATGATGGGAAAAGGCAGGAGGGGGTACTGGCTTGTGGCTGGCTCTGAACGCTAGCTGGCTTTGGTATCAGCCACTTTCAGCTGAACATGGGTTCAGCTGGGTGATGGTCCTTTAACTATCTGATTAGGTTTGTTGTTTCAAATGTTTTCTTGGTGGTTCCAGGGTTAACTTTGGCCTTACCAGTCTCCTTCACTCTCAGTGATATACTTCCACTCTAACTTCCACTTTTTAACAAGTCAATGTGGATGTGCGCGGGGCTGTGACGTTATTGACTGTGCTGCTGTGAATATTACGTGTGGGACATGCAAAAAATGGATCG
>KV751324.1:11472160-11484531 GCA_001698575.1 Mola mola | reverse complement strand
TGAGTTGGACTGTGGGAGGAAATGACGTCTCTGCGATCACAGAGCCCTTCTGGCATTCTCTCAGTCATGCTTTAACACGTACCATATCTGTCAACTGTAATTAAGACAGCATCTGCCAAATATTTGGACGCTTTTAATAGTAACTATTGATTGCACATCTCATATACCCACAAGTCTGCTATGCTATCAGATTTCATTCCCCACTTTGGCAGAGAGAATCTAGAGGCAAAATATTTCATCATTTGGAGATGAGAACATAATTCTGAACATTTTTCCAAAATGCAAAAAAAAAAAAAAAAGAAGGCAAAGTACTCAAAATGAGTTTCAAGCAGAATCAGAGGAAGCACAAGAAAATCATAGCATTCTTGAAATTTTTAAATTTTGTTAAGAGACAACTAACTGTAATTTGTTTGCCAATGCTCTTAGTAGATGTTGGGATTGGATCACATTGACAGTATAGCTTTGCACTAGAGGTTTCTTTACAGTACAATAAAAGAGCATCAAAGCTATACATACATTTATATATAATCTCATTAACTATCAGCAAAAAATAGTTCAACTAATAATCTAAATATTCACGGTTTAGATCACTTTTTCCTCACTAATGCACTCTCACATATTTAATTCTGATTTTCTTCACTGCTCACTTTTGCATCACTACCAGGGGAATTGCAGCTAAACTATTTAATGATTTTGAAATTTGCATTCAACGTTTTTTTTTTTTTTTGTGTGTGTGTGTTTCAATAGTAGATTTATATCAGCATCTGGCACCTTAGTGAGAGGTTTCAAAGGAAGAAAACGCCACTACCATGCTGGACTAGACTATTGATTTTTCTATCTTGGGCAACCAGACTTCAGTCTTACCACTGGGGTTAAAATATTCCAATGGGACAATAAACCTTTGCAGTTTTTGGGCTGCTGGAATGGAAGCAAACATGAGTCATTGCTAATGGGTGAATTGTTATCACATTATCAAATGCATTTGTACATCAGCAAACTACTCAGGCAGCCTTGAAAATCCCTGGGTTTTGATACTGTCGCATCTTTTCTTGCTGTTTATACAGTATGTGCGTTCTCTTTGTTGAAAGTAAGAAATGGCAAAACTACATGGTTTTTAACTCCCCCTTAAATTTCAGTTTGCATTGCTTTGATCCCTCTTGCTGTGCGCCTGTCACCCTTCAAAGCTGATGTGCCCTGCTTTTGATAGGGAAGAGGAATTCAAATAGACTGATAGGCCATCCACACAAACATCCAATAAATGACAGACCAAGCGAAGGATGAAACAGAGGAGGGGGAGGGAGATGGGCTGACTAAGTGGAAACAAAATCACCAATTATGGAAAATATGGGACATCAAGTCTTTCCTCAAGCTTTCAAACTTCTCTTCAAACAAAATACAATAACAACCTTACATGCACAGTTGGGACAATAAAAAGGGGTTCAGCTTTCAATTTAGTGGCGTCATGAGAAGGGAACAGGGTGGACAGTTTTTAAAAGAGTCACATAGGAGGTCTGTGAAGGAGAAGCAGCAGAGAGCTCAGGCGTACAGCTCTCAAGTGAGATGAACTGGCATTTACTGTCACAATGATACTCATAAAGAACTGCCGTGTCTGGGTCTCAGCACACAGGGATGCTGGTCCATTATGAGACTGACTGCCAAATGAACCAAGCTTCATGCAGCTCTGAAAATACTTCACTCTCCTTTTCAGCAGTTCCCCTGTTCTGTCCCTATTTGTGCTACAATATCAATTTGTCTCTCTCTCTCTCTCTCTGTCTCGCATTCTACTGGGCCCCCTCCTTGCTTTTCTCCCAGTGGGAATTTAGCAGTGAGCGTCCCATTACTACAAATGACCTCCAAACCTTCCTCGGGCCTACCCCTGGTGGTGACACTGACTTTAGCCACATTCCTAACACAGCCAATTGAATAGAGTCCTTTGGGTTGTTTCTGTGAAGCAGATTTGGATTTAAAGATTATTTTTTTCTTGAAAGTTTAAAAAAAACCTTTCACGGGTGATGTGTTCCTTCCTCCTTTTCTTAATATGATTTATAAGAGGAGAACCAGCAATAGGCTGAGAGCAGACGTATAGTATGTCTTTTAATGATCAGCAGAAACCATTCTGAATGGAAAGAGGGGGCAATTAGTGGGAGAGCAAATATTAATGGAAGTTAAGAAGTGACTCACAAACCCAATTACAGCATTAAGCAGGCAATTTAGATGAGCCCTGCAAAAGGCGGGATTCCTGTTGAAATGTAGACCAGCGGTCTCTTTGCATTAACAATGGAATTAATTCCCCTTATTCACAGTGAGGGGAGTAGAATAGTGCAAATACAGCCATTCTATCACACCGCACTCTCTAATTCTGTGATGGGAATGGAGGAGGCGGAGGCTGAAGATTTTGTCTTACCCGCTTCAAACAGAGTGAGGACTCCTGGAGAGTCTCATCTCGTTAAACAGCGCCATTCTCCCACTCTACTAGGGGGACTTCCAAAAGATGGGTGACAGATAAACTACACAAAAGTATCCCACAAGGTAATTAAAGTGGAGACATGGTTGGCTGCTGGAAGGCTAACTAAAGGGAAACCAATACGTAGCATATAGACACAGAGCAAGGATAGAGGGGGTGCTATGAGGAGCTTTCTGCTGCTCTTGCACTTTTTTATATAACACCAATGTCAAATTGCACCTTCCAACCGAAGCTGCTGCCACAAGCTTCCATAGGCCATGACAGCCTGGCCAATCAGCAGCACCCTAAGGCCAGATGAAAACCCTTCTGGCATGCCTAAGGCTGGTGAGGTCCAACCAATCAGTTAGAGGGTTTGAAAGGAGGGCCACGCTTAGCTCAGGGAGCTGCTGAGGCTGCCAATGACAGTCCGGAGGCAGGTTTGCGTGGCTCAGAGGGAGGCTGCAAGCAGGGTCAGAGTGGACAAAGGTAGACTGACAGTTATTTAGTGAGAGACAGAGCTCTGTGTCACTCAAAACAGCACTCAGCCTTTGTACTGATGGGCAAGCTCTAATGGGACTGTTACCTAGTTGTCGGACCGCGGGGATGTTGAAAATGACAGACAGACATGCAAGCAATCCAATTCTCAGACAACACATAGAGACCCACACAAAGACACAAGCCCTTTTTACACAGAGAATTTTCCACCTTTGTTTGTTTAGACAAAACAGCGCAGCTCCGCCTTTAAGCCGCCCTGGAGTTGCTGTTTACACAGCGAGTTGGTGTTGCGGATTCAAAGGAAAAAAAGAGAAAACGGAGTTCCGTATACTGTTAGCACTAAATTTGCTCATTCATCCATATGAGTGGAACATTCTGTGGGCTGACCAATCACAGTTCAAACCTTTTCAGTCTAACCACTGAGCAGACTGCAGAGGGCTCATAGAAAAATTTGAGGTCAATCGCGCCATTGTGGTTCAACAGTGAGGTAAGGTCACTTACACTTTTGGGGTAAGGTCAACAAAATCCGAATGTGTGTGTGTGTATACGTGTGTGTTTGTGTGTTCTTCTCATGCTCAATCACTGAGAAGAAGCAAAAATGTAAAATTTGTATAAAATATGTTATGACATAAAATTTCTAAGCCATTCACTTTGGATTGAACTCAAAAGACCTAAAAATAAAAATTCTGCTATATCAAAACACTCTATGTGAAGCAGTAAACAGGTGGTGAAGCGGGTCATCTACCAATTGGCTTGTTGACATGTTCTTGGCTGAGAAATATTGTGGGGCATTTTGAATGAGAAGTTCTATTTTGCTGCCAATGAGCGGGTCACGACCTTGCATGGCAGCCCCTTTATTCAAGCGTAAAGTTCTTTGAGTGGTTGGTTGCGTAAATGCATGTCCATTTACCATTTAGCTCAGTGGTTGGCAACATTTTTCTTCAGAGGGCTACCCTTACTCAGATGAAAAACGCACGGCAACAAACTGGGCCTCTTATAACGGCAAATTGGGATGCTCTTAAACCGACCTTTGCTATCCTGGCACAGCTTGCTAGCCACAGTTTCAAGGCTTTTTTTTCTCTTTCCCAAAATGATATTTGAAAATGTCTCTTGATGTTGTATTCCTTGAACACAGCAATACTTTGTGGCATGAGTTTCTTACTGCTTTTGAAGTTTTAGTTTTAGTTTCAGATGTCCATTCTTTGAAATAGGATACTCAGAATCAACCTCTTTGAAGCATTCATCCTTGCTCATGTTTCTCCCTTCACACAACCACTCACATAAATTGTCACTTGAGTGAACAAGAGTAAAATTGAGACCTTCAGGCCAATCTAAGTGTGGAAACAACAATTTCTTGGAATCAAGATAAACAGCAATGCAAACTCATAGTCTTTTGCCTTCAGATTCATTAACATAATGCAGCCATTTATGGACTGTTTCATTTTTCAGTAAGGAAGTTGTGGGCCGGAACCAGTCCAGCCAGACCAAACATATTAACAAATATTAACAGTCCTGAGTCCTGAATCATCTTTCTGGACTCCTTCAACATGAGCATGCAAACTCTAGAAGGAGACAGGCGGATTTAGTATCTGGCTTAGCCTAGTATGAAAAAATGAAGCATGTGGAACAATTTCTGTTTTTGTGGAGGATTCAGCAACAATAAGCTTCTGGATTCTAGGATGCAGTCTGAGGATCTTGTCAGGAGAAAAGGGAGTGAGAGGCTCACAAGAGCTGAAAGTTGAATTCACTCTGAATTTCTATCACACGCAGATGCCGCAAAAATTTGAAAACTGAAGCAGAGTTTTTGCTGCATAGTGGGGAAATACAGGCTAAATCATTCTTAAAATCATAAAAGTCATTTTAATAAGCAATAAGTAGTAGTTAATAAAAATTTAAAGTGTCCTGATTAACCAATCAGTGGTGATATTGGTTCTGCTCCTGCAGATTCCTCGATGACTTCAACCTTATGCTTTGCTACTGCATAAGGAATCATTCATGGTGGAGGTCTCACTTTTACTTTTTAGCAATAATATGTCCATTGTCACCCCCCACACAGTGTAGTTAGTTTTAGAAACTCTGGTTTAACTGAAACTGTTTATTACATGCAGTGTTAATCTGCTATTTGTTTTCTTTCATAAACACTAGAAAATGCTGAAAACATTGCCCCTTGGGCAATTGGGTGGTCATAGCTGATGTGCACCATCAGCAACTGGAGAGGCAGGCTAGAGAAATACAGGAAAACAAAAGACTGTACAAACATTTACTTTATACAGTATCTTATCCCAGTATCCTGCTGTTGGTATCTATTCCATGTTACCAGACACTTGTTATTGCATTGTTGTTGAATTGAACTGAATTTTTGCATTGTAGAGTATATTGTTTAACTCCATGGTCAAACCAAACGAACTGGATATTGGAGTAATTTTCAAAATAATAGAAAAAAAAAAAATCGCAAGTCGTTAAATTCAGATTCATTTCATAATGAAAAATTAATGAATTATTCTGCAGCACATTTTTTCCTGTGAGCTTGGTGAAAATACACATCAATGCACACATGCAAATCATTGCAAACATAAACTAACTGCGAACAAAACAAGCAGATCTTAAAAGCATATTACGAGCTCATTACAAGCTGTAATGAAATACATGGTGCAACATGAGTTTGTAAATAAACCATCTTGGTTTCATTTTGGGGACTGACCAAACAGTCGTACAGACATTACATTGTCATGGAGCTAAATTGTCCCCCATCCACATGCACACAAACACCTATATCACATGTATTGTAGTTGCTTTTTCGCACAATAAGCCAATTTAGAGAGGCAATGGTGGGTGAACTATACCATTTGTTTTTGTTTGTGTCCCTCTGTTTGTTTTTGATAAAAATATGAATAAATCAGAAGCCCCCAGTCATTCTGAGTGTGACACCATCAACACTGTATGCTGTGCACTATGAGCATTACCATTGTGGGCTTTTCAAAAATAATGAGGTAAACCGAATCATACTGAGATGCATCCTCACATGTCAGTTCACCTAACCCCTAAAGACCTTTATTTCTTTTCTACAAAACACATGACTGTATGATAAAGTCTATACATATCATTACAGATTCATTCAGCTACATGGAATGCAATGCGAGAAGAGAGTACAGAATCATTTGCCATTAGTCTTTAGTGCCTTGGCTGTGAAATCAGATAACATTAAACCAACTGTCCACAATGTGCTCAATTATTTCCAGCTCCAATTGTTCCTTTCCTTGTCCTAACCTAACGACTGGTCAGTGAGGCAGCCAGTGTTTGAGGCCTGTTTAAATTAAAGGAGGGTCTTTTCTCTCCCATATTCAGGCTGCTTTCCATCAGTTTTGCCTCATTAGTCCCAGGAGACAGTTGAGATGAGAATGCCTCAAATGGCCTGAAACTAATGTTGGGCTCCCTCATCCAGCAGATTTACAGCACTCTTTTTTTCCCCCCTTCTTTTCCTCCAATCTCAGCCAGTCCCCTTTTACTCTCCTTTCCACTTCTTACCTTTGCCTTTTCAGTTTCTGAGAGTAATTGCTGCTATCATCCCATTTATTCGGTTAAGTTAAGGTATTTTAAAAACCTTTGACCACTATTCCTCTATCTGTCATGTCAAATTATTTGAAAGCACAGGCTTGGAAACATATTTAATGCTAAATCACTGGTATCAAAGCTGCCCGAGCCAGTAGTTCGGCAACAGCTGTTGAATGCTGTTGGTGTATGTTCTGTGTATGAGAGAGAGAGAGCGAGCATACATTTGTTCTGAACATTTTGTTTTGAGGAGCTAAAAGTGTCCACCAGAAGCAGAACCAGAATACTGAGTTCAGAGGCTGTGATGTTGATGTGGCAATTGCACGTAATTTATAATGGAACCTGACCTATAATAGCACTATGAATATAACCTAATAACAGAGAAGGAATAAATTAAATCTCTGTGTTCATATTATTCACAATTAAATCAGCAAGGACTTTATATTTGGTTTGGAATTGCATTTTGCTGGGATTAATCAAATATCCTGCAGCAGCACAGCTACACTGGCGCCTTGTGGAAATCTGTCTAGTGCTTCCAGTCTTCTCTCCATAATCTCTGAATCAACCAAGGAACCCACACACCTCTTTGGGCACGGCATTCGCATCATTGGAAAAATGTAATTACACTCTGAGGGATTAATTTGCCCTTTTTGAACAAAGTGAACCTGTCTTTACGATGGTTCAAACGTTAAAACGTGGGTGAAGAAAGCTCCAAGAGTTTTTACAGCCCAGGAGAGCTGCTGTGTCAAGTGCATATGCTTTTAAGGTTGCTCTCAGCCACTTCTGACACCGGCAAGATAAAACGCAAATTTCCCACTGTTCCTCTCCGTGGCTGGCTGTCAGAACGGAGAGTTGAGTCGCAGAGAGAGCTTGGGCTAGATGGACTCAAAGAACAATGGACAGCATGAGTCATCTCCCCCACAGTGCACTTCCTTCAGCTATAGCTGAAGGCTGAGACATTCCTATGCTCTGCTCACATACAACACACACACACACACTCACAGGCGATGTTCACATAGAACACACAAAAAGGAAGCCCATAAAGTTTAATCCAAACGTCTTACATGTGACATGTGAAAAGGGTATAAAGGAAGGTCCGTGACTCCAGCAGGGCAGCACAATTTGGTGGCTCTCTTGACACTCCACGGCCTGGGTGTGTGTATTTTTGTGCAATGTCGAGTGCTTCCATGCTTACACAGAAAAGCTTCCCTCTTGCCGACACATTGGCAAAAGGCGATTTCTGTAATCCCTGAGTGTAAATCTCACTGTACAAATGGGCGTAAGGGATTTTCTGTATGTGAGTGTGTGTGTTTGTGTGTCAGAAATGCCAGTAGAATACTGCATGTCTGTTTGGGTTTCTGATAAGCGGCAGTGAGTTAGGAGAGAGTTTAAAGTGGCTGCACAGGGTTGACAGTATGATGCCTCCATGGGAAAATGCTGATATACCGTATTCTCACTGTTGAGGTTGTATGAATGAATGAACTTGAAACATATATGCTCACTTAAACATTTTTCTTGGTTGTAAGAACTTATGACTTTTACATTTTTACTGAAAATGGTAACTAAGATGCAAGATGAAATTTCACAAAGATTCACGAAAAACACAGTTACCATTGAAATGCTGTTAATAGAGACAGTTAAGACCAGCTGTTTACATGTCTTTTCAGAAGGAGCTCTGTGTTACTAAAACAAAATCCAAAACACAGGGCGACTCCTCTGGTGATAGCCTTGGCCAGACACATTATGCTTTTGGGCTTCTCATCTGTTCCCTTTTTGTGAACACAATATGTCAGGAACACATTAAAGGAATTAAGTATAATTTGTCACAACTCTTTACTTGGACCGAAAGATGAGCTGATTAGATTTTTGTGGTCAGAAGTCAAAGGTCAGGCTCACTGTTTACTATTAAATTAATGGTTAGTCATAACTCAAAAATGCATCCAGACCCACTCGGCTTGTGCTGCGACAACCAAAGCGGATCTCTTCTAACCTCCAAAGTCACCCGCAAGTACACGTACATTTGTGCAACAGGCGCATCATCTGAGAGTTTTTAGTGGCGCGGGGAACATTGTCACGGCTCGGCGCTCCTCTCTGAAACCTCACAAGGTTATTATGTCGGTTTTACTCACATCAAACAAGATCATAACAACTCAGGTATAAATATTAGAGACGGTATGCTTTATGGTAAAGCATTATTTATCATTTTCAGTGACTTGTAATTTGTTAGTTTTAGAGTTCCTTTGAAAAAAATATAGGCACTTCTTTTTCAACTTTATTAAGATTTTAGTTTAAGATTATTTTGCACTGAAACTGAGCAATATTCTGTATCTATTCATGTTTTGTTTTTTTTAAATCACAATTGGTACATGTAAGCTTAGTCCTTATATTCTTAATGGAAAAATAGCGTGGGTGTAGTTTGTTCTTTTTGCGAACCTTTGCTGCCTGTGTTCTGCATTTAATGAAAGGAAAAATGTTTTTAAAACAGTCAACTGTCTTTTTTTAACAGAGGTGTAAGAAAGTATAAAACAGAACAGACTGTGTGGGTTTAAACATCATCAATGTAGTATACTATTTACAAAAGATTTGCCAAACTAAAATGTGTGGGGTGCAGTAACATCCCATATTGCGCTATGAAGCCACCCTTAATCACCACAAGGGGAATCCCATCTCTGCGACAGCCCAAGACGAATTGCAGTCCGGCTCACAGGATCTGCTGATATTGAATTTTTGTTGCATCGGGACCAAGCTCTCTGTCAGTCACTGTACCTTAGGAGTGCGAGCACACATACCTGCAGAGGGAAACCCCAATTTGACTGGTGCACAGAGGCATTCTAAAATCAAAATAGTAGTTCTAATATAGGTTGAGAATGAATTCTTTCTTTCCAGCCTGTTGGGTCATCAAATACATACAATAACTGTTTATTTTAATGAGCATTGTGGATTTGTTTTTTGTTTTTTTAGTGAAGTAACATTGACATTGTGTTTAGTAAATCGCACTGTGCCCGTATTTTAGAATTTCTTACAAAATTCAGACACAAAAGTCCGTTTGAATGTAATGAAGTCAATCTCTTTTGGCTACCTTTCTAATGTTAAATCACACCGACTGTGTGCTATCAAGAGTGCAGCTGTGTATAAGAATGGTAGCTATGATGCTATTTGAGGACCTGGTCAATGTGATCTAGTTATTGTGCACTTTTTCCTCTGCTGCTCTTTACAAATCTGATAAAAAAAGAGAACGAATTTTACGCATAGACAGACACATATCATGTAAATCTTACATTCTCTGTGTGAACCTTTGTTGTATGTCATCACCGTTTCTTACTGCCTGTTTAATTTCTCTTTATATTCTTAATACTAAAAACCCAACTGGAATCATAAGCTAGGAGAGAATTGTCAGTATTTTTATCCTTAACATGCTCAGTATTTAATGCATAGCTTTGTTTTGCGAAAGTCTGAATGCAGGGTTGTTATGGAAAAGCAATGCATGCTGGTCCCCTACTGAAAAAAACTTTGATAAACCACAATCAGTATTCATCATAATAAATCTTTTAAACTGATTTGTTATGTGCAAAATTCTCATTTAATCAACTTGTTGGCTTCCAAAAAGCTAAAGTTTTCTTTTAAGAAACGTACATCTTAATCTGGAGATCAATTAGGCTTCCAAAACTCTGAGCAATAATGATGCCATGATCACCAGTTGCTTTTCATGTGCTGTAGTCTACAAAGAGATGCACTGTGAAGAGAAATTACTTAAATTGAAGACACGAACAGCCTTTTACCCTGCTGAGTCCGCTTGATAGTAAATAGACGAATGTTTAGTCTCTTGGCCTTGTGGTGATTGTAAGAGATTTTACTATATATTCCACTTTTTTTTTTTGCAAGAGTAAATATTTTGAAAATATGTCAAGTATTGTTTTTCATGGAATCTTAACATTTCTCTGTAAACAAAAGGTATATAAGGTTGTGTTGCAGTGCACCAAAGATATTGTACATGTGGAAAACCTGTATGAGTTTCTGAGATTATACAAACTGTCACTCACTCTGACAAGCATGTGAGGGAAAGGTCCTCGGGAGTTTTCAGGAACATTGATAGGTGGGATGACCCAGTCTCTCTTCTGTCTGCGCAGCCCATTGGCAGAGGAGCTCCTCTGATGTTTTCGTGAAAACTTGATGACTTTGGGTTGCGAGTCCCAGACTCTTGATAGCATTTCTTTAATGCCGACCTAAAAAGAAAAAAACAAAACAAAACATATCATGCCACATCTCACACTAACTAGCGCACACTATCACTTGAAGAATGCTATTTTGCCATGACCAGTTGGTTGATGAATCTATAATATGCTGTAAAATGACAAGTTTCCACCTCTGCTAAAATTGAAACTGAAATACTGGGTGTCATGCAAACAATAAATCTATTTTGGGAGAGTGACAGAGGCAAACACAAGAAAATACAAATATATTCTTTTATGTATGCTACTGCACCACATTTCATCAGTCCTTTGACAAGATGCACTTAGCCTACCAACTTCTGACTGACCCACGACCCCCCCCAATGGCAACATAGCTGGATTTTGTCAAATGGGCTGCTGTGCTTTGTCTGCATCCTTACATATGTTTTTCAGACAGGTGTCATTCCTTCCCCAGCCCCTTTGTGCCTGCTAAGGACAGTAGACAACGTGACCTTTTGCCCTGACAGAAGCCTGTCATCAAATAAAGCGGGTAATGAAATGGCAGTACAATAACAACCAGAACAGAGGAAAGAAACAAGAGGCCACCCTACACTTTTGTCCGCAAAGCCATCCCACAGATGAGAAACTCACATACAGTTGGTGAGATATTCTTTCAGGAGGGAACCAAAAAAAATGTCCAAAATTTCCCTCAAAAATCTGTCATTGATCTTATTGTGTTTACAGCTACAATTCAACAGGACTACAGCATTATGGGCAATTTCTATGTGGGTAAGCTATAGCTCCAGAAAAACAAAAACTAAAACACTTTCTTGGTCCTTGTCCTGCCTGCTGAAATAAGGTTGAGAAGGGTGTGTAATAGGTGTTTTTCTCTCCCCAATCCTCTATGCTTTAACATGTATTTCTGTGTAAGTTGGTTGTATTTCTGTAATCCAGCTAATCCTATTGTTGTCTCTGCACCCTGCCGACACACACGCACATGCTGGCATTGTGCCGCTGTTACCTGCAGCTATAGAAATCCTCCTGCTCATCCCGACGAGAACACACGCGGCACAGTCACACGGGTGACACATGCACACCAGCGACCACATGCAAGGTAAACACAGGCCTGCAGCTCATCCCATCAATATGCACTGGCTCTGCTGACTTAATGCAACCTGAGTGAACACGGTGTACATTTTTCACCTTTTGTTTTAGCTCCATACAACAGGCTGGACTGCAGGCTCAGAGCAGAGCTCTGGACAGCAGAGGGATGGCGGTTTTAGTGGGACAGGAGGCTGACATAGAGAGAGGGTGAAGGGGTGGATGGTTTGAGGACAGAGAGAGGAACGAGGGGACCAGATATGTTTCCCAGATAAGATAATTCTCGTTCCAGCGCCACAACCAAAACACGTAGCAACTTGCACAGGGGAGGCAGGGTGCTAGCAGGTGGAACTAGTCTGTCTGTGAATGTGTTTCTGTTGCTGCGTGTGAGTTTTGCAGGCCATTGGCAACAAAAATGGGGAAACAAACAAGTACATTGGAAAACAAAAATGTAACAGAGGACAGAACTCTGCAACACTCTTTGGCAGCTGATGATAAATGATCAAAATTGTGTATATCTGCATATGGACAGCTATATGGACAGTTATAAAACACATGATGTCACAAGCTCTGCTCCTTCACCCTTAGGCTTAGTCAGTGTGATGATGAAGTCC
>KV751324.1:11440565-11469998 GCA_001698575.1 Mola mola | reverse complement strand
AGGCCTGCAGCCGTCAAGCCCTGGAGCTGACATCTGGAGGTTATCTGTCTGACAAACAGGCGCAACAATACAATCAAAGTGTGTGCTCATTGTCCATTCTCTGTTTAGCTTGCCTCTGGTAACATTTAATTCAGGTTTTTGAATGTTACTTTTTGTCTTCTTTTAAGGCTTCTTTTAAGACTTTTAAGGCCTTCCAAACTGGATTGTCAACATATTTAACATATAATCACAAAGTTTGCGCAACAAAAGTGCTGCTGTCCCGAACAGCAAGTGTTGCATTTCAATGACCTCAAGGTCCCATTCTCCACCCTACTGCTGGCCTGTCTGGGGACAGTGCAGTAACATGCAAATGAAAAAAGCACTAAAAGCTGCTACGGCACCTAGACAACTCCAAATCGAGCGGCACGGGCTCGCAGCTGGTAGAGAAAGTAAAGCTACGGGCCATGAAATCAGAGCACTGGATGCGAGGCTGCACCTGTGTGAGGTGCGATTTCCTCTAAGTACATAAATACAGCAGAAAGGGCTCAAACATGTGCTTACTAATTTCTGCTGATTAAACGGCACAGTGAGAAACTAAGGCGGCTACTGTGTTAAAAGAAAATCGATGCGTTCTCACTGTTGCTGTACACCAAAACAAAACAGAGATAAAGCAAGCAAACAATTTACTATAGCGTCTCTCTCCACACATTATCCGTGTCTATTCAAAGTGAGTGAACAAAAGTAGTTGCTACTTGAGCTGTCTGTCTTTTAATCGGCATTGAGAAGAAGAGGATATCTGGAGCAGTTTATATCCTTGGCTACTGTTGCAATGTCGACTACGCGTGAGATGTTTTGCGGTTAGGGGATGCGATTATGATTAGCTAGCTTTGGAAATAACTATTGACTTTCAGAACAAAGATATGTGGTTAGATAACAACGGCTCACATCTGTGTGTGTTCAGCAAGCTGGAAAAGGAAAATGGGCCATACGATTAAAATACACTGCGCTGCACCGATAATGCTGATTGATGCCAACTCCCCGACATCATGTGGAATCTTCTGAGCTCTGTAGCTTACAGTGTTATCTATAAACGTTGGAGGCAGCGCTGGACGCGAGGTTTATCGATTTGGAGTCTCAACTTTGCACTATGGATACAAACTCTTTAGCTTGGGTAGCTAGCCAGCTCCCTTTAGCTGGTGCGGACTGGCCTAGCGTAGCCCAACTTAGCCGTCCCCCCCGGTAGTTCTCTAGCAGCCGGGAAAACAGGGCAGCTGAGTTACTGTCTGAAAGAAGCATAGTCCAAAACCAAAGCCCATGACAGTACACCACCAACCGCTTTGGTTTCCAACTGGTTCTCCCCACTCATGCGACCAGCCCAGAAAAAAAACCTCTGGTCATTGGCAGTTCTATTCTGAGAAACTAGCCACACCAGTGACCATAGTTAGGTGCATCCCTGGGGCCAGAGCGTGCGATGTCGAATCAAATTTGAAACTGCTGGCAAAAAGTAATCGTAAGTTTGGTAAGATTGCAATTCATGTCGGCGGTAATTACACCCAACTACGTCAGTCGGAGGTCACTAAAATTAATATTGAATTGGTGTTTAATTATGCCAAAATGATGTCGGACTCCGTAACTGACAATATGTATAACCGCATGTCATCACTCAATCGCTGGTTGTCGAGGTGGTGTCCAGCCAACGGTGTGGACTTTGTAGATAATTGGCAGACTTTCTGGGGTAGACCTTGTCTGATTAGGAGAGATGGCATTCATCCCGCGTTGGATGGTGCAGCTCTCATCTCTAGTAATTTGGCTCAATTAATTTTTGTCCCAAAACCCTGACAACCCAGAGTTGAGGGCAGGAGACAGAGTCACAGTCCTACATGCTTCTCTGTGTGTCAGGGTCCGCTAGTGTCAAGTGTCTGTCTGTTAGGGTCAGTTAGTGTTTCCCCTCTTGTTTTGAATTCCATATGTGTCTATTCCCCATGTCCTGTCTAGTCTTGTCCCTCAGGTGTGTTTGATTACTCCCTCTCCCTAATGTGTCCCACCTGCGTCCAATTGTCTACCTCTCCCTCGTGTATTTAATCCCTGTGTTCCCTTCCTCCTGTGCCAGATTGTCTTGTCTTTCTAGTGAGCAGTCCATCTTATATTCCATGTAAGTCTCCTTGTGTTTGATCTTTATTCCGTATTCCGATTACTGAGTTTGCCAAACCTTGTCTGTACTTTTGCGTAATTTGAATTCCTGGTTTGACCTTGTTATTAAAACAACTACTGATTTAGAAAGCACCCCGTGTGACTCTGTGCAATTCGGTCCTCGGTTTCCCGAACCTGATACTGTGTTTCGATTAGGATGGTTTTCTGCCAATAAACTCATCGAGTCTCTGTCTGGTCCCAGACCCCCTAAATTGATTAAATTTAATCTAAAAAAAGTTGAGTATCACATAAAAAACCTAGTAAAAATAAACACAACCAATGGACTAGTAACAAATAACAGGGCAAGTAAATGTGAACTCCTGAACATCAGATCTCCGTCATCCAAAGCTCTGATATTAAATGAGCTGATATCAGATCAACATATTGAACTATTTTGTCTTACAGAAACCTGGTTCTCTCATGATGAATAAGTTAGTTTAAATGAATCCACTCTTCCCAGTCATACCAAAACACACATCCCTCGAGATATTTGCAGAGGTTGCAGAGTTGCTGTGCTATTATAATTCTGCTCTATTGATCAATCCTAAATCTAAATTAAACTATAAAACATTTGAAAGTTTGATTCTTATTCTGTCTCATCCAGCCTGGAAAACAGTATACAATCAATATTGTTGGTTATAGTTTACTGCCCCCTGGCCCATACTCTGAATTTCTGTGTGAATTTTCAGAGTTTCTCTCATGTTTAGTTCTTAAAACAGACAAAGTAATCATTGTAGGTGATTTCATTATTCATGTGGATATTGAAAGTGATAGCCCTGGTTCTATACTTATTTCACTCTTTCACTCTGGCTTCTGTCAGTTTGTACATAAATCTACTCACTGTCTGAATCCTACTCTGGATCTTGTCCAGACGTATGGAATTGAAGTTGATCACGCAACAGTTTTTCCACAGTTTTTACTACCAAGTCGCAAAATACCCTCAAACTGATTCAAAATGCTGCTACTCGTGTACTCACTGGAACACGAAAAAGAGATCATATCTCTCCTGTTCTAGCTTCTCTGCATTGGCCTCCAGTGAAAATTCTCCTCACCTAGAAAGTTCTAAATGGTCAGCCACCTTTGTAACTTAAAGAACTTTTAGTGCCTTATCACCCAATTAGAATGCTGTGCTCCCAAAATGCAGGCTTACTGGTAGTTCCTAGGATCTCTAAAAGTAATGTGGGAGGCAGAGCCTTCAGCTACCAGGCACCTATTCTCTGGAACCAACTCCCAGTTCAAGTCTGTGGGGCACACACGCTCTCTGTGTTTAAGAGTAGGCTTAAAACCTTCCTTTTTGATAAAGCTTATAGTTAGGGCTGGCACAGGCCAGCCCATAGTTATGCTGCTATATGTCCAAACTGCTGGGGGATTTCCCATGACACACTGAGCGCCCCCATTTCTCTATCTCGCTCTTTCCATACTTCTTCTACCCTCTACTCTGTCATGTCCCAGTATTTTTTGTATTACTAGCTTCAACCCGGGGAGTTTCTCCCTGGAGTCCCTCTCTCAGCCACCTGGTGACGTGGGCATGGCGGTTCTGGTAGCGACTTGCTATCCGGGGGAGATCTGACCTTGTGTCTGGGATCATGATCAACTTCACCTATCCTACCCAGCAAAACACAGAGTGGCCTGGAATCCTGACCCGAATCATCGTCTGGCTCCTGGACTCTGCTCTTTAATAACATGCTTCTGGATTCAGTTCTCATGTTTTCATATAACTGTAATACGTGTCATATTGTTTGGCTCTGTACTTGTGACATCTATTGCACGTCTGCCCATCTCAGGGAGAGGGATCCCTCCTCTGTGGTTCTCCCTGAGGTTTCTTCTTTTTCCCTGTCCAGGGTTTTTGGAGTTTTTCCTCACCCTGTTCGAGGGTCTAAGGGTAGGGGGCGTTGTTATGTACAGATTGTAAAGCCCTCAGAGGCAAATTGTTCTTTGTGATTTCAGGCTATACACATTAAGCTTGATTGAATGATTTATTGATAAACACAGAAAAAATGTGTGACAGTTTAGTTGTTTTCCTTACTGCTGTTGTCAACTGTCAAACCAACAAACTCAGATCTTGAGGATGGGACTTACATGGACTTAAATTAAATGTAAGTATACTGTACCTCTGGGAATAAAGGCCTTCCCGTTCTGATTTTACACCACAGAATCGGACACACTCAGGCAATTGACAGACATTTAATCTGAAACAAATGATGACATTGCGACCCTCTTTTGGAAATTTGGTAGATTCACATTATCCTCAGAATCAGTTCCCTTTGATCACCTGGTCTCCATTTTAATTTGTACATTTCTTTTGTTAATCAAAAACTAACTAAAAAAATTTGTTTTTAGCTGTATTTTTAGTTTGTTTTTTAGCAAAAATCAGCTGATTTTAAGCACACTCATTGTGAGCATTACATTAGCACTTAAAACATAATCCCAATATTTTTCAACCTAAAAACTACTTCACAGTCTTTTAGGCTCTAAAACTTCACAAAACATGTATCTTTTTGAAAATGTAACTTCCAAACAAACTTTTTATTCCATTCTGTGGTAATCTGATAAAAAACTTAGACAAGACTTCGGAATAAATTTACATGAATTCATTTTGCCCCTTCGGTAATCGACTGGTTGTGTCTGACGTGCACTGTCAGTGATGGGAAGCAGAAAAAGGTAGTAAAAATACAGACTGTACATACATTTGTGTTACTGAGTGAAAAGACAAACTCCATGTTATCAGATACTTGGAGTAACATTTTAACACACAGAAAAAGTCTATGGTAAAGCTGTGATTGCAGCTGTGGTTCAGGAGAGATGTTGCCCTCTAATTGAACCCCGGGCCTTCTGTCAGTGTGTCGAAGTGTCCTTGGGCAAGACACTAAACCTCAAATTGCGTCCGTAAGTGTGCGTGTGAATGGTTACAGCTCATGATGAGCAGGTGCCACATTAGACGGCAGTCCATTTATAAATGTCAAAATTCCCACTCGTGTCAAAAGCAATAGACATCAGTGAAGACACTCTTCACACTTCAGCTGCTGGAGGTTGATGTTTTGATGGCGGTATTGAACTGGACACTATGTAAGAAGCAGCATCAATTAAAAAAATCAAGCAGAATAACAACCACAGTGTCTTTAATATTTTTGGTTCTTTTTATTCTAGTTATTTTTCCATATTTTTCGCACCTTACAAACTCCATATTAGTAACTCTTGTATTATTATTATGATTCTAATAAAAGAGGTGTTTATTGTATTTTACTTGCACTTCAAGGCAAACACAAGAGATTGCAACTAAATTCTACTGTGGCATGAACATCCGCTTATAGCAGCTGAGGAGAAAGTGACAAGAACACATTCAAACACTGATATGGCAAAAAGAAAAAAAAATACTACAGTGCTGTACATTTAAAGCTGTAAAATTTCTCTTTAATTAGAGAAAACTTGTTTACTTCTTGTTCAGTTAATATTTTTTTCTCCAGCTCCACGATGTAGGGTACATAATTATATGGGGAAACTACATTACCTGGACCTTGCAGACCCTACAGGAGAGGAACATTAGTTCAATCAATGTCAATTATTTCCCAGTCACCATTATTGCACTGCCAGGAGTGGGCAGAATCTTAATCCCCACTCTACAACTGCTTTAGTCTCAGGCTTTTTGTCATGATTAAAAACATGACTGAACATTAAAGTCAACGGTGTGCAACAAGAAATGCAAGAAAAATGATAATGGTTTTTGCTGCTTGACAAAGTGCAGCCAGGTATGCAGCAGTTATACAAGTGTCCTGAAATTTCACACACTGTTACCTAAAGGGCCTCGGTAGCAATAGAGCCATGTCTCCACATGTCACACACACACACACACACACAGCCGGACTGAATGTTAACTCCTGTGTGCGCACTGTCCTCAGTGACATAAACATAAACACAACTTGTCATTACGAGTGAGGGCACGTGGGAAAATGTCTTCTGAAATGGTCTGTGAAATGTTAAGGTGCGTTTGTAGCAGTCAAGTATGCTTTAATGTAGATCACCTTGTTCATAGTTTAGTTGTTTTGGGAAATTGATCCTTGCTTGGTTTCTAATAAGAAACAAAAGAGTTGATTAAATCCTCATATTGAATATAATCACTTAAAGAAAAGTTTATCTGCCAACATTTGCAACATAAACTAGAAAATAAGTAAATGAAAGATTTGAAATCACCATTTGCTGGCTAATTAGGCTGAAACTCTTTTGAGTGCAGCCAAATTAATTTTCACAACCTGTTGTGACAGTGTGAAAGAGATAGAGAGAGACAGAATATGAAAGGAATGCTTTAAATGTTATTTAAAGTCATATGACGCATTGAACTTTTCATTTCCTTCGAAAACCTTATTGTATCAGAAGCTACCTGCATCAAACTTCGACTGTCCCAGTGCAGAAATATGTGTTAAAACAGTTCAAGTACTGATTCAGCTTGATTCTGTTTTGAATAATATACTAATATAAAAAATACATGGCTGGAAAAAGTATAACAAAATGATAATGCCTGCCAACTTTGGCTGAGTGTTCAGCGTGTGTTTACAGGACACAAGAAAATATTTTAATTTAATAAATATCAGATCCTTGTGGCAGTCATACGCCTAGGTCCAGAAGTATTTGGACAATGACACAGTTTTTTATCATTTTGCCTCTATACACCACCACATGCATTTGAAATAAAATAATTGATTACAAAGATGTGATCGAAGTGCAGATTTTCAGCTTTAATTTAAGGTTTCACAAAATTAAAGTATTTACCATTAAAGAATTACAACCATTTCATGCAGAGTACCTTCTATTTTCAGGGGCTAAAAAGTATTTGGACAATTGACTGACGGGCGGTTTGATGGTAGGTATGCAGGTGAAGTAGGCATCATTAAATAATAAACCAAATGATAAAACTAAATAAATCTATCACTGAGATAGCAGAAACATTAAGAGTGGCTAAATCAACAATTTAGAACATCTCTGAAAAAATAAAGAACACACTGTTGAGCTCAACAACATCAAAAGGCCTGAAAGACCATAGAACAAGGAAAAAACATTGTCAAAATCTATTAGACTTTCCAGAAAACATCTAAAACACCTCCCAACTTCTGGAATCAGATTTTTGGGAACAGTTGTTGATCCAAAGTGTACCACATCATGTGTCCAACATGGTGAGGCAGTGTTATGGCATGGACAAGTATGGCTGCCAGTGGAATGAGCTCACTGCTGTTTATTGATGTTGTGACTGCTGACAGAATTAGCAAGATGAATTCTAAGGTCAGCCAAACGCTACAAAACTGATAGGACAGTGCTTAACATTACAGATGGACGATGACCTTCAAAATGCTGCAAAAGCAGCTCAGAGACTTTTTGATGGCAAAGAAATGTAATATTGTTCAATGGCCACATAAGTCACCTGAGCTCAAGCAAACAGAGGACCTTCTTAGTTACTCAAGACAAAACTTAGGGCAGAAAGACCCACAAGCAAGCAGCGCTTGGATTTTCATCCAGGTATTCAAAACTATTTTCGGATTTACATATATGTTTGTGTGTTCAGATACTTTGGAGCCCCTGAAAATGAAGGTATTCTGCATAAAATGGCTATAGTTTCTTAACGTTAATGTCATATTTTTGTGAAGCCTCTTAAATTAAATCTGAGAGTCTGCACTTCTATCAAATCTTAATTGTTTTATTTCAAATTCATGGAGATCATGTATGGAGGCAAAACGATAAAAACTGTGTCATTGTCCAAATACTTTTGGACCTAACTTTATGTGGCAATGAGCTGATTATGTGTTATCCATTGCTTCTAAAAATGACACATATAACAAGAAGCCACACCACAAATGTCGCAGTATAAGAAAGCATCAGCACAGCCAAAAGTCAATCTCAACCTCCCTCATTACCTTTGTCAGGGCTAAAGGATGAGGATGTCCAGCGAGGGCAAGCTTTACAGTGGTCTCCCAGATGTGAGGGTCATGCAGTCCCTGGGCTGTCACCATGAACTGGACGGGTTCTGATAGGTTTGCCACCTCCTGCTCAGCATATACTGTACCATCAGGCCTCACACTGAAGTTGGGGTCATTGCTGACAAAGCCCACCTCTTTGCTGCGCTGGCAGTCCTCAAACTTCACTGTGAAGATGAACAGAAGAAGGAAGACAGGGTTACAAAGTTAGAAAGCAGTGCTTTGGAATTTACAAAGCAAGGTGTTCACAAATCCCTGACACTTCAGGCAGACCAAAGATTAACATGCATCCATGACGACGTATCTTGAAATATGTCCTTCACTCTGCTGTCGCTTTTGATTGCTGGCTTTTGACATCTGTGGCTAAACAAATTGCTTATCCGCTTTTGTGCTTGAACACACGGGAGGGCATCTAATTCTTTTTTCATAGCATTGTTTTGCCAAACCAGAAACATAGCTATGTCAAAACAGCATTTCCGTGGGCTTCTCGGGGGAAAGCCTGAAGAGGAGGTCTAAAGAACATTAGGCTGACTTGGCCAATTGCGCTCCATGCTTTGTTGCTGAGCACAAGGAGCACAGTCTTTAATGACATTTGGAGTGTTTTGCTTGACTGAGACAGAGACAAGGGAACTGTGAC
This sequence comes from Mola mola, assembly GCA_001698575.1. Classification (NCBI taxonomy): domain Eukaryota; kingdom Metazoa; phylum Chordata; class Actinopteri; order Tetraodontiformes; family Molidae; genus Mola; species Mola mola. Next base: position 11,461,232 of record KV751324.1, on the reverse strand, counting down.
AAATATGACGTTTACACACACAGAAACTGTTCATGTTTAGCACCAGTTGTGTGTGTATGAGCAGGAGGATGGTCTAAGTATAGGCAATGCTTTCAGTTAGTAAAGGGTTTGGACAGATCACAGAGGCACAGCCAAAGGGGCAGTCTTCTGTGGTTTGCATCAGTGCACATTCTCCTGTGACTGCTGAGATGAATACCCCATTACATCACACAAAACAGAGACCTACAGTCTCAGACATGACGATTTGGAAAATCCCTTCATTCCACTGCCAAATCCTAAATTTAATCAATACTAAATGCATCATTGTCCCATGATTTACAGCACGATGCAATGGCATGAATTTGGAGAATGACCAATTGTTGTTTTCAACATGCCTTTTATGTTAACACACAAATCCACACTTGCAAGCCATCTCTTATCTCCCTCTACCACCAAGTTGAAATGCATGTGCTGCGATCTGATCTCACAAACTTTGTCTGCTGATAACGAGACAAAGTGATTTCATAAATCACCCAGGGAACGGCTCGCCTGTTATGAGCTATGGGAGCAACATTTTTTTTTTTCCAGATATCCAGCATGAAGAATTTTCCACAGCAAGCATTTTATCAGGTCATCCATTCTATTTTTTGCCCAACTCCTGTCAAAAGCAACTCTCAAACAATGGGCCAATAAAGTATGCGATCTCCCCGACCACTGCCGCTTTGTGACACAAACGGGGCCGCTTGCTCTTAATAATTGCATGCGTAATGGCACATATGGTAAACACAGTTTTGAAAATATGCGCATCTGTCTGTGATGGCAGATACAATTTATGTTTTCACAAAAGAAAAAGAGACAGAGAACATCCTTATGTGAGAGATATACAACTGCTTCACTTTGAGGATCACTTTTGGGGGCAAATCAACATCAGTCTATGACAATATGCAACAGACTTGCTTAAACTGTCCACAAAGGATTTTTTGATGGCAGGCATGTATTATGTAAATGACTTCAATTGGATTGAACAGAGAAGGCTAATTGTTGTCACTTAGACAGGTCTCTCATGGTTCACCTGGAGAAACCAAGACTAAGGATGAATCTGCTACGAAACACTGCTTATGAATGCCTGTGTGTGCACCAGCACAGGATAAGTTGAAGTTTGAGAATGTCTGTCTTCAAATGGTGTCTTCATGGTTAATTCTACAATAAAGCCAGAGAAGTCTCTGAAGGTTTTTCTTTTGCCTTGCAAGCTGTGGTGGAGCCAGTTGGCATGGGAACACACTTGGAATGTGAGGCATTGCCATTGTCAGACATTGTTAGAGTAGTGTCTTTGATTCTTTGTAAGGGTACCTCTTAGTTCAACTTCCACCACCTACTGGTATGTAACCACAAGCGGTCAGGACCATGATCCCTGGTTCCTAGTACATCAAGTGTGAAGATATTCATTAGTCTTGGCTATTCTAAGAGTTCACTTCACAAAGCATGTTCAAATCAGGTTATGAGATCTAATCTGCCTGTAGTTAATTAGTTATGGCTATGAAAAGCAGCCAAATAGCCAGCCATTCTGATATAAGAGCTACTGTATATATGCCTAAATAGGGGGTAAGAGCCTTTAGGATAAAAGAAAGAGTTCCCAATTTACCATTCCGGTTTGGTGTACAAGCCTAGACCAGTTTAATTTGAAATTTGACCCAACTGAACAGACATTTGTCAGATGTAGAGCAGCTTCCAGGGCCTTAAGATTATTAGCTCATCATCACAGGGTGCTGTGTCCCCATATTTTTGTGAGATGCACTAGTTGAGAGCTGTGGTACCTAACTACTCTAATATTACTTACTAATATAGACATCTATCTGTATTATATCAAATAGAAACTTGCTAAATCCACTCCATTTACTCTGTTAAAGTTACTGCATTATATGGTAACTTAACTTACAATTCAAATTAAAAGCCCTACCATGTTTCAGTGGACAGAAATCCTTCACGTCTTAACAAAGATTTTACTCTGAAACATTAGCAGGGACATGTTGCAGAGAACTGGAGCCTATCCCAGCATAATTTGGCAACAGGGCTGACATATAGACACAAACAACCAGGAAGCCAGAACCAACGCAGGCACAGGGAGAACATGCAAACTCTGCACAGAAAGGCCCTGACCCGGGAATTGAACTAAAAACTTGAAACTTGAAATAAAACGAAAATATGTCATTTGCATCGAACCTAGCATGTATTGAAGATCAGTCAGTAATGTGGAAATTATAATGGAAATAGACACTGTGAATGAAGAATAACACTGCTGATAAGCTGTCTTTACAAGACAAGTCCAATGATTTTTTTCTAACCCGAGGGTCAATAAATCCGTGTTCCTTCTTCAGTCACACAAACAAAAAGGAACCTTAGCTTTATAGAAGGCTGCCATTGGAACTGAATAGAAATCAACTGGTGAACTTATTTATAGCACCACTAACCAGAAGCAGCAAAGCGTAGGTCCAACTGGGCTATGAGAGAAAGCTAAAGACAACCTCACATAAATCACTCCATCAACATGTAAGACATGTTGTGTAGCTGTTTCACAACCGGATAAATTTACTGCTTGAATCCCTTCTTTCAATCTTCATAGATGCTCATTTCTGAAGTAAAATCCCAAGGTCAGTGGATGGAGTTGCCAGATATGCATACCAGTCACCAGCCATTCTTCTGTCGGTGTTTAAGGCTTAAATGTGTCAGTCTGTGATTGCAACAGGAATTAAAAAAGCTTATTGTTAATATTAATGACTCTAAAGGCACTTTACAAGCATTTTGCATGCAATTGATTTGCTTGTAAACATTTTTTTTAAAACCTGAAGGCAAGTCAGTGAAAGCTTTCAGACCATTTATTTGGACATAGGTCGATATTTGCTTATGACAAGTACATATATGGGCAATCAAAATGCTCTTTGTTCCATGTCACATTAAAAAAGTTCAACACGGTAGAATGCTTAATTGTCTATGTATCCTAGCACACAGATTTATTCGATAAAAAGGGGTAACCACTGTAACGACGTAGAAGACTTGAAAATAATGTATAGAAGAAAAAAGCATCGGAGCTCAGTATGATCTGCGTAATCATGAATCAAGCTTCCACAGATATAAACTGTCGTTGATAAACCTTCAAGCTATATCTGAAAAAAAAAAAAAAAAGAAAAACATGTTTGAGGTATACTTTGAGTTTTTAGTCCAAAGTCCACTTTGAACCAACACAGGAGAGGTTTATGACCTTTACTGCAGTCGGCCACCAGAGGGCGATCCAGATGCTTTGGCTACACTTTGGGGAAACACTTATTATTGTCAATCTTTGCAGTCAATGGTTGGTTTAAACAACCATCTCGTCAGTACAGTTTCAATAACTGTTAACTGTCCACAATTAGAAATAAATTGTCGATTTTGGCAACAGCCTTCTGACTCAAATATCAATAGTGTTCTTCATCTATTGATGTAAAAATGTGTGTGTGCGTCCCTGTTCACAGGAAGTGTACAAGCGGGTGTGTGTGTATTGTACAGTGTTTGTGCACCATGGTGTGAGCTTCTCTAAATGGGAGTGTGTGTTCTCCGTGTGTGTGTTTAAGCGTGTGTCTTGTATATTTTAGTATGTCCCTCCATCTACAGCGGTGTTTGGCAGGCTGCTGAGGCTGGTGTCATTCTGCTCGGCTGCTCTTCTCTGGAATTGTACGGCAGAGAACATGTTGTCCAACAGAGCTGCAAGCGCAGCACAGACTTGGCTAAAACAGAACGGGCAAGCAGCTGTGACCGCTGACTACTGAGTCCTCCTCGCACAATTGCACACAAGCACACTCGCGCACACAGGCTTACGCTCTTTGTCTCCTCTTGCTTGTACATTCAAAGCAGTACCCTAGAGAGGTAAAAAAAACAAAACAGTGCTTGTTTGGAAATATTACATGTGCATAATATAGATGGCACAGTAAGTCTGCACAGCCTGCCCTGCCACATGGAACAGGCCATCCTCATGTTCACCTGTCGGACGTGAACACTGCCCTTCTCCAACCGAGCGTCTCTCTTTATCCTGTCAGTATCCTCTCCTGGCATCCTCAACTTCCCTGTTGTTCAGTTTCATAGCGATTTGTCCTCCTTACCTATTATTGTCTGTATTTTATCTTTGTTTGAAGCCCCTCCCACTCTTTCACTTATAATTCTCGTACATGGCCCTGATGCAAACCACGACAGCCAGTCCTGACGAGTTTAGTTAGTCTTACTGTAAAAATGAGGACCTTATTGTTAAAATGAGAGAGAAAAAAAAGGAGATATAAAGGGTCACGGACTTGCCAGTCTTATTTTACCTTCTGCAAATAATTTCTAAAATCTCCACTGACCTTTAAACAGAACTGTTTTCATTTCCATTTAAATTGCTCATAGCCTTTGTTTATGATTTTTGCTTCAACTTTGCATTTTGCATTTTGCAACCTTGTGCTTATTGCTTTGACTGCTCCTTTTATCATTTTCTTAATGAGCTGCAGAGTGCATTTGTTTGTTTGCAAAGGTGCACTGTAAAAACAAATCAGTAGTTTTACTATAACAGTTAGTGTCCGGGTCGCCTAGACATTTTTGAGTTCACAAAACATACAAAGACAAATTGAGTTAACTTGACTTGTCAGTCAACTTAAAATTGAATGTAGCCTGAACACAAACCTTTTTCAATGTTAAAAACAAGTAATTTGATGGTGAACTCTACAACCTCTAAAAGAACATGTCTAACAGAAAACAAACTGAACATAAATGACGTGGTGCAGGACAGAACAAAAATACCCCCCTTTGTTACGTTGAGGTTAGGTTGGAAGTATCAGTGTGACACACTTGGTGGGGGTTTCGTGATGCACTGCGATGGAATCAAAATCAGTAATCCAGGCTGAGCATATGGAGCTGCTTTTGTTAAGGTGCTGTTCATCCCTGTTGTGGCACGGCGCTAAATAAACATTTCCCGCTGCTTTCGTCAAGCCAACGTGAAAATCAACTCCAGCCACTCAATTTGCAAATAACAGTATTTTTGCCAGGCTGTGGCTGTGATAGACAGCAGCATGGAGCCTGGTGATGAAAATACTGAAAATACTCTGTGTAAGAGGCTGTACAGAGTACTTACATTTCTCAGACAAAAAGGGGCTGTAGGAAAATAATGTTTTTGCCCATTTGAATCATACTGTTTTTTAAAAACCTAGGACGACTAATCAATTAAAGTCTGAGCTCAATCATGAGCATTATGAATTAAATGTAAAAAATAAACAAAATTATGGGCTGTTCAAGCGTGTTTTTTTTTAAGCTAGATAATGTAAACAGTAAACCTCCCAACAAGCTAAATTAATGTTATGTACTGTGTACCTGTGAAATATAGTATGACATTTTAGACCCTTGAATTCCATGATGATTTTTTTTTCCTGACATAGCAGATGACAATCTACTCCAGACACTTTTAAGTTATAATAATTCCTTCACACAACAAAAGCCGATAGAAATAAAAGTTCACATTTTTCAGCGGGCAGTGAAGAAGCTGCAGATGTAACAGTGTGACTGGCAAGTAGAGATGTAAAAATCTATCTTCTAATGTTGTGATTTATAACAAACGCAGTGCACCATCTTGTGAATCTCTTGTCGAACCTGAGGAGCCTGATGCAGTACAGCGCCAACCCCTTGAAGCTGCTTTGAAGTACAGCCCACTGTGCCCTCCACAGCAATGCTTCGTAATGTGACTCAATTTACATGCTGTTGTTTTTAAGACACTTCAGGTAAAAATCTGCCTTTCCTGAAAAGATTTTCCTTTTTTCTTGCCACAGTTGGAGATGAATTTCTCTGCCTCTGCATTTCTCCGTTTTAACAAAAGCCCACACAGTTCCCTCCGACAGCTCGCTCTCACAAAAGGTAACCACTGCGACTTAAGCGTGAGTGCCGCTGTGTGTGTCTTTGTGTGTGAGCGAGCCAGAGCGAGCGAGATAAAAAGGTAGTGCAAGAGAGAAGAGGGACATTGGAGTGGGAGTGTTTGACACGAGCTCTGTGCATATACGATTATTACAGCTGATGAATAAATGGGTATCATCAACTCGCCACGCTGTCACTGGTATGTACGTGTGTGCGTAGGAGAAGAGGTGCTATCAACCTTCATTTGTGTGTGGCAGTCTTCATGTTTCATTTTCCACTACATGCTTGTTATGTTTTGCTGGCTGAGGGACAAAAAAGAAAATAAAAATATATATATATATACACACACATATGTCACCTCTTTATTTTGCTTCTGTCGCCTCCAGCTTTCAGCAGGTGTGGATGGAACAACTCTAAAGAAGGCCCTCCTGGGCTGAAGCCTGACAGAGTCTTTATTCTGCAGATCCATTTCTAATGTAACCACATGTAACATGTTGTGTGGGCCACATGCTCTGCAGGATTTTACAAACTTTGTATTTCAATGTATTATGAAAATGTCTTGACGGATATTTGTTTCTCTTTTGCACGCCACCTCTCCAGCATATCATCGCTTTACAGCCTCAACTTTGCTCTACATTATATCTTAAATCTGTAAAGTGTTCAAGTATGGCTGCAAACACCGTCCACTGAGTTTTGGCTAGGCCATTTTGGACAGAATGTTTGGGTTTTGCGCATCCGGGGCCCAGTCTGCACTAGCCTCCCCTCATGCGCACGGGCGTGAAAAGGGCTTGAGGAATGAGAAAGGGGAAAGTGGTGAGATAAAGAGGGAGAGCCAAGAAAGAGGATGCAATTAAAAGAGTGGGTCACAGTACGCAGTGCCAAGCGTCAGTGTGATTAATATACCACCATTCAGCCCCGGAGCTTTTCTCGTCTCTGTGTGGATATATGTGTGTGGTTTTTTTGTGTCTCTGACATCCTCCAGACCTAACACAGCTATGGGGCAGCAGTGTGTCTCATTACCTGCTATCTTAAAGGTACAACTTGTAATTACCCGCCACATGCTTACAAGCAACACCGGCTCTCAATGATACACTTCTAAATTGTGCACGTTTAGACACATGGAATAAACAATGCAATATCCTCAAAAAGGTATATTGAAATTTTTGAACCTCAAATCCAGACTCATCTCATAACACTGATGTTTGAATAAAGGCAAGTTCAAACTGATACAACCAGTAGCAGTACAAGGATACACAAAATTCATCCACAGGGACAACTGGTCAAAATAACACAACTATATTATTTCATATATGGTGTGTGTCTGTGGATTGTAGATTCATATTTCAGCTAGCTTAGCTCAGCTTTAGCAAGAAAAACATTCACATGAAACCATAATTGCCACTGACAATATTTTTTTTTAAATGCTACAAATTTTTTTCATTGCTTACACGTGATGTTATTTACCAGTCTAACATAAATGTTACAAGATCAGTATCAAAACGCATGTTTGCCAAGTGTTTTGGGCATGTCTTGTTTGGGATGGTTATAAAATTCATTCAGTTAAAGTCTTCGTGAGAACTGGGGGCTTTAATTTCTATGTGACCGAAAATTCCTCAGGTCGGCTCTTCTTGGTCCCTTCACTCTAGCCCCTTTTACACAGAGAGTCTGCCTTATTCTCACACTGAAGGTTCTCCAATTCGTTGCACTTGTTAGTTTACACAGAACGAAGCAGAGCGGCAATAACGTGATTCAGTGTGGCTCCATACACAGCGATGCAAAATTGCAGAGTCAAAATGGATGTGACCGGCGTGTGTAACACAACAACGTCAGCCTTTAGTGTGACATATTACACACACATCAGGAAGTGAGCGCATCAAAACAAAGAAAAGAGCAATGGCGTGCGGGGCCAGAGCATCCATAGAGACGAACTAGGCGCTGTCACAAGTGCAGTGAAATGCAGGTCAAATGCGAAAAATTAAGCAGTAGGCTGTCTTATGTTGTAAGTAATGAAAGGCTGAGGAATATGTCAATCACAAACGCTGCGCCTGCATTCGCTTCCCGCCCCCAGTTCCCACCAGCCAACTGTAGACTGGCATACTGACACCAGTTTTGATTGTCAAGAAACACCCCTAAAAATGTTAGGGTACAAAGAACTTTCCTGGAAGGACTTTGGGGGGAGAAATGGATATCTTTTACAGAATCTGAAAATCTAATCAAGCTATGCTTAAGTCCACACTTTCCACTCTGCACCGTCTGCAGATAAAATGACGTGCAAAATAAGCTGACGGATGTCTCTCTCATGTTCATGGAGATATTTCAGACAGCACTTCATCTGCGGCAACCCAGAGAGAAAAGGGGAAAGGCCACGTTTGGAGATCTGCAATGTAGACGGACATTGGATTTTAGAATGAGGTTATCAGTGTTGCTATTAACAGTCCCCTATATTTGCGATTTTTTTGTAAGGTTTTGTAAAATGTCCGCATTGAGCGCAGTAGCGTTGCATTAACTTTATCAAGTGGCATCGAGTGACTATCTCTGCAATAACATACAAAAAAATTGGGCATAACGTCACAACTTTTTCATTGAATGTTTATGTTTTGAAGTGGAAAAAATGTCTGAATCTCACAAATTACCTGCTTAAGGTAATTTTTTAAGGACAGGAAATTTGAGAGAAGATGATGTGCTCCTGTCTGAGCTGAGACAATTCAAGTTTAAAGAATTTATTTGATTATGCCTACTGCAAAAATAAGAAATATGGAAGCAAGGCACACTTTTCTAATTTTTAAAAACTCTTTATGAAAGAATTTTGATGAGTAAAATGTAATTAAACAATCTTAAAATATTGCACAGAAAGTTTTGCTTAAGTTCAAACTGTTGTGAACTTTAATCAACACCCACTTCCCTTGAATTTTTTCCCGTGCCTTTTGGCTAACCATTTCATTCAAAGCTAGTCACTAATTTCAGACCTTGGGCCAAATCTGGCCAAGATCCATTTTCAGCACAAATAAATAAATAAATAAATAGCATCAAGGCAGCGAGCAACACATCAAAAATTCCCCCGACTGAACTGGTGGTCCTTCCCAGAGTCTTAATGCTGATGAAAGATGTTTTTTCTTGAAACACAACAAGGTGCACAAGCATATCAACTGATTCTTTAATTTCTTTCATCTGGCCCCCATCACCAGACCTTGCCTTTAAGGCTTCCCTTTCGATTTTTGTACGCACAGAGAAGGAGCCGCACTTTATCACAGTGATATCTTTAAGGAGGTGAAGCGAAGAAAGCGCCTCAAGGCTACATGCTGTCTGTTATCTCCCAGTACAATATAATAATTTCACATAGCCCAAAGCGAGGTGGTGGGTCCTCAGCTGGGCCAAGTGACAAAATGTGAGTGAGTAATGAGAGCAAACTAGGGCCAAGGTTCAGGTCTGGGAAATATCTGTGACTTTGACTGAACCATATAATGAGTGTAATGAAAACCCATTATTCTCAAGAACGTGTGTTTTTTTCCTTTTTTTCCCTAGGGTGATTGAAATTGGTCCTCCTGCACTTGTTATAAAAAACAAACAAACAGGACTTGGACAATGATCACACTTTTATTATTATAACTGACACTGCATAAATGCCTGTTGAGTAAATGAGTCCAATCACAATGCTCAGTCTGTGTCCACTGCTTATGACTGCAGCACCTTTTACCTGGTTGGTTTTACCTGGTATTGATTACCAAGGAGATTGACCTTAAGGCTGAAAGCAGGCTTGTTCTACTGTACCTGCCACTCCTCCTCATTCTCAGACAAACCCAATGTTCCCTTACAGGATAATCACCTTGTAATTTCCTCTCTTTATTCAATCACTCTCCGTCTCAACTTTTTATCCCCACTGGTTTGCATCCATCTTTTCCTGGTGATTGTTTAGCTGCTGTGTTCAGCATCTTGATTTAATTCTCTACAATTGCCCTTATTACCAATACAAATATACACTTAGAGAGGAAGAGAAATATTTCTTATGCCTGACAGACTAATTTAAGCGAACGGAGGCCAGAGGAAATGGGAGCACTCAATTTGCGTGATAAAAGGTGTATTAGAGCGTCTCAATAATGAGGCGTCTTATCTTTACACTTTTTTTTTATACTTTCACTACATTTATGTAAATCAATGAGTGGTAAGTTTACTTCATTCAAATAAAACAGTGCACAGCCGCTGACAATGGGAGCACACTGGATGCTCAATCATGATAAAAGGTGTAACCACAACAAGAAAGGTACCTCTTATCTTCTCTTGCTCCTGCCCTCTCCATCCCAGATTGTGTTTTCTAAAGCCAATGATTAGACTTAAGACAGATCTCTCTCATTATCCATTGCTCTCATCCATTTCTCACTAATCCTGTCTCTACTCCAAAGCCCCTTTGGGCAAATGATAGGCCAAGCCTGTCATTAGACTCCAAGCCCTGAGCCAGGGACAAAACTCGTCCTTTCTTCACTAGGGGCAGATCAAGGCTATCTCAGAGGTCAGCCGCACCGACTGCTATCACATACCTGCAATCGGCATACTTTTTGACACATTTTTTAGGTATGCACTTGATGTTTCAAGAGTCTTTTTTTAAACCTTATTTTACCCTACCAGGACATCATTTCATCCTTACTTGATCTACATGTTGAGATGGGAACATGTGCCTTAGTTGACGTTTAAGTCATTGTTCAGCTACTTGTAGACTGCTGCTATCTGAGGCTGACCGGCTGATCACGCAGCTACATAACTGATGGGACTAATTGATTTTATCTGTGTTAACCAGCACAAGTATAGATGGGCTCCTCCAAAGGGCCGAGCGCACAAAGCGGATGACGGATCAGGACTAGCGGTACAAACTGTTAGCATATGTTGATAACACATGAAAGAAATAAATCAATCAGAAAATAAATAAGCTGAAATCAATAATAACAGACAGATTCCACATTGTTCAAACTTCTACCATATTCAGTAGCTGCTTACTTTACTATAAAGTAAAAAAGTACAGTATTTACTGTGTATTTAGTGTTGGGCAGGTGGTGTACAGTGGCTTTTTAGATTATCTTGCTGCAAAAAACTCCTGGCTACAGTTGTGAAAATAGATACTGATTAGCACAGACAGAACACAACACAATAAGTTTTGCGTCAAAAATAGAAGTCAATAAGTTGCAAGGTGGTAAAATGCTCCACGAAACTGAGTGAGGCTGCGGACTTACACACTCATTCAAGTTCATCACATTTTACATTCCACAAAGTCATTTTAATAAGAAAAATCTAAACCTCTCAGAGTGTAAAAGCAACAAATCTGAGTGTTCTTTCAACAGCTATTTGCTTTGAAGCCACCCTGGCCTGGAACATTTTCCACTCCTCTTCTTAGGAGTGTTTGATGTCTCCCATTGCCTAACACTGTGTAAATGCTGAGATCGCAGAGATAGTTACAGGAGGACTTTTATCAGGACCCTTTTATATTTATTTATCGCTTCAAGTGAATAACAGAGAATATCAGTGGATCCCTACTGTGCTGTTTTTGCAAAACACTCGATAGCGAAATACAGCATGCCTCAAAAGCCCGTCAGTTCGTGTACAATGTGAATGTCCTCTTTTGTATTTCAGGCTTGCAAAGACATTGGATGATTTATAAATCTAATGTGGTCCCACAGGACTCTACCCCTCCTTACATTTCTTCTATAAGACCCTGAGTGACAGTTATCAGAGAGATCTGCAGCAGCCCTTAATATGAGCATACCGCTGTCCCTTAAGTGGGCAATGCTAAGCCTTATTGTCTGCTTTAGATGTGGGAGCCACAAAAGGAGAGACTGAACCTTTCTGCTCACCTATCGACCAGGGTGGAATGGGAGGCGGGTTTCCCCAGGCCATTGCGCCAAAACCATTATTCTTATCACTGCAGGACAACCCACAGCAGGGAAAATAAGAAAAAAAAAAACCTTTTGAAAGGTGAAAGTGTGTCTCTTAGTGTGTGTTTACCTCTTCCCAGCTGCTCTCACACCACACATTTCTGTATTTCTCATTAACTGATAATGCATCACTTATGACCTTGTGATAAAAGTACATTAGCTGGAGACAAGTCATTAATCTCTAAAGAATCAGGCTGTTTAGGTTATCAGGTGAGAAAGGGTATTCGTGTTATCGAACAAGTAATGGGGACGGGCTTAATTGCTCTTCTTAACCATGTCATTATATAGTGGAAGTGGGTTGCGTGTTGTCTTTAAGAGCACAGTTGAGTAAGTCATGTGTTGCTGTACTGTCCAGTGTAAAACACTAGTGCTTGTTTAAAACATAAGGCTCATACTGCACTGTAGTTTGTTAGTGCAGTTAGGGTTTCATAGGAAAGACGCATTTAATTGACCCATGGATGTTTAGATAACCACAGTGCTTTCTAAGACAGATTTCACATCTTTGAAAGCACATAGGCAAACCCACAAATGTAGTGTCAATCATCAACCTGTATTATGCTGTAGTTATAGATTGCTGGCAACAGTGAATGACTTAATTAAATTACTTTATTGACTCGACCTACTCGATAATGAGCTCCTCATTAATCAGATAGTTGTGTCGCAGCTGAATAGAAGATGACTGTTGTCTAGTCACAGTGTTTACATTGCTTCATCCGGCACGAAGAGCCGTGAGCAAAGTGATGTTTCCTTAATAATGTCTTCAATCTCAACAATCTCGGCGAAAAACCTGACCAATCTTCCGCCAAAACAACTAGGAACACTGCTGTTAAATGGATTGTCGCTTTTATTGAAAAAAGGGTTGAAACAAGAGAAAAACTCCAGAGACAAACTGTCAGCAGCACAAGATAACCTACAAGACAGCATCTGTCTTCAGACAGCTTGGTTTGAAATAAAGAGATGCACACCAGAGACAGAACTGGCAGACCTGTGAAAATTATTTTAAAAAGGAGGGCAGTGCAATAGTTCAATATTACTGAATACAGTTACAGCTAACTCTGTTTAGTATATTTTTAAAAACACAAAGCCTTTTCCCTTAAAATAGTTTGCAGGAGGTAATTAATCCACCTACATAATTTTTTTTTCTATAGATACATTACTCACTCTGAAATGTGTACGTTCATGCGCCATTTTGCCTTGGCATTGCTAAAAAACCTGTCCTGCAGTGTGTGTGGAGCGTGCGTTAGTGTATGTATGTAACACAAAAATGAGAGCAAAGAAGTAAAAAGTTGGTTATTTAAAATAAAATATATTTAATAACTTTTTTTCATTCAATTAATTGTTTGTTTTAATTGCATATATTAACCATCATTCCCATTACAAACAGTTAAATAAGACAGCAGTATCTGTCAATTTGGCAACCAAAAGCTGATGGCTGTTTGCCAGCCTGGCAAACCACACCTATAATTCACTCTGGAGACGTTGGCTGAATTTTGTTTTTACTCAAGGAAAAGCTTGGGAACATGGACTGAATTCACAACATAGAAGCCCACTGAGGGCCGGTCTCCCGCAGAAGGATTATTAAATTAGCAGTTTAACAGCACTAAAAATAAAGTGGAAATATCTCGTCTACCTTCTGTTCACAGTGACCTCACTGAGGCTATTTAATCTCTGAAGCTGTTGACTGACAAATATTTATCTGCATTAAAGTTTATGTCAGCATCAGATGACAGCTGATGGGTACCTGGTTTACCTGCATTTAACCAAAACCCACTCAAACATCACCGGTCAGCATACTCACACTATAAGTGGGCTAGGAATGGAAACTAAAACGGTGCCTCTTTGCATTCATATTTCTATTGATTTTTTCTAAAAATAACATGATTATTCCATTTGACATAGATTGAAAAAATGCAAAAGACACAATGTTACTGAGTACACAACAAAACAGCCTTAAAATAAACATTTAATCATGCAAAAAACAGTAAGGCTGTGACGATAACTGCAATATTGTGATTAAAAGGCACGCTGGCCTTGTGCACATTCCAGTAATCTCAGTCATCTTTTTTGTGCTGGTGTAAGCTAAAGGAGCGCATGTTGCATGTGACCAATTCAAAATAAACTAAACATGCATTAATTATTTAGAAACTGTAAAAAAAATGCCCTTCCTCCAGCTTTACACCAAAGGCCAAACAGTGCAATGAAATGAGACTTTGCTATTGCTAGTTCTAGGTTTGGGCACATTCCGGCATTGAAGCAGAAGAGGAAACAAGTCAATCTGGATGTTTTGTAAGAAACATCTTTGAATTAACAACCCAGTGCGGTTTGCCGGACTTGGCGGCAGCAGCAGCACATCTGCTTCAGGCGTGGAACAACCTCAGGCCAACAGCGACAGCTGGACCTCACCGAGGTATTTGCAAGAGGAACAAAGTATCAAAGTAAGAAGAACTGGCGATTGCTTAACAAATAGTTTGATTATGAACAAAGAATGAAGCACATGGGAAAAACACCATAGTTACAGGCAAAATCATCATTTTATAGTCCACCACGCCATCACCAGCTTCGTTGTTTTAGAAAAGTTTAAATGATCATCCATATTACAAAATTAGTTAACACATTTTTGGAACAAAATGGCTTCTACAGACAGAAGTCAGTATTTACTGTAACCTCCATTTTCACTCAGTATACAAGCACCCATTAAGGGGAAACTGTCTTGAAGTTTTCTTAAGTGATCTTCTGATATATTATACCAGGCTTCTGTCAGCACTTACAAGAGTTCTTTTTTAGATTTAGGTTGTCTTAATTCTTTCTCAGTGTAGGTCATCCCATACCGCTCTAAAATATTCTACTCTGGACTTATGGAGGCCAATCCAATCGGCTTTAGTTGTGAGCCTTATCATTTCTTAGCCTTTTCACCCTGATCCCCTTTTAAAAAAGTTGAAACCCTTCCACAAAGTCTTCCCTGAAAAACTTCTTATCAGATGTTGAAAGATTTCTTGGCTCCACTGTGTTTTTGTCCTTCACATCTCCTGATTCTTCAGATTTCTTTATAACAGCTTGAATACCACATCTTGAGTATCAGTTTATTTGCTGATATCCCTTTAAATTTTGCTGAAGTAAAATTATGATTTTAGGTCTGTCAAATTCTGTGATCTTTGGCATTTTGAATGGGATGATGTGACTGAAAGTTGGTCTGATACATTAGCAAGTTTCCAATGAGTTAAACTCCTACGAGATGTGTACGTGATGCACATATCACCTCCCCTGCCCAACAGAGCTTGAGACATGCTGAGTATGAGGACAGGTCACACTAATACTAATCACTTTTGTTTTGTTTTTTTAATACTACACAAACATTTCATACAATTTCTGGTTGTAATCCAATAAAGAGTCAGATAAATAAGTACATATGGTAATACCACATAATGGCTGCATAAGATCTTTGCACAGTATTGTACATGTCAAGTCATTCTGTTTGAACCAAAACCCACTGCACTTGTATATGTACATCATGCTACATCAATATGAGTATTATTTATAGAACTTGTGTGATCCAAACATGTCCAATACTTAATATATATTTCTTAGCCCTGCAAAGCAAGCACATTCGAAAGAGCTGATATCTGTACTGTATACAAGTTCATTTATGTGAGTGTACCAAAGCACACACACACCAAAATGTACAGGAAGAGATCTAGCCCCCTGGTTATTAACAGGATGAAAAACATATTGTGTTAATACATCTTGTTCTAAAAAAATGTTGGGCAATAGATTTGGGTGTGAAAAATTAATTTAAACCTGCAAACCACCATGTAAACACAGTCTGTGTCAGAGGAATATGTTCAAGAGTCAGCTGTTCTGCAATCACAGCTTTGGGCATCAAAGCATCAAATCAATTTCTAAGCATCATTTTCGTGCTAAAGACATGGCTGAGATTGGCTTTCGTGCCAGCGTCAATTTGTCAGCGTGTTCAACTTTCCAAATGGTAAGCTTATCGAAGCTAGCAACAGCTCCGCTCGTGTCATGCGCTGTAGTTTGCTAACGTGTAACGTATGCTTAGACTTGAGCTGTCTGCTGTGCATAAATCTCCATCTTGCTGCAGGTAGAAAAGTGACAAGAGGCAGATGAGGACATCCTATGCGGTATGAAGAATGGTGGCAGGCATTCCCCTAGGCCACAGTGATGGAACTACATCGATCCAGCCACTCTGGAGCCTGAAGTGCAGGGCTTTTGGCTTTGTCAGCACTGTTCAGCTCAGCACTGTCAAAAACCCAGGAGTAAAAACCCAGACAAAAGGAAGTAAAAATGCTGATGTACTTGGAGCCAGACAGATGGGGCTTTGATTGTCTAAATTAGTGCTAACTATTCACTTCTTTCTGAATTTCCAGCTAATGCTCACTGATAGGCAGTGGAAAGCAGGACATTTACCACTAAGCACAAGCACCTGCAAGCCCGTCAACTGCTCCAGAAAACTTAATTCTACTAATCTGCAAATATTTACACAGGTGAAGGTGTGCAGTATGCTCTATTGTTTTCAGGCAGCTGGTGGTTGTCTTTTAAAGTTACTCACTATGTACGCTAGTGTTTATCTTGTTTCATTACTCTCTTCACTCACTCTGGATGTACTCAGAGACGTTCTGCTGTCTCGTCTCTCACATACTTAATAGATTCATTATAGGCCAGTCCTTAGACTTTAAGCCTCATGTTTCATTGCAGCCTGTCTTTATGACTGCTTCCTTGAGTCACAGAACAGGCAAGCACAAAATTTCTGAAATCAAGAAGCAAGGCATGGCATCGAAGAAGCCCTGAAGGACACTGACACTAAGAGTACATTTTGTTACAATCCTAACCGTAACCCTGTCAGGGGCAAGTCTGAAGCATTTTAATATGGCAGCCGAGGTTGGGAACGGGCTTTAAGGTCTTATGAGTAGGATTTCGATTCTAACAGCTTTCAGTGTGGAGATGTTTGATTCTGGGGAACAGTTGAAACAAGATGGTGCAACATGGCAGACTCAAAAGGGTCATTCCATGGTAATGAAAACACAACAAATCTTTGCTTCTGTGCACCACACATTTTGCCTCAAGTCTTCCTCCAAGTCTTTCTAAACTCATGTATTATATATGTAGTGAGTGATGGAGCATTTGGTCACGTGGTGCAAAGACAATTACCTGAAACACAGCAAAACATACAATATAAAAGAGCTTGTGGTGAATAACAGTTTCACAAATATGTATAAATGGATGGATGCATCATTTGTATGAAATCGTTGTCATAATTAGCAAATCAATTCTTAAGTCAAGACTAAAAAAGTTGCTTAACAGCTCTCAATGACCAACAAAAATTAATCAGTTCATCCTTGACTCCAAGTAAATATTTCTGCCAAATTGATGAGTTTAAATGTGTTTCTAAGATATCATGTTCAAAAGAATGGGATGGACGGACAAACATAATACCTTGGATGTCAGAGATAGCCATTGCTAGAGGTGTAAAATCAAACTGGAGATTTAGGAAATGTGGCCATGACCATGGTATGTTAAAATATAAGAAACAGGACACAACACTGGCTCTGTCTGCAGGTGACCACGCCTGCAAGTACATCTAAAACTCGACAATTAACTTGTCAATACTTCTGCCTATCTTCTGCTATTTACAATGGGTATTATTATTAAGAAAAGGTGCTGCAAAACCAGGTTGTGGTATTCTTGCTCTTTCTGCTGCATAAAAGAAAAAAAAAAGCTTTCATTTACCCCGTAACTATTTGTGTATTCAGCAATAATGGTGCAGCACAATCCATTAGACAAAACTGCTATATTGGCATGGTTACCGTATAAGCGGGTGAAGTGAATTCCTGCTCAGACAGGAAAATCTGCAGGGTTGCAGACAAATATCCTGATCTGTGGTCACATGTCAACATAATTAAGCTAGTTTGTTTTAGACTAAGGAGAATTGTTTCCCCCAGGAGACTGATGCAGTAGGTAATCTGAAGAGGACTATTAAAGCCCATCCACCTACATTTCTTCTATAACACACCACTATTTATGTACAGTGCAACAATTTTGCATTTTTTTTTTCAAATAATTTACAATCATAGACAAAAAATCTTTACAATAGTACACTCATCGTAACAATATCTTAGATAGGCACCAGTAGAAGTGTGTATGTAACTTGACTTACAGACACCCTATAGTGTCTGCCAAGATGGGTCATTTCTTTCTCACTCTCTCTCTCAAAAAAAAAAAAAACTTGCTGGGAAATGTCAAGGCGGCTGCCATTAAAGACGCAGTGACGTTTTTTTTCAATATTTTAAATCTGTGATTCCATCTCCGCAAACAAAGGCCCTTATCTCTGCTACTCCCCAACAGACCAATGCCAGGCAGATTAACTAAATTAGTCTTTGTCTTGACTAAATGAAGGAACAAGAAATTTCTCTTATATTATAGGTGGAGGGAAGGTAAGGATTGGTAGAAGGCGTGAGTGGGGCTTAAAATGAATTCCGATGTGGTCTGTTGATTTTTCTTCATGCTTTCTCATAACTTCCCCCGGAGAATAGCAGAGTGAGGAAGACAGCAAGCAGGAAGATGGATAGGAGGAGAGAGGGCGACAGACAGAAAGATAGACATGATAGAGTGACAGACAGGCAGAGCATGGGACAGCAGGGGAGATAAATGAGAGAATCAGAATGGGGTTTACAGCTCCAGTATGTCAGAGTTAGTTTGCAAGATGAAGCAGCAAAATATCAGCCAATTTCCACGGTGCTGACACACCCAAACTAATTCCCAGCATGAGGCATTAAAGTCAGCCTTGTGTATGAAACATGGAGTGACACATGTGGCTTGGGTAATTTCTAGAGCATCTGTTGCAGGGACACAGATGGCAATGGACACCCTCAACACTGCTTGGACTCGTGGGAGATGTGGTCTGTGATGACGTTTCACTGACAGAACCACGCCATCTGTCAATACATGACAGCCTGTTTTCAACTTCCTTCTCTCGTGCCGTAACTGTGGATGAAGAGACATGGGGGCAGTTTACAGAACAACGGTCATCGCGTGAAGGATGGATATTTGTGTGATGTGCATGAACAGGTCAGGGCTGGGCACCTACTGTGGCAGCAATATCAGTGAAACCAACGGTTCGGCAACAACCGTGAAGCCTTGTATCCTCGACAAAGCTCTGTCAGACTTCAGGAGGAAGCTGTCAGCGAAGATGCCGAAACCTTAACCGCCCTTCCCTCTCCCTCACACTCACTTTCGCCTCACTTTGACTCATTGTGTCAGCACTTCAAACATTCTCCATCCTCTCCTGCCTTAAGATAGACGCAGAGCACACAAGGAAAGAATGTGTCTATCTTGGCTGATGTAAACAAAGAGGAGCACTCCTTGCGATGTGAATTTGTGAATTTTCTCTTCCCTGTCTGTGTGCCACATCAAACTTCTGTCTGTTTAAGGTACACACAAGATGGAATGAGGAATTTCTTCTCCCTCCTTTTCTCATTTACTGGTCTGAGTAATTCACAGATAAAGTAAATTGAAGGAGGGGGGATAATGGAGATATAGTGGGGACAAGCAGGGACAGTGATCCAGGAATATTGAAATTGACTTAAGCCACATCACCCATCTTTCATCTTTCTCATCCTGAACTGTGGCGCACGCTCATTAAAAATGTATCGCTCCCCTATGAAAGAGCGGTCATCTGCATTTTTGAAAGCTTGAGAGACGACCTGCAATGTCTGGACCGTGTTGCATTCAAAGCACAATGTCAACACACTTAGTGTACTATTCAAGCAAAAAAGACACAGCAACACTAAAACTCTAGTCACTTCTCAATCAACGTCCTGCCCGATCTGCCTGGTACTGTGTATTGGAATCTCCTAACAGAAATGAGAAGGAGTAATCTACAGATCATCATCACCATTCATCCTCAAGCATAATATGTATGCACTGGCATAACAATGCAGGGGGTCTTGAGCTAATTAAGAGAGAGACCTCTAGTGTCATAATTAACAGAATAATGGACAGACACGCCTTGTTTCTGGTAAAGCACACTGGTTGCACAATTTGGGCAAAGGTAATTTTTTTCAACCATATGTATTTGCTGATTGGTTGGTTGCTTTGTTTCATTATTAGAAAGATTACAAAGAAACTACTTGACTAATATCGATTAAATTTTCATCCGAGGTGTGTTATGGCTCAACCTACAGCAGATTACAAGTGGTGGTCAAAGGTCAAGGTCACTCAAAGGGCATAAAGCATGTTTTTTTTTTTTTATTGTAACTTGACAAAGATTTGAAATACAGAGGTTCCAGATGGTTTCCTTTTCTAGCTGACAGCACTGACTACAGATGATTACATTTTGGGCTTTCCAGGTCAAAGGTCCAGGTCCCTGACAGGTAAAAGATTTTTTTTTTTTTTTTAACGTTCTCTCACTCTAACTCTACAAACTGTAAAATCTGTGTAATTATCCATTATTAGTTCTTTCATCTTGGGCATCTTACAGCATCTGACTCTTTGTAGCTGGGACATCAAACGAAGAAATGAAGTGCAACGTGCAACCAGCTACGACCTCCAACTCCTCCTGGTGAATGTGGAGTAGTTCCAAAACAGATGAGATATACTGTTTAATCCCTCCAGCAGCTGTGGGTGTGCCCCAGGGTTTCTTCCCAGCTGGATGTACCCAGTATACCTCTACAGAGATGTATAAAGAATTTGTCCTGATTAGATGATCAAAATGATCTCAACTGGCTAAATGTGGATAGCTGATGTTTGGAAGGTAAACTGGCCAGTAATTTTTGTGAACAGAAGTTCAACTGTATCTGCGTATCCGTATATATATCCTAATATGTTTTATGTGTGTTTATATATCTATATATTA
>KV751324.1:11415273-11440445 GCA_001698575.1 Mola mola | reverse complement strand
TCATAGATAGAAAAAGAACTTAACATTTAGAAAATTTTGTTGTTCTGAATACTTGAAGTGCAGCTGGAGTGGACTTCTATACAGCCAAAATCGCAAGATAAATTTAATTGCAATAAAACTTTCACATAGTCTGCCCTCTGCTAATTTCTATAGAAAATGCTCTCATCTAATTGGGATCATGTATTTGCCTGAATTTTATTGAAAATTGAATGGCTTTTTAAAAAATGTGGGTGCCACGACATACTTAAAGCTGTTAGGCCACTATTGATGATCTTTTAGCTATTCTGCAATCAGCGCCTTTATCCACTGATTGTTCCTTTCTCCACAGACAGAATTGCCACCTCGTCGACTGGCGTGTGTCCATTTAGTGCGGGAGCACTAGCTGGTGTCTGCCGGCGTACTCTGTGCGTGATCATGACTGAGGCACTTGAAGCAGTTAAACATGTAGGTCTCACCCACCAGGGCACCAGCAAGTGTAGGAGCACATTTACAACGTTGACATTGTGCCATGAAAGAGCAGCAGTTGGAAAGGAGGTCACTGTCACTTTCACCTTCATGTTGCCCACACTGCTGAACTTCCAGCACTCCTTAAGAGACCATGGCAACAAGCTCCTGAAGATGGTGACATCTCCTGGGTGTCAGTGGTCACAGCCTCAGTGGGATGTGCTATGCTGACTTCGGCCCCTCTAGACTTTCCTCTGGCAATGAGTGAAGCTGGGGCTTTTGTTGGACTACTGGCACTTCTACTGTTTCCTCTCAAGCCAGAGAGCTGCCCGTACGGAGGAATTACGGCCTGACATTTTGCAGTCTGTTAAAGTGTCACAGCAACAACCTCTGGAGAAAGTCTCCTGTCGCTGGCAAGATGGATTTACTCAGGGTGTAGGGCCAGATGAGGGCTTTAAACTCCAGTGTGCCTTGCCTCAGCAAGGCCATAGCTGTTACTGACATCACTTAGATTGACAACATACCTAAGTCAATCAACAACAGCCTTGTTAAAACAGGCAGCTTTGCAAAAGTTGGGGCACCAAAGCGATGGCACTGCAGGCACTTGTGTATAGGGCAGCAGTTTATCCAGTGGCACCACTGAGTCTGCTACACATGCAATGCCTGCAAAGATGGTTTACCAGCCATCACCAGGATGCCAGAAAGCACAAGCGACACTCGGTTACTTAATGCTGGATGCCACTCAGGACAGTGTCTGCAACATAAGGAAGCCTACCTGTAGAAACTGGTAGACAGAAGACCACAAGCTGGAGTGGACCCACCCACAGACCCATATATACACTTTGGGGCTCTCACCTGGTCCATTATTTAATATATAGATCGGTGAATACAAGATTGTGATTGGAAGAAAGCATTATCCATGGAGTGCAGTGGGGTGTTCTGCCTGTTTTGGTTGGCGAAACCCTGAGTTTTGTATTCAGTGGTGAAACTGTTGATGCTGATCTTAAATGCAGGGAGAAATACGAGTAACATCATCTGTGGGTGCATCATGACAAGCTACTTATGTACATAAGCTAAAGGCTAGAAATTTATTTTGATCAAAATTAGTAAAATTACACATACATTGGACTTCATCTGCTTCTTTGTAAATGCCTCAAGGGGTTGAGTCTGATTGAGCAAAATATCTTGTGTAAGTCTGTATAAAATAAACATGAAGATCAATTTGCTGTAGAAATATGAGAGTTGACATTTTGTCACTACTGTTTCTCTGCCTTCTTCCTTCTGCAAACAGACACACCCACACATCAAACTACAACATCGAAGTTCATGCTTCTATGCCAATGATATATGCTAAAAGATACTGTACCTAGTTATTCAGAGAATGTTGTCATATATGCCTGAAGCTTTGATAATTGTTTGAGCTATAATGACCTTAACAAATGCAATGGAGCCAGAAATTTACATAAAATCTTTTATCAGCTGATAAATTACTAATTAGCCTGAAACTAGGGCACTAAGGTGCAATAAAATGCTGCTGGGATGGGAGTTTAATATATTCATGTCTAATATGCAAAAATCAATTCACAAGAGTATAATGTATGGGGATGGGAAAACCGTCTACAGACTATGGGGCACGTGATGATGCTTACAGGTATGGACCCCATCATTTGGATTGGTACTGTCATTGGGGTGAGTGCTTGGTTTGCAGTAATGTTTATGTTTGCCGTAAGTGGCAAAGTAACATCCACATGAATGTCAAGCCCAAAGTTTCTCATCAGAACATTGTATTCCAATGAAGTGATCGTTATTCACTTCCCTTGTTACTGGTTTTACGTCGTGTCTGATTGGTGTATTCTGCTATAAAGCCTTTATTATAAGGGGGTACAATTCAATATATTTATTATTCTAAATCATTTATCATTTATCTGAGAGGGAAACGACAGCAAAATGAAAATAAGTTTTTTTTTGTTGCAATTGACAGGAAAAAGATTTGCTGACTATAATTATCTAAAGTAAATGAATGTCTTCCTAGCATTGTTCCTCTTTTTGGTGTAACCTTTTGAAAAAATGATAACACTGACTTTATACAGTACGATTAGTATGAAAAAAAAAACCATGAGAGAGAGAGAGAGAGAGAGAGAGAGAGAGAGTCAGACAAATTGAGGAAGTGATCATGTATAATTTAAGTGGTTCTCTCCTGAGATGTTTCTGTCAGTTTATAGGGCACAGTTATTAATGCAAGGAACCGCTGCAGTTTGGCTTACATCACAGCATTTTGGAGACAACAATAAGAGTGAAAATGAAAAGGAAATGTGGCACTAAAAGAGGAGGACTGGGTAAAAGAGATGTGAAGTGAAGATAAAAAGAAAGAGGAGAAAAGTAAAATAAAAGTGGAAAGCGTGAAGATTAGCGTGGACGCTGGGGAGCTTGTGATCAGATAAAAATAGGGAGGATAAAATGTGGATTAAAAAAAAGCCATTTATGTTCATGTTGAATGTGCACTTCAAGACTTTCACAGTGTTAATTCAGCAAAGTCTCCTTCCTAGAAACAGATTTTGAATGAGTTTTTACAAAATAGCTTAACCCTGCAACTTCACATAATAACAAATGTCTTTTCTTCACTGGTGAAATTCTGTATGACATTAACTGAATGAAACACTTGAAGATTGTTACAGTTGTTTTTTTTATAGACAGTGGAGAGAGAGCTAAGGATAGTTTTAGAGAAAGAAAAGAAAATCCAAAGGTATCCTTGTGCAAAGGCAGACTATACACTTCACTGTAATAGTAAAAAAGGCTGTGAATGCTGGTTGCATAAATATATCTTGAGCATGAAGTCACTAATGCTGAGACACATATTTAAAATACATTGTTGGCATGACGTGAGCAAACAAACACACACAGAGGAACATAGGTAAATGAAATATTACGTATATTTACCATTATATTTTACTATATACTATACATATGTGTAGATGTACAGTATGTGTATAAGTATATATTAGATGTTTAAGTCTTTCTGTTCTGTTCTTTTGGATGTTCTAAATAAATATACTGTATATATACGTATATCTTCATCATCATCAACAAACTGTATCTACTAAGGTTTCATTCCATTGCATAAGAAGGCTTGGAACTCCAAGTGTGCTACAGACTACCGGATCACACCAGCATGATCAAAACAAGGGCTGCTGCTGCATCAAAACGTAAGGATTTAGTGAAGCACTGTCAACTCATGCTGAAAGTGCTGACTCTAAAGTAGAGTCTCGTGCTAGTCTTTGTTGGGTGTTGATAGACCAAATGACGCTAGATATATATCATACATTTGATTAAAAATATATTATGTGTGCATAAAAGTATGGGATGGGGTAGATGCTTATTTACACTTATGTAAATAAATGCATTGTTGTTTAACATTGTTGTTTTGTCAAACTATATGTCTTGTGTTTACTATGTGCTTTGATGATTAAAATATATTTAAAAAAAAACATTCTATTTTTTTTTTGCATTTTGCATTTAGCTCCAATATGGTAATAAAGTGGCCAAACTCAGATGGTAATAAATAATTTGTCATCAATAGCAGATGAATATTGCTGATGTTTTAAAAGGTCAAATAAAAGGTCTATAAGGGCAAAGTCAGTATTATTCATAAATGGTCAAAATAACACAAGATTCCAAAGGGCTACGATTAAAATACACAAAATATTTTTGAAATAATTGTGTTGAGCTCAGGTTAAATGCTGTAGCTCACCAAAGATGCCTAACCTGTGTTGAACATTGCTCAAGGGAGACATAACCTGAAAAGAGCAAAGGCAGGGAAGAGCTGGTTTTAGATCAGCATCTGGTGTATGACTGAATCTTAAACCATGTCTTTTTATCTCTTTTTTGAGATGATGGTGAGAATGTTTTCCTATATGACACATCTGTTTTTACATGTTTTAAGTGGATATGCATATATATCAGAAAAGAAAATGAAATAATTGGGGTGCATGTTTTTGAATGAAGCCAGGGCCCCTTAAAATGTCTTTGCTGATCCCGGACCCGATAAGCGTTCATGCGCATATGCACAATCATGCAATTTCTGTAGATGCATTATCAGTCAACCAAATATTTCTGGTTCCCTAAAGGCTGTAAGACCTCTCAGTAAGCTCCGAGTGTCCTGAAAATACCTTACTTTAATTTCGCGATGACAGTATCATCAGCCGCTGCAGTCTTTGGCTAATCTCTCCATCATCAAAGCGGTACAGGATGCAAAAAGGTTGTGTGAGAATACTGACAGTAAATAAATGTGGCAGCAGTGTGCAGCATTGAGCTAATCACTTTACAGGTCCACTGAGGGAGCGTGCTGCTGGGAGCCTGCACTCAGCACTGCTGAGTGAGAGGCAAGCAAGTGTGTGTGTGTGTGTGTACTGAGGATGACTGAAGGGTTCTGGCAGAATGAGGTCACTCTGTTCTACCAGGTGAATTTGTGTGGGGGTGAACAGGATAAAGAAATTTGTTATGTGTGATAGTGTATGACTTTGTACGTATTGCCACCTGTAATATTAATAAAAAAAACATGGCTATGAGTTGAAACTAAAGTTAAATACTGATTGTTGCTTCTTGTTCTGCAGAAGCAACAAGGTGTTGACAATGTGGCTTCAACATCAGCACACAGACACATTATCAGCACGATGAATATATCATCATTTGGTGGATTATGATTACCATTGTGATGACAGTCTGACATTGTGTCTTTTCTGTTTTCTGATATTTTGTTTATGATTCAGCTCTGAACCACCAACACCCTACACTTTTGAAAGTGTCTTTTTGATCTCTTTGACAAGACTATTTGGGCATCTGCTTTTGTTCCGCACAAGGCAAATGTTTGCGCGCAATGAAATATAAATATGTAGCTAACGTAGGCCTCTGTGGACCCAGGCAGTGATGTAATATGAACGCTGCTGCTTAATGAGTGTCTCAGGAGGAGGCAGGTACATGTCATCTGTCCCTGCACACTGAGCAGTGCCCTTCTCTCCCAGCACTATTAACCCATTCAGTAATGATGATAAAAACACACCCTTATACAGTAAGGTTAAATTGGCTTTTTATCATAAATACACTACGAATAAATGCAAGGGTACAGAATATGTCAACACAACAGTCGTCTTAATTAAGTTTATTAAATAGAACAGCTTTCGTAAATTGTCAGCGAGATTAGTGAAAAGTGCTAATAAAAATATACGGATCCAAAGGAAAAATATAACAAATTGTGAATTTCTAGTGAATCTGCGGTACAATTACTTAATTATAATGGTAATGAGAGACTAATAGATGAGTTGCTTTCATAAATGGCTATAGAGGTTGAGTGTCAGGGGCTCTTTTACTCTTTGATTAACCTTGTTCAAGATGTCTCAGAGCCCCCTTTTTTTATTTGTTACCCAACAGGGTGCATTTTTTTTCTGCTTCATACAAACAGCCTTTCATTTATCACATCCCAGGCTGAAACGACACCTGTCGCATTGCTGGCACCAGAGAGAGAGAAGAAAGTTGAGCCTGGGGAAAAACCAATGTTCATTGTGCTTCGTCGTAAAAATTAACCAGCTGCCTTCTGCCTCAAGCCTGCTGATGTCAGCAACTTCTCTGTGGATGGAGGGAGGATGCACCCCAACCCTCCATGGAAAACACTACCCTAGCTGTGTGGAGGTGACCCCTATGTGTTCTACACATTTCACATGACCCCAATGTTCACAGTTGTTATTTATGAGCTTGCAAAGTTGTCATTTTGCAGGGCGACCGTGTGCCACCTGTTTTAGCAGTGTTAAAACAGGTGCAGTGTGTTCTGCAAATATGAAGCAGGAGGTGCAGGAGTCCTTTTCCTGCCATCAATCAAACCTTTAAAAATGATTTTTTTTTGCAGTGATCTATAAAGGTGTTATTTTAGTCCCGCCCCATCTCTGCTTACCGCTCTGCCCCTCAAAGCAGCCAAAGAGAGTCAGAGCTTACCTGCTCTATCGTAACTTAAACTAGTCTACTATACTCTGCAAAGGTAAAAGTTTTCACAGTGGATTATAACATAATAACAAGATTCTCGTCTGAGGCTGTCTTTAAACTTTATGCTCCAGCCTTTCTCTACTCTAATAGTAATTATCTGTTATGGTGTTAATTACAGTAAGACTGAGTCTGTTGCTGTCATTGCCTTGTATCGCTTCCATTTAGCTGTGTAGCTCTGCATGTGATAAGGAAATCAATAGAACCTTCATGTCTGTACACTGATGAGTCTTTTCAATGAATATGTCCTGACTTGGTGCTACTAGATTTGACTCAGTGCGGCAGTTTAGCAAACAATGCTTTGCCATTAAAACGTGGCTACTTATTCAAAGGTGTGACGTTTAAAGGATTTTTTGTTTCCCCAGCACAGTGTTTCACAACAGAAGGGCAGCGGGTTGATTGCAGGAGAAAGGGCATCTCCCATTTCTGGAGGTATTCCGTTTGAGCACAGCTGAATGCAGCTTCAGTGAGGCAAATCAGTGTGGCATGGCCTGGCTCAGTATGGCTCAAAGTACCCGTGGAAAAACCATGTAATTATGTTGCTGGAGGCAATAGTCAGTTGGATGAGCCAAGCATATTGGAAACAGAGCTGCCACGACTCTATCGACATGTAGTGACATTCACCTATCAGCACCTCTAAACTTTATTTAATTTTCTACATGTATTTTAAACAAAAGCTAAAGTGGGTAAAAGAATATTTGTTTATTTGAAGTGATTATGCAGCATATTTCCAAACCAGGCAGTTGCATTACCACAGAACCAAACTGTTTCTCTATTCTAAGATAACCAGTCGCCAGCTCCATTCATAATTACTGTACAGAAATAAAAGTGGCACTGCTTTTCTAATTTTACTCTCACCAAGAAAACAAATGATCATATTAGCAATAAGAGCACGCATATGGACAAAAACACCTATAAATACACTTTAGATTTACCAACAGTTAATCCAGTGCACTGAATGAAGTTAACAAAACAAGAGGCAAACATTGTTTTATTTTTTTTCACTATAACTACTAGATCTTTACTTGACATCTGGTGTAGGAGAGGTCAAAATTCTAATAATTCTAACATGCCTCGACTCTCTCCGGAATAATCATCTCTTTCTTCATACAGTGTTCAAAAATTTGGGGGATTTCAGAGTGGTAATCGGGAACACAGACCTTTGCGGGGACTTTTAATGTAATCTCGTACTGCTGCTTATTTGCTTTTTTTTTTCTCTCTCCCTCTCTCTCTCTCTATCTCTGAAGGAAGGTTCCCATTCAGGCTTGCATTGTAGGACAGATTTAAGGATTTATTCAGAAGTGATTTTTGATATTTTTGATTAAATGTAGGGGGGGGGGGGTTCCTTATTAAGGGTTTTTGTGCTGAATAAGGGCCCTCAGAATTTATCATCTGTACTCCAAAATTAATGACATAAAAAAAAAGTAGCCAAGGCCTACATCAGTTAGAAGCCACATCAGCTCTTGGTATGGCTAAGAACCCATCAGAATGGAGACTATTATGCAGTTTGTCCTTATGGAAATTGAAGTGGCTTGCAGGAAATACTTTGCCTTCTTTGTTCTTCCCACTTTAATGGTGTTGAAGTGGAAATATTTAAACATTCTCTTTGTTGTGCTTGCAGTGCAGAGGTACACAAATATGGACATGAACAACTGTACATGTTTTTTGACACATACATTGAATTTAAAACAGTAAAAAAAATGGCTTACTTAATGCTTTATCTCATCAGTTGGATTTTTTTTTATTAATGAACAGGCAGGCTGATCGGTAACAGGAGATCATATCATTGTTGGATATGAAAGAGACAACCAGGAAAGGCTTAGTTTTTTCACAAGCAAGGATGGTGCCAGGTTAACAATTTTTTAATTGGACGAGCCAGGAATTCAAGAACGTTTCTCAGAGCACAACTTCAATCAATTCCAGGAGGGAAATTGTGGTGTAGTCCATCAACATTTCAAGTTGGAAATCATTATTTTTGGATTCCTGTGGGCTAAAGAGACCTTTCTGAGCATTACTTGCATAAAGATCAAAAGTAAGCACATATGCTGCCAACGAGACGAGAACCGGACCAATAAACAGGTTGGCCTATAATGGCCTATCACAGATTTACTGCTATCAGCATATATGTCATGAATATCAGCTGAAAAAACAATTTAAGGAAAACAATACAGAAAAAGATTTTGGGAGTGATTTATAATGAGAAAATTTCCAGTGAAGGTTACTGTTTCATTGCTATCATTTAATATTCTGCCTCTGTTGCATATCTCTGTTATAAATGTTTGATAACTTAATTTGAGGTTACTGACTATCACTGCAAAACATATTTGCGTGTGTTGGCCAATATATTGATATATTCACATTTTTTAAAGCCGGCTACTTGTTAGGAGCGTTGAATAAATGACCTAAAATATATATTTTAACTTATCTTTAAATTTTCCTCCGAAAAGGTGTGTTGTGATATCATTTGAATTTAAATGGTAATAATAACCAAACTACAAAACCTAGGCTATGTTTACAACAGATAAAAGTATCTGACCCAGCCACAGTCACAATATTAAAATAAAGAGGAAAAAACTGTTTTTAACCGCACATTTTAATAAGACAGCAGTGTCTTATTAAAATGTTCATCACAATCTAGTTTGAGCCACCGAACAGATTTAGTAAAAAGCAGCAACTGTTAAATTTAATTAATACTTATCCTTTTGCTCCTTTTGCTGATCCAAAAAAATGCTATAATCCCTAATCAGAAATGCCTGAAATCCTGCACAGGGATAAATATGAAAACATAACAAAGTAAGACATGGTCAGAGGACTCTGAGTGAACCTTTACACCTCTTCAAAGCATAAAGGTTGAACAGAGGACTCTTTCCTATAATGAGAAGGAGTAAATCTAGCATTAACGCCCTGGATTCCCATGAGGAAACACCATGATTCAGGGAGGTGTGAAGGGGTCTTCAGTATGCACACAGGCACTCTCTCTCTCTCTCTCTCTCTCTCTCTCTCTCTCTGTCAATCCCTTTTTTTTTTTCCTCCATGGTGATACAGATACACAGCATGGAGCGCTTGAATGAAAGGGGTGTCAAACGGACATTAATTTCTAATAGGGGACTTTTTGGATCAACATGGGGCATGCCCTAAGTCACGTCTGTGCTATGGTCAAGGACGGCGTGTGTGGGAGCATCGACTGGACCGGTCTCCCTTTGCCAGGCACCAAATGAACCAAAGCAGCAACACGCAGGGATCAGACAGCAATGGGAGTCTCCTTTCATCTCTTGGGGATTAGCACTCCCATAGAAGAGAAGCATACACGTTTGTGTGGGAGCGGTGTAACACTCCAGGAGAATCATCTACCTTTTAGCCACAGGCTAGACTCTTCCTGTTACAGCTGCATTCTGATAATCCCCCCGAGGCCACAAATATACAAAGCAAAATAGGCAAGAGAGAAATGAAGGAGAAAGCCTCCTTGGGTGAGTTTTCTTAAAATAAACATGAAACTCTGTGCAGCCTTTTCTCAGTGACGCTTAAAAAGGCTGAGTATCTCCACCATTACTTGATTATTCAGCATGTAAAAACACAGTTCAAAGCTTCCCGTCATGTTTGAGAGGGAACCAATTTGTATAAAACGGTCCACAGTAACACGAGTAAAAAAAAAACCCAAAACGCTTACATGTGCCGCAGAGTGGTAATTCTAATACGGGCATTAAACATGCATGGAAACACTGAAAGCTTTACTGGATTGTGTCCACTCAGTTGCACTGCAGCAGCAGTAGGGCCAGTTTCGAAAAAAGAATGAGGCAAGGAGCAAAGCCATCTAGGAGACAGGATAGTGTGGCAATCTGCAGGATCCAAGGTCCTCAGCCGCTTCACGGTGAGCAACACCTTTAGTGTCACTGTAACGGCTGAAAAAAGGTCTGACTCAAAATCAAAAAACATGTTCAATCTTCAACTACCTGCCTTTAATTCTGTTCCTCCCGCTTTATCTTAACTCTCTTGAAACACATGCAGTAGGATCTACTGACGGCCATACTTCCTTCCATTAGCTTCCACCGGCAAGCCTGACACTGATGAAAACTTGACTCACAGTCACTAGAAGGATGACTGCGTGTCTCACCTTCCGCCGACTTGCTTCTTTATTGATGTCACTACTAAGAATAAGAATGACTCCTTCTGCGCTCTGTGACCTACCAAGAACAGACTTTCATTTACAGCTGCCGGTCTGCACATGTTGAGGCACTTATCCTCAAAATGGAGCAATTTACTAAGATTTACATCCAATTACAACCGTCCAAATGTGAATACATCATATCGTACTGCCTCCAGATTCACACCGCTTACCTCCTCAGGCAAATAAATCCAATATCAGTTTAACAGGATCCCATCCAAACCTGGTCTTTTTTAAAAACAGACATGACCAAGACATAGAGAAATGCCCTGGCATAGCTGTGCCCCTGCCCCTGTCTGTCGTGCCAGCCTATGCACAGACATCATTCTCTGGGCAGCAAGCAGCAGATAGCTCATAAATGAGTACAAGCACTCACATTAACATTAGGTGGAAGGGCAAGCTAAGGTCAGGCGAGAGGGGGACTCAGCAAGATCGGGCGCTCCCTCCGTCTTATAACAGAGCAGCTGATTAATGTTTGATTCTAGCTGGGCTCGTTCTCCCACCCGCGCAGCACAGAGCTAATCTATAAAGTGGGTGAGAGCGAGAGTGATGGAGCTGTGAGAGTAGGGCGAAGAAAAACAGTTTGTACAGGTGCTGTTTGAAAAGGTTGAGCCAGCAAAGCGCTGTCTCTGCTCCGGCTCTAAAATGAAAAATATTAGTGGTGTGGAACAGTTCAATCAATCCAAACTGAATTGGGGCACTGATACGAGAGAGCATAAAAACAATTATGGAGGTCTAGGAAATGATGACAGCAGGGTCATTTTTGTTCAAATATGTCTGTTGATTTTTTGCTGTTTCAACACATTTGGCTGAATATGGAAATTTGTATACAGAAATGAAATACAACATAAAGACTAAAAATGAAAAAAACAAATTAGGCCAATGACCAAAGCAATTTGGACCAGTTAATGTTGGCCTTTATTTTGAGGGTAAAACGACGGATAACTTCAATAAAAACCAAAGGGAGCATGTTATTTATATTAGATTCATATATAAGTAAACTTAAAAGCCTTAAAATGTAGAAAAAAAACATTAGTCCACAGTCACGGCAGCAGCTCTGTGAGGCTGTGCTTTAGCAAAATGCAATGTAAATACATTCACATGAAAAAGGACAATGCTTTAGCAGGTGTAATGTTTGCCCTCTTGGGTTTGTGCTAAAAAACATAAAACACAAGTAGAAGCACATCTAAGGCATTAGAGGAGAAGTGAGGGAGTTGCTTAAATTCATCCTCAGGAGGGTGTGGATTTTACAGCCATCCGATCAGTCATTAAAAATGTTTTCTTCAAAAAATCAAATCACCAAAAATAATTCATCCTCCTGGTACTACAAATGTTTGCACAACATTTCATCAAACCATCATGTGTTGAGTTATTTCAGTCTGGACCAAAGTGCTGGACACAGCCATCCATAGAGCGATGCAATTGGCCTGTTTGTATAGCATCTAACTAACAACATTACATGCTGAATACTGAAGCTGAGTTTACGCTGCACATATAATCCACAGCGGAATGGAAGAAGTGTTGGAGATTGTAAAAAAACATTTTAAAAAACGCAGAGGTTGAAGAAGATGAGGTGGAAAGTGGCTAAGTGGTTAAAAAAGTTTTCATCGTAAAAAATGACACACTGAATGAAGCAACTATTATATACACACCTCAATAAAAAGTCACCTTGAGTGTGAATCACTGGTGACAGATATTTGATCTTTAATGCTCCTTTTCTCAAAATGCTACAGGCTGCACAGCATGCCTGCCTCACACAAACACAGCAGATGTGCGGTTTTGGATGAAGAGGGGGAAAATTGTAACACTAGACTGGTTCTGACATTTGTATGGCTGGGAAGCACAGGAAATTAGAGTTTGTCATAGGTGAGAAAAACATGCCTGTTCACATTTCTTATAAATATGCAAATTTGTGTAAAAGCACTTCTCAGCAGATGTGTCTTACTTGACTGAAATATTCATTGATTGTTTTTCAAAGGAGGCTTCAGGTTTCCACATGACACTTGTGTAGTGATGAAATCTAGGTATAACCACTTAAATAATGTACATTTTTGAGGTACTTGTATTATACTTAACTAATAATTGGCCAGGTTGATAAACAGCATGAATAAAACAAGAA
This sequence comes from Mola mola, assembly GCA_001698575.1. Taxonomy (NCBI): domain Eukaryota; kingdom Metazoa; phylum Chordata; class Actinopteri; order Tetraodontiformes; family Molidae; genus Mola; species Mola mola. The sequence continues at coordinate 11,427,693 of KV751324.1, read as the reverse complement.
AATTAATATAAAATTTACTTTTGCTGTACTGGTGTAAGTTGAATATTGCAGAGGACATGTTCCCAAACTTCACAACTCATGCTTGTGAAAGAACTCTTATAGCTACAGACTATACAAATGCCTTATTATGTACAGTGAAGCTAAGACATTTAACAATGCAGAGAAGTATTTCTGAGTGGGGGGGGTTTCAACAAAATAGCTGGACTGAACTGTAATAATCTCACTAGTATACTTCCTCAGCATTTGGGCTGTCTGCTTTCAGCAGACGAGCAATAATTGCATTGTTAAGTGTGATAGCGTTAATGGGAAAAGGCCAACTAAGATGGAGGTACGTTACATATCAAACAGCAGCACGGAAGAAGCAAGTCAAAGACAGTTTAAATGATATTAATGTGTAGAGGGAAGTGCAGTTGGTATAAATGTCAGGGGAACAGGAACTCAGCAGGTGTTGTCAGCTAGGATGTTGACATGCGCAGCATGAAGTCAGCCCCAGCAGTAATCTTATACAAGTGACAGATTATTACTTCAACATTAAACGTCTGGAACGCACATGCACACACAGGCATTCAGCATGTGAACACATGTGCAACACACCCTTATAGCGGGAGAATAATCTGCTCGTTTAAGGAACACTGAGATGTGGCTTTGATTGACAGACAAATCGTTCGCTGCTGAAACACCCTTTTGAGAGAGAAAAGTATTAAATGCTTGAGTTAAAAGTCAGCCACAGAAATTGCCTCAAAGCAAATTTGAGTATTTCTATCACAGTTGAGAAGCTGAGCATCTGAGGTGAAATGTGAAAAACAGGCCTTTTTTTTCAAATGAGGAAACTTACAGCTTAATGTGCAAACCTGGGTGCCATTCGTGAGCACTCCATTCTGAGGGCCAGACCTCATTTGAGTGTCTGTGCAGTGGTTTATTATAATTCCCATCGAGATCTTGGAGAATGACACATTTCTAAAGCTGCATCACTCCAGAGTGCAGCTCTGCCAAGGAGGGAAAATGGCGGTAATAAAAACTGCTCATCTTTCTTGTTATTTAACTGTTGGTAGCAGGCAGAGGCAATTGGCTTTAATAATAATATCTATACATTGGTGTAGGGATTTGCCTGTGACAGTGTTGTCTCACAGTACATCAATGCTTCTGTGCAATCCAGCCCTGTTGCTGAGAGAAGCGGAAGATGTGCCTGAAATACCTATTGGAGGAGAGGGGAGATCCAAATAACAGAATAGAGGGAGAGCTAGAGAAAGAAAACTGTCCCACTTTGGAAGAGAAGGGATACTAAAGTGTGCTTTGTCATTTCCCATTGCTCATAATATCACAAAATGGTGGGATAATTAACCCTAGGAAATAAATTTTCATTAACCCCTACCTGGGTGTTAACATGGGGCAAGTCATGCCAAACACTTGTGTCATCTACAAAAGGGAACACAAATAATCTCTGTATCTACCTACATCACAACCACCAAGAACTAAACATTGAGTTTATCAAAGATAAAATTCTAACGTTGTCAAGCAACAGCAAAAGAGTTGAACAAACATAACATAAAATGACACAAAGACGTTACCATTTTTGTTATATGATAAGGATATGATGTCAATGAGTGAGCAGTAAGGCTTTTGTGAGTCTGACAAATTGGATCGAAGATAGTGAGTGATTTCTTTCCCCGAGCCACCATTCCAGATATGTTGCCAACGTGTTGGAAGACAATAAAAACAGTGTAGTCAAATGACAGAAACCTACCTATTTAAGACCTCAAACTAAAAACCCAGAGTCTGTATTTCCCAGGATTTCACACCAATGAACACATACCTCTTGGATTAAGTGATGTGATGGCCAGCTGGATGAAGAGCAGCAAATGTGTATTTATACTTGCTACTACAACAGAACTCAACAACCGGTTCTGGTTTCAATGTTTCAACCACAAGCTACATTTTAGCATTGGTAAGTGTTTTAAGTAAATGGAGAGTAAAATTTACATAATTCTTGGTGTAAATTTAGTCTATATCGTAATCTTATATTTTTCTAATTAGACCAGATCATATTCGACATAATCGAGAAAATATATTGCAGAGCGAACCTAAAGCAGAGAGACGTTAAAACTGCACACTGCAATATTGATTTATCGTGATCATCACATCATCACGTTTTCAAATATCCAGTGTTTTCCTGATATTGAGCAGCCCTCGCCTACACCGAGATACAAGTGACTGTAAAAGCTTGAACACAAAGATAATGTTTAGTTCCTCTTGAGCTTTACATAATGATGAAAATTGTACAGATGGTATTGTGTGCGCTTACAGCTGAAACAGGCAGGATAAATGCAAAATGTCACAGGTGTTGTAGGAACAGATTGAGGACAAAAGTGGTCCAACTGTGAAGAAAAAGCTCGTACTAAGTATGAACTCTATTTCCATGTTTTTAAGGTCTGACCTTCAGCACAAAGCCTTTGACCTGACTGGTTCCAGCCAGTTTCTTGTCTCATCTGAAGCTGAAAAAAAAGAGCTCATTTCTCTGGAAAAATAATGATCGGGCTTTATCTTTTTGAGAAATAGAATCCACCGGAGTAAGTTTGACTTGTGGTCATTAGGCACCATCCTCGATGTGCCTTGATTTTATGCTGTCTCAGCCTTTCTAGCAAAAGGCCAGAGCAAAGCTCGTCTCCCTTCAGTTGGGGGAGGGAGTGAAAGCCTTGAGATCAAGCAGCTCCCAGCACCCCCCCCCCCCCCCCCCCCTTTTTTTTTTTTTTTTTTTTTTTTTGCTAGTTGTCTCAATAGTTTTTGCAAGGTGGTGTGCAAAAATTCCTCACTAAACAAAATCTCATGCTTTGCCTGGTCGCCTGCAGGTTTGACAGCATTTTGAGGAAACGTTTGAAAATATGGCAATGGAAAGTCTTAAATTGGATAAAAAAAATAGGAGCTCCTCACTGGAGACGAGCTGCCATCTTTATGCTTGTTTGTTTCTTTCTTTGCTGCTCTCTCTCTTGCTCATACTCTCTCACAAACCATCTGCCATATAGGTCCTGTGCGACTTTACTTCAAGAGCTCTTAGTCCCGGTCTTCATCAGCTCAAGATCTGCTGCAGAAAAACATCTTTAATTGGTAATGAGGGGGAAGAGAAGCAGAAGAGTCACATTCTTCACCACATTTGAGAGAAAAAAAAATACTTAGAAATTATCAAAAAATGGGGCTAGTATCTCTTAATGCTAACATCTCTGCACAGGTCTTTTCCTTTAAAAACACGAACCATTTTGTGTTATAAGACACATACGCACAGATTAGAAGGTAGTACTCTCCAAATGGAAGCATGTTCAAATTATTAGAAATGAGGCATGCTATGAAACTACATCCCTCATTACACTTGGAGCAATAGCTGTCAGGTTCCATGCAGATGAATCAACTTGTCTGGCTAAAATTGCCAACTGTAATTTTTCACTCTGTCAATGTTCCTCAGCTTTGAATCTGCCCCAGTAAGCACTGTGCTCTGCAGCTAGAAAGATTGAAACAGCAGATGTCAGAACAGTGTCGAACTGTATTCAGGATCTTGTTACAAGGAAAAGGAAACCCTACAGAGTGCAGCGAACAGCAGAGTCCAATCCATTCCAGACGGCAATTTCATTTTCACAGAGGCCACTAAGAAAGCTTTACTGCAATTAGGCTGACAGAAATGGCCTCTCTGACACATCAGAGGAAACCACGAGATGTTTTTCCTCCCCCTTTCTTTTCTTTGCACTGTCCGGACTCTTCCTTTGCTTCTGTTGTTTCGGAAGGGCTTTGAGACATTAGCTTGTGCTGTTGCTTTAGCTTTCGAGACATTTCACAGCCCATTAGCTGATCTCTCAGCCCCAACGACTACACGAAACCCAAGAAAAAGAAGAAGGGGCGAGGTAGACAGAGTAAGAGAGACAGTACATACTCTACAGAACTACAGTACATGCTATAAACACAGAAAGATTATCACTTATATACATTTTTTGTACGTGTAAATTTTCCGTTATCTGTTCAATCAAAATACTTGATTGAACATACTTGTGAGCTAAGCTCATTTATAGGATTTGTACAGAGCCAGGCTGGCTGTTTCTTTCTATTTACACTCTTCTTGCTAGGCCAAGCTAACTGACTCTCGGCCATAGTAGCCATAGTTAGCATACAAACAAGAGTGGTATCAGTCTTTTGATAAGACTGGGAGCATAAACCCAAATATCTGCATTTTCCAAAATGTCCTATTATTGCTTTAATGTTTTGGCATTTGAATGAAAACTGTTTTCTGAAATTATTTTACTTGGATGAAAATGACTGCTAGGAGATTCAGTAACCATAAAAAGTTGACCATGAAAAGGTACTCATATGGTCCACCAAATGCCATGCTGTCTACGTTATACTGTCTCTCATAATAATAATTTCCTTTAACAAAATTAAATAAATAGATATATCAAGTAAAGAATGAAAAGAATAATATTTAAAAAATAAAATAAAATAAAACATAAAGCACACCCAATAGAGATTGGTCAAAGTATTGTGGCCTAATCAGCAGTAGATGCACCATCTGGTTCACTGATTGTAAATGTGCATTTGGCCAGGACAGAGTTAAGATGGTTTCCAGTGCAGATGATGGGGTTGAACAGTTTGCATGGCAGGCAGAAAACCCATAATCAATCCATAGACTATAGATAAGGGCCCTAAAGAGCCAGTCAAGCACAGCATTTTCTCTTATCACATTTACACCTTGCCCTTCTGCCTCAGGTAAAGGCAATTAAGCAAGTTGAGGATGTGCCGGAAGAAACTTCATGATAGGAGTCCTATCAGACGACTCCAAACATACACCTCACTGCAGAGGGGGCAGAAAACAGCTTGTTAAGTATGTCCCGTTTTTCACTGCAGGTATAGGCTGTATATTTATGTCCCGTGCCCATTTATGGAAAGATAATGTTTAGCTCTGGTAAGTAATAAGCAGACTACTGGACTGCTGCATGCAGGCATAAAGGTACCAAGGGCACACAGATCTTGCCCTAACTCTGCCTTCTCTGACTCTCTCATCTGTTTTTTTTTTTTTTTAATCCATTCTGTACTTCACTTGTTTTTAGCCTTTCATTCTGGAATATCATTTATATTATGTGACAACTCAGCAGTACAGACAAGGAAAAGGAGGAGTTGACAAGGACAAAAATCATTTGTGTGTTTCAATGTGAGAGCGGAAGGGCGGTTATGAGGTCAAAATCAAGGATAAGACTCACGGTGAATATAAATCTCAGCCTATTATGTCTTTTTATTCCCAGGTCTTTGTTCATCCTAAATGGATTGAAAGATACAAGGTGTAATTTCCACATTAAAATGTCTAAAAATGACAAGACTTTTGTTATACATTTTACTGAGTTACTTATACCTATTTTTTCCAACATTCTTCAATCCATGCAATTCCAGTTTTATACAATATTTCTGTGAGAACCAAAGAGCCTTGAAGAGACACTGATGTTAATGTGAATGTTGCTTTATTAAGTATTTTTACCAGCTCTTATTTGCAGGTCCATTTGTCCTTGAGAGGAAGAGAGCTCTGTGGACAATTCAGCTCTCAGTAACATTACCGTCAACATTAGAAAATAAATAAATCTGTATCTACAAACAAGCTGAGCTGAGGCTAGGAGCAACTCACCTCAAAGGCCCTCAGAGGGACGTAAACTCTGCGATTTGGCGAGCATCATACAGTCTGTGCAAGTGAAAACTAAATGGGACGTTATCTAAAAACAAACCGTGTACTGTGTTGCTGAAGCTGGGCTTTAATAATGTGCCATTACTTGCATGTGCGAGTGTGTCTCAGCAGAAAAAAGGTTTTGTTATCGAAATTGTTGGTGACACAATTTTTTTTTACCCATTGTGTTATTCATGCTGGTTGCATTGTAATGCTATGTCTTTCAGAAACCTCCAGGCTTGAACTACAGCCTCTGGTACATAGAAAATATCTACAATATTGAATTCAAATCTCAGTGTCTCATGCAATAATTTTTGCCATTTTTTGGTGATGGAAAACAGTCAGTGTTGTTAGTTATCCACAGGCATTCGGAGAAGGCCTTGGTTGAGTCTGTTGAGCAGTCAGAGGTCAATCACAGCCACCAACCCCACCAGCTGGAAATTCTATGCACTTGTGAGGGAGACTGAGGGAGAGGAAGTCCTCAAACTTAAAGTGAACGAAAGTTCAAAACAATCATAACATTATCTGTTAACATTTCACATCAGATTTCCATCAGCAGTGGTGGTTGTTGAACAGCAAAAGACTCCCATGATCCTGCATTATTTACATTTTTTGTTTTGTTTTGATAAGAGCCCCACGTGGTTACAGAAATTTAAAAAGTGCCATGCTGTTACTACCTTGACAGCACAACATTGGTCACACAAATGTCTCTGTGTCGCCTCTATTAGCAAATCAGGGTAAAGTGGGCACACAAAAATAAGCTTCAAGTGCTTGGTCTTTATCACAACTTTACTTTTCCCTTCCCTCTCACCACTTTGAGGATTCAAAGACCAGGCACACAGCATGTGTTGTCTTGTCTACACTGTGTGGTGCCACCACACCGATTTAGCTTGACAATTTTGCCCAGAAGCATCCATTCTTCATTGAGCATAGAGCAGGTTCAGCCAGCTCTCTTTCTGTCTGAGTGCCGTCCTAAAACGCTGATGATGAAATGTGCCATGGGAGCATCTATAAGCGTGCAAAGCAGTGATGTCGAAGAAGAGCGCCTAACACAGGTGCTCTCACACTGTTCACAGTGAAAACCAGGCACATATGAAATCAAATAAATAAACTTGCTGCAAATGCACTCTCTTTCAATCTGCTTAGTGATTTAAGTGCATTTTCAAGCACAGGAAACAAATGATAAAAGGAAGGATCATATTCCAAATAAAATGAAAAGAGAGTCTGCCTTTGTGGGGGTATCTACTCTTTATGTAGGCTACATTGCATTCCCATAAAGCTGGAGAAAGGATATTTCTAATTTGGCTCCTTAATGAATACTCTTAGAGTCAAAAAGGGGTAAACTGACTAGGTCGAGTCAAAATATGTACAGGGAAAATATGCTAAATTCATATTATGATTGGCCAAATGGGTCCGTGGATGTTGCTTTTATAATTGCTTTCACTTGATGTTTTCCTTCTCATTTCAACACTGGCCATGACATACAATGCAGTGTAGTGGATAGCTTCCTGTTGATGCTAATGATGTTTGTGGCTCAGTGCGCCCTGACTGAGACAAATATATGAGGATGGTTCCTTCCACATTAACACAAGCATCCAATCATCTGCTGCTGGAAGCACAAAAAGCTCTAAATCACCGGAGTGTGTGGCTTTAAGTTCTTACCACGCTCGCTGGACAGGGTGGTATCTGTAACAGAGAGAGACAGGGAGAGGCAGAGAGGGAGAGAAAGAGGGAGAGAGGACGATTAGAACATAATAGGTTTCAGCAAAAGTAGCATAACAATGCTAAAGTCACAGGTAAACACAAGAACAAAACAGATCAATTTCTGAGAAAGAATGGAAAGTCACAGGCAATAGCCAGACACTGACATACAATGCAGGGCTATTGTTGGAAAAAAATTTCTGTCACAACTATGTAGATGTTCACATTTGTCTCTGTCAATTATCCAGGCAGCACCAGTCAACCATAATACAGTTTGTTTTCTCTTTTATACTTCTTGTCATTGCCTCAAGCTGTGCGATTTACCATTATCTTCTAATGCTAGTTGTGATGTCTAAATTGCTCTTGTGCTTCCTTAGTGATGCACAGGGGAATAGCAGGATGTTGTCTATGCACATCGCACACATGTAACTACATTGACGAGGGTGGCGTTTATTCAGGCCTTGGCACCACAGCTGAGTGACAGAAAGAGGAGAGGCAGCCGAGGAAGAGCTTCATGCTTCCCTCCTGGTTGCCTGCCCTTCTTGTGTCCTCCAGTAGAATCATTTAGTGAGATTTGATCAGAAGCAATCTCCATGGTGCATTTTTTTCTTTTGCTGCTTACATTTCTAATCTGGAAAGCCTTAATGCGCACTGAAACCTAACTAAAGATCTAAACTTTTATCAGATGCAATGGCTTTCTAAACTCTAGGTTTCATGCCATTCTTTTTATGCATGAATCCCAGCATATCAGAAGAGAAGAAGTGTAAAAAAGGGAAGGGTTTTGTTTTAAAGTGCAAAAATGATAATGTTATGTTCAGTCAATGGTTCCTCAAGAGAGTTCAAGAATCAAAACGCTATACCCAGCTGCAGACAAGACAACTCTAAAAAGACCAAAATCTGCTTCAACCCCATCAAAGCATGCCCTAGCTTTCTCTCTCGAACAAATAAAAGCTACCACTACAGCTGTAGTGTTAACTCTGGTTTGCCTCTTCTGATTTGCTCTCAGTGGCTTTCTGAGCTACGCTACATAAAAGAGTTGGTCATTACATTATTTCATTAGATATGGAGTTATTGTAAGCTGTGGTTTCTTCTCCATTCTGTTATCCTGATTGATGTGCAGGGCTTTGCATAGCAATGCAATTCACTCTCATCAACAGCTAATTTCTCAGGTCATATGCCCTGCTCGTCCATGCCCAGCTCCTCAGCTATTGACATTTTGTCACTAGGTAGACCCTTTGGTGCTAGGGAGAGATGCACAAGGATTCCATGTAGAAGCAATGCAAAGCTAACAGTTTCAGATATATTGGACAGATTCCAAACTACAAAAGTGCAGAGAAGAGTATAGGTTGGGGTGAGTCACATACAGGACTTTCACTCAGAATACGGGGAGTTCATTTCCCATGTAAGGCAAAGCTACCGTAATTTCCTAAACCTAACCATTTTTTTTCCCTAAACGTGACCAAAGTAATGTAGATCTTATGTGTCGGTAAAGAATTTGCAGGGCAAAACTTTTGTGCATCCGCCATGAGGCTAAAGGAAAGGCTTAACGTGTGTTGTGGATCAGGGAGGTCTTAGCGTGTTGGCTGGCCACGCAAAAGGGTGCCTTTTGCAAATGTCGACTACTGGCGAGCTGGAATAATAAAGGTTTGGCTGATCACAATGCACTGGTAATACTTTACAATAAGAGTATATTACCATACCAATAACAGTTTAATCAATGTGCCAACAAATAATTTCGGTCGGTCTTCATGTTAAGTAAGATATGATTTCATGCATTATTCAGCTGTTTAAAACCATACTTTAAAGTGTCATTTGAGGGATATATTTTTTCAACTTCACGATAGGAGTTACAAAGTGCATTGATAAATTGGTTAATAATAATTGGTTAATTAAAGCATTGCTTAATTCAGGTTAATAAATGCTTTATTGGGACTGTTAAGTGTTAAGTTAAGTGTTGGATGACAGATGGATAACAGATAATGCAACTCATTATATTATTTAACTGTAAGTAAATGCGTATTGTTGCATTAACTAATATTAATTAATGTACACTTATTTTCTCAGTGTTACCAATGCACACGTTTTAATGTTATGGACAAAAATGATAATTTTTAGTTGGCAAGATTAAGTGTATAGTATATTCTGATATTATCAAGCAGCATTACATCAGAATGCTGATGTAGCATTTAGCACGAAGCATAGCTGTGCCTAGAAACAACTACTGGCTATAGACTGTTTTACTTTAATTCAAAGCATAATGGTGCTTCTGCCATATGCTGTTTACGGGTTTGCTGCAGATGGTGATGTCCTAAATCTAACAGACAACATATGAGAAAATGTCTGATATACTATATATAATCAGCTATTCCTGCTCATATTTATCAATATACATCTGACACAATATCAAGTGCCAAGAGTCTCACTCAGGGTCTATTGGGGGCAAAACCAGATATGTTGGATGGAGCTGCGATAAACGACACTATCAAAAATAATATCAGGAACAGTATTTTTACACCCTTTTTTAATTTTATTGAAATCATGAAATAATTATCCCTAAATATTTGAAGTAAGAATCCAAATTTTGGTATTTAAAGGTCAACATTTACCAAATCAGCTTTAGTTCTCTTCTGTCAGACTTGGGGAAGGAAAAGTGGTCGATGATTACGTAAGAGTATGGTCTTACAAGAGTTAGAAACCTTTAAGCGTGTCCTTCTGTTGGTTGTACTGGAGGCTACATTCATGCAGGATTAATATAAAATCCATGGCCTGTTTGAAAAGATGTCTGAACTAAAATCATTAATTTACAGGGATTTTTTCTCTACATGAATTTGTTTTTGCAAATTTTAATTTTGTCCTCTTTGATTATAATCACTATAATCCAAATTTTGAAAAAGTGTTGTTCTACTTGATATAAATCCATTGAAGATCATCTGAAAACCTTTGCAACTTTTTTGACTTGTTTACAAAACACAAACAGATTATTATCTAAATGAGAATTTTGCTCATAGACAGCTTGACTGTCTCCATTCCATCCCTTAATGTATAAAGGCACTCCACTCTATTCCAACAGAACTTCCCTCCACACATGTTCAATAATTCATCTCCCTCTGCCAATAATTCAGCTTTGCTCACACGTGCCCCTATCCCCCACAAGTTGGCAGGCAGGCTCATATTTGGCATATGGTACAGAGTAGTGCTGCTTTTCCTTCTCTCTTCATTTGGCCTGCTAGCACTCGCGAGAAGCACAGCAACACACACTGGCGTGCACACTTGCAAACAGACACATCTCTACAGTTGCAAATACACACAGAAACACCAATGAGCAACATTTCTCTCAGTATGTGAGAACCCCCTACCCACGGAGTTGCCGAGCATTTGTCCACAAACTTTTTCAACAAGTTTGAAGGTTTGTAACAGTAGCACTGAGAATTGCAATAGCCAAAACACCTGAGTTGGCATTCGGACATGCCACAGAAGGAAAAGCACAGGAGCTCCTTTAAAGTCAATATGTGTCCTGTGAAATGTCACACATGGAAGTATTATGTAAAATCAATGCCATGCATTGTAATAAACATCAGACCCACTGACATCTTAAGTTGCTATAAAAGGTTCAAGGGTTTCTTACAGTTTCCAGCTCTCAATTTTACTTTAAAACCAAAAAGTAATATCAAAGAAGAGTTGATTAATATCTGGTGTGTAAATTGTGTAGTTAGGATTGTGATGTGTGGTAGGTCTAAAATAAGGAATTTGAGTACAACAGTAGTACTGCTGTTCCTGTTCTATTTCCCGGCATTTCTTGCATTCTCAGTTTGTCTTTCAAGAGACTCTCAAGTACACTTTGGCACACACAATGTCACTGACAGTGTTTTGCAGTGGACTTACAAGTATGCTTTACAACAGGGCGTAAAGCAATTCTTAATGTCCGCTGCAGATACGCGCAGCCATTTATTGTGGATCTTTTATGATTTAGTGCACTCCCTGGAGACTTAAAGCAAACAAACACTTGCTTTATTTTCTGCCACTTATCCGGGTCCGGGTCGCGGGGGCAACAGTGTGAGCAGGGGGATCCAGACACTCCTCTCCCCGGCCACTTCCACCAACTCCTCCGGGGGGGACACCAAGACGTTCCCAAGCCAGCCAAGAGATATAATCTCTCCAGCGTGTCCTTGGTCTGCCCCGGGGACTCCTCCCGGATGGGCATGCCCTAAACACCTCCCCAGGGAGACGTCCAGCAGGCATTCTGACCAGATGCCCGAACCACCTCAACTGAGTCCTCTCAACACGGAGGAGCAGCGGCTCTACTCTGAGTCTCTCCCGGATGTCCGAGCTCCTCACCCTATCTCTAAGGCTGAGCCCAGCCACCCTGCGAAGGAAGCTCATTTCGGCCGCTTGTATTCGCAACTTCATTCTTTCGGTCACTACCCAGAGCTCATGACCATAGGTGAGAGTTGGGACGTAGATTGACCTGTAAATTGAAAGCTTTGCTTTCTGGCTCAGCTCTCTCTTCGCCACAACAGACCGCTTCAGCGTCCGCATCACTGCCGACGCTCCTCCAATCCGTCTGTCAATCTCCCGCTCCATTTTCCCCTCACTCGTGAACAAGACCCCGAGATACTTGAACTCCTCCACTTGGTGAAACGACTCTCCCCCGACCCTGATTGGGCAACCCATCCTTTTCCGGCTGAGAACCATGGCCTCAGATTTACAGGTGCTGATCCTAATCCCCGCCGCTTCACACTCGGCTGCAAACCGTCCCAGTGAGAGCTGGAGCTCACTGTTCGATGAGACCAACAGGACAACGTCATCTGCAAACAGCAGAGACGGAATCCAGAAGCCACCGAACTTGACTCCCCCTGCCCCTTGGCTGCGCTTAGATATTCTGTCCGTAAAAGTTATGAACAGAACGGGTGACAAAGGGCAGCCTTGGCGGAAACCAACCCTGACTGGGAACGGGTCTGACTTACTGCTGGCAATGCGAACTAAGCTCTGGCTCCGACAATACAGAGATTGAATGGCCCGTAACAAAAGGCCAT
>KV751324.1:11391609-11403208 GCA_001698575.1 Mola mola | reverse complement strand
CAAAGCAAAGACTTTTCTGTTTTTTTAGTGGGGTCATTGTCATCTAAATATGGTATTCTTCAAAGGTTTAACATCGAAACAATAAACAAAAGAAGTTTTCAGAAGACTGACTCAGAAAAGAGCTCAGTCATTACATTTTCAATGTGCCTTGGACCTTGCAAGTCAAAGAGTTTTCTATAAAAAATCTTGGTATGAACATTTCTGTCCACTCAAAATCTAAACTAGATGGGCATTAATTTGAAAAGAAAAATTGAAATGTTCATTTTTATTCACAGGGAAATGCAGCAACTAACAGGGCAAACTGAACAGATCAAACTGCAACTTTTTACTGAAAAACAAGCATGTAACATAATATTAGTATAATCAAATCAAACAGAGTCATTATTGTTGAGAATGCTTTCTTCTGGACATTGGAATTGACTGTAGTAAGGATCACTTTGTGCAAAACTCTAAACAAGAAATGCACCACCAACAATTTTCTCAGCCGATTCCGAGTACTGATTTTTTTGTGTGTGTGACCTGCCAATAACCATTTTTGTTGATTCTGGGTTTTTTTTCTAAAAACTATAATTGACAGCATATAAAAACAAAAAAAAAAAAAAAATCAACCTTTTTTTAGTACAAATCTTTATTTTAAAGAATCAAATGAGTTAAACAACTCTTAAAGTTCTCTGTGAAAGGAAAGAAGTATAAATAACCCCATGAACTTTAGTAACTTTACAAAATACTTTATAAAACTGAAGCAACTGCAACAGATTTGTAAAACCCAACAAATATCAGTTATTTTCATCATTTTCAAATATGTTTACCAGATAACAGGACACTGACCTTTTTTGTTTGTTTGTTTTTTTAATCGTCTCGTAATCATTGTTAATTTTGGCAGCTATTTAAGGTTACGTTCACACTGCAGGCAGAAGAGGCCCAATTTGACTTTTTTGCCCATATGTGACCCATGTCTGATTTTTTTTATGACAGTCTGAACAGTAAATCCGATTTTTTTAAAGCAGACCCAGGCCACTTCCATATGTGGTCCTCGATTAGATACATATCTGAGGTTTTGCAAGCTACCTCTGTCTAAACAGTCATGTTGCATTTCATCTGACTTTTACGTAATTGAAATGTGACAGCTGGAGGAGATGGGACCCGGCAAGATCAAAAGTACCACGCAAAAAAATCAGATCTCAGCAAAAAGTCAGAATTGAGCATTAAGACCTGCAAGTGTGACCGCAGCCTTAGATTTAGCTTTAGTCTTCAGACGAAAATGCTTATTTGTTTTAGTTGCATTTTAGTAAACAAAATTTCATTATATAACAGTCAAGTTTTATTCTGTAATTTTAGTCAAAATATTAACTCTCTGAACTAATTCAGTTCAGGCTGTGCATGTTGATGCCTGGTGTTATAAGAGCAGCGTTGCTCCTTTAAGAACACAGTGATAGCCATAATGTGTGTGGCAGAGCAAGAGTGAGCAAGTGCCAATAAAGTTGAGTAAGGGCAAAGTAGCATTAAGCGATTAGTCAGCAGTCTAGCAGTATTTTAAATGTATAGTAACAAGCTAAGTTGTAAGTAAATAAAGACTACAGCTTCTCCAGACCGAGGTACAGTCGCTGTGTGCTGTTTAACTACTGCTGCTATGATCAGAGGGGTTATTCCTGTCATTCCCTAATCTCCCCTGTTCCCACACAGACAGTGGACAGGAAAAGGATAACACAGATATTCACAAATTGTCACAGATATTGTTTGACAGACAGACTAGACTGAGATTATTATCATTCTGAATGTCTATTTGTTCACCGCTAACATTTTAGTCTTGTCTTGTCTTGTTAAGAAAAACTTAGCATACATTTTGTCATTTTTTTTTTTTTTTATGAATGATCTATTTTTACCTTGTCAAAGTCTTGTTTTCATCATGTTAAAAAGGCAGCTGAAAAACATTTTTTGTCATAATTTTCGTTAATGAAATTAACACTGCTCCAAAAACAAATGAAGTGTTCTATACTCTTCTAAATGAAAGTGCAGCAAAATAGAAGGACGAAAGATAGAGGAGGGTCCTGGCTTGTGGCTGGCTCTGACCTCTGGCTATGGCCCTCATCTGTTTAAGTTGTCTTGTTGCACCTGCGGTAAGCAGTGAAGGAACTGGATGTGTAAAGCTAAAACATTATCATACATAGGTAGACAGCTCAGCCGATTTCCGGTTACGGCCGACCATGCGAAAAAGTTCCATTTCCAGTTATGGACCACTCAATTGGTGCATCTCTACTCTAAACTCTAGTAACAGTAAAACACAAAAGGCCCTGAAACTCATTATGGCACTGAGCCAATCAACTTCCAAGGATCCTGCTAAGAAACCAAGTGTCGCTTTCCAGCGATGCTTAACAAATGCAGGTTTTGTCAGGTCGCGTAAAATTAAACCAGTTTAAGCATGTACTGGTGGAGACTGGTAAAACAATCCACCACTATTCTATTTCAAGGGCTGTATCAATCCTCTGGAAAATAAGTAAAGGTATATGTCGCCTGCATAAATCTTTGAGCAGTACAAATCAAACACCACTTTCTCAAGCCCTGATGAAAAAAAAAAGCTGAGGACAGGACATTTATGTTTATGGTTTAGTTTTAAATAGTTGATTGAAGTTGTCCAAACAACTGAGAGTTGTTCGCAGTGTGTTTGAGTTCAATGGGGGTAAGAAACCTTGTGTTCCTGGTTCTGTTGTAATTCTATACACCCATTTTCTTAAAATACCTCTAGGTGAAATATATCCAGTAATACAGTTAAGAGAACAGTAATAGCTGATAGGTAGTTGACATACAGTGCCAGTGCTTTAACCCCTCATATACAGTGATATATATAGAAATACTGTTACAGCCAATGCTTGAAATTATATAGATACATACATTTCATTTTAAACATCCAACTTTGTGTTCTTGGAGTGAACTAGCAGTTGTGTGTGGTGGTGTATTTTTCTTAGAATGCTGGCTAGCTGTACAGAGGCACTTATTTTTCAACAAAGGATAAACTAAGGCAGACAAACAACAGCTCCAGCCCATCTAATAACATTGGGGCTTATCAGCTGCCTCTGCCTCCTCTAATTTTCATCAGTTTTGACAAGCCCATTAAATGAATCTTGGGCCAAAAATAAACATGTTTTTGTTGAACTGAAGTGACAGACAGTGATCACACCTCCTAATGCTGGAGAGAGAGAGAGAGAGAGAGAGAGAGAGAGAAAGATAGATTGACTTTTAATTAAAAACGCGGCCTCCATGCACAACAGCTTGGACTTGATAAACAGGACATGTGCCTCCAACACACAAGCTTGTGCGAGTAATGTGACAAAGTGTGACCGAAATGCAACACGTTATTAGTGTTAATGAACAATAAGACAAATTCTGTAATTTTCTTGAAGATTCATGGTGAGACTGCGTAGAGTGATTACAAGGCATTTCTTCATCTAATCCTAATAGTAATTACTTTTATTATCCTTCTGGAGTATATTAGTTGTGGGGTGACAGGGATTGAATTTGTGATAGGAGGACAGTTGACTTTGCAATTTCTCAGTCGATCTCATCAGACACTCATAATCAAATGTGAAGAGGAGAACTGTATCTATTCCCCCACAGTTCGTAGCATGACACTGGCTTTGGCTGGCTGTACAGTGTGTTATCTGAAACAAGCCCTGTGGGGAGCACTCTTCAAATTCAATTAAAATGGAGACACATATAGAAGCCTTTAGATTCCTTAGCGGATAGCTCAGGACAATGCAGCTTCAGCAAAGGCAATGTCAGCACTCAGGGCCATTGATGGCCAACAACATTTTTTTTTACAGATTGACAACTTTATCTGTAGGCATTATCATCCATTGGAAAACAAACAGACACCTTCCTGTCAGCAGCATAAAAATCAGTTTCCATGACAACGCTAGTCATTCAACTTACAAGTCATTTCTGTCACACAAGCTGACATAAGGTAAGCAATCATTACTTTTTACCCAATCTCTATCTTCTTGCTGCCATTTTTCATTTGATGTCCTTGCCTCCTGTTGAGCTGTTGTGTACTATTACTGCTCCTATCCTTCTTATGTAGCTTTGTTTCCTCCTCTCTCCAATTTTTCCTCTTTTCTTTCTCCATTTCTTTGATAGAGATATTTATTTCCCCAAGCCGTGCCCCTAGGTTAAGAAGGGAAACAAAAGTGACTACAAGTTTATTTTCTGTTTTCCCCAAGGTATGAAGCAGATTCAAAACTTGAGTTTTTTTCTGAGTACTACTGTGTGGGTGATGAATACAATTTTTCTCCAAACATTTGTTCTGCACCACACTGGACTTGCTCTGGACTCTGATGGGCAGATGGTGCAGTGCTGTCAGGGGGACTCCAACACACCGAAGATGCAAGATATGCACATAATGCCTGAGAATTAAAAAGAATGTGCATGAAAAGATATGAAGATGAGAAGGTCCATGGGCAAATATTCTTTTTTTTTTTATACACTGTCCATATTTGCCTTCCTGTTGATAAATACTCTATGGCGTGCTGGAACAGCTTGAAGCATAATGTACATTAGAAGCAAAATATGTTGAATAAATTTATTTTGGATATGTACAGTGTGAAGTACCCTGGATGCCTGCTCATGCAATTGAGAGTTTGCCATGTCGGCCAACATGGGCACAAGGAGCAAAGAGGCTGTTGGCCATGACCAAACCTGCCATTAAACCCACTTGTGTCTTGTATGATGAAATGAATCATTACCACTGCAGCATGAAAGAACATAATCTGGCCAGCTTCCAGATATTCCCCTGTGGGGACTGATTTGTGATCGCTTCTGAAGATAGACTGTGCATTCAATCAACAATGCAGCTCTCAGCTTTCAGGCCTCCCTGTTGAAAAGCTTGAGGCATACACAAGATCAATAGAGATAAATTAATTACCACGCTGGCAAAAGGGAATTCTGTGTGGCCACAGTTACCATAGAAACCAATACTACATGGCAGCCCACTTAAAGCAAAATGAAGCTAATATCTACATTGCTATGAATTGGGTCCAAAGGAGGTCTTTGAGTCACCATAAAATGCCTTGATCATTAGCTGCAACGCTGACATTAAGAGATACCCCCTTGTGTTCAGTGGCAAAGGAGAAAAAAAATTGCTGGCTTGCCTGTGTCTCATTAATGAGTGCAACTTATATAAATTCATGATATGTAATTAAGATTAAGACAAGAAGAAGGCATGAGGAAAACAAGAGAGGAAAGGACATACAGTACGTGGTGAGCTGCTGTGGCACTTGCTGCCACTGGCTTCTTCCTCTTGGTATACTCATCCATAAAGGGTACTAGTATTGTGGCTGCCCTGCCTGCCTGGGGGCTACATTTGCTACAGCACTAATATCACACAAGAAACCAATGAATTCCTAAAGAGTACAATCAAGGGAGAAGCAACCCCTGCTGCTCACATCACCCAGGCACTTGCCTGCTACTTACGCAAGCAATATTCCAAGCTGTTGTTTTGCTTTCATCAAATTTTTCCATTAAAAGTGGCATTTCGTCTAGCCATTGGGGTGGTTATCCAGACAAAAACTAAAAGGAAAGTGAGGAATGAGGGACTTCTCACGCAGAGTTGGCTACAGGTGTGCTCGCACCTCCAGCAAGGAACTGACTTCATAATCACGGATAACGCCATTATTTGTAGCCATCAGAGTGACATCAATTACAGGGGTCTGCATTTGGCGTGGTTATTAACGGAAACAGCATGCCCATTTATCCGAGATGTGTAAACATCTCTCTTCTATGCCTCTCTCGCTCCTATCATGCTGCTGGTTTCACACCATTGAAATAAAAAAATCATAACTTCTCCAAAGCAAGGCGTGGATATGTGTGCAGGATAGTGTTGTGGGATGCGATGTGTGGCGGTGCAGGGTAACTTCAGCGGGGCTCGCAAGACATGCAAAATAGACTCTATTGTGCATTGACTGCATATGAATCATTGTTCACTTGTCACGGGAGCGAGAGACACCAAGAGGAGAGGAAATGGGTGTAAGTAAGGAGGTAGGGAAAAAGAATGAGTAACAGCTCTTGACCAAACACTCCCCTTTTAGGAGGATTGAGTCTGGAGAGTACTGGTCCCCTCAGGCATCCAGTTCACTGGGACTTATCGAGGCCCAGGCTCTTTTAACAGTTGAGAACATGCTGAACTCTCCCTGGAGACATAACTACATTTTCCACGCGAAATGAAAAACTAAGGCATAAAATCAAAACTGTACGGAAAGTCAAACTCTTTACAAAAGTGAAAAGCAGTCTCGCCTTGAATTGTAGCAGCTGCATTTAAGTGGCAGCTATTTCCTCATGTGTGAAGAGTCCCTACAATATGTGAACAACTGATAAAACAGTTAAGAAGAGTGCTAGATGTACTCTGCTTAGAAAAAATATTACTTTTTGGCTTTGTGGCAATTAGTCACTTTTGTCTTGTTCAGTAGCTACTTTTGAATTTTGAATAGCAGACACCAAGCAGCATTGGCATTCGTTTAGAGCCATTTTTTTGGCTTGCTGATGAATGAGATTCTCTCCTTATTGGTCTGTTTTGGAACAGTGCCTGAGGGATTGACCTGCCTATCTTCTATCGCAAAGAAGTTACTAAATTTGTCTGGCTTGTCAAGCCAAAAGCCACAAGCAGTTACAAAATTTCAGTCAGTTGGGATTTTTTTGTGAGCTCACTGCTGGGTCACCTTTAAATTAAAAAAAAACAAAAAAAAACATTTTTTTGTTTTTTTTTTACAACAAACATACATAAACATCATTACACCTTTAAGTTGATTTATTATGATTAGCACTGAGTTGCCATAATTCCCAGCATTTGATGTTTTCATTTGATAAAAATGTCACACAATGTTACGCCCTAAATAGATCCTCACTTTAGATGAATGAATCATTGTATTGTGCCAGCTGTGCCAGTAAATGACTTTTATCAATTCAGGCACTACATATTCACACAGGGTGAATGAAAAATCAGTTTATGTCTTTGCACAGTCTGCAGGACACACATCACGCCTCCACTTCCTTGAAAATAGATTTTGTTCAGAACCATCGGGATGTAAATTTACACATCTGCCATGACCTTTACCTCCACCCTGAATGAGATTCCTATCGATTTACTCTTCCCAGAAAAAAAAAAAAATCAATTGTAAACTCTATCAAAAATTGACATAACATCCCTGAATGCATCTGTGGTTATGTCTCTAACAAGTCAATTGCTAGTTTAATCAAACATCTTATAAAACAGCCTGGTTATTACACTTGCAGAGCAAAGTGTGTGTGAGAGAGATTCTGCAGGGAGGGGACGTGTGAAAGATAGGAGTGAGAAAGGTTCAACCTGCCATGACCAATTAGCCTAATCTGAATGGGTTACAGGTGTAAAATGACAAGGAATCAAATAAATCAAGCTCTTGTGGATCAGATTTGTCCTCTTCACACCTCCTTAGTGTCAGGTCCGGGAAGTTCAGCTGCAGATTAGTGCGGTGGTTTCCATTTTTAAAACCAATTAAACCAATTAAAACCAATTGATGGATGGTTGGATGGACAAATGGATTGATGGGCATTAAAATGTCATTGTGAAAATTGGAACAGAAAGAAAGACAAATAATAAAATAGATCTTACAAAGTAAAGACGATGGTAAAAACTAAGTCAAATTAAACAATTCTTTTCAGGTATACCCAGCACCACCAGATCCACGGGAAAGGTCAAAGTAAATCTAATGATCTTCTATTAATTAAAGGATGTGTCTGCACATTTAGAAATGACAGAACAAAAAAAAATATTCCTCATCAATAACTCAATTTCCCACAAGAGTAAATACATATTTTCCTCTGCTTCTAAAATCTTCGATGTAATGTAAATGAAAGTGAACCACTTTCAATGTATGTGCATGTGTATCCAGTCCTGGTGTC
Source organism: Mola mola (assembly GCA_001698575.1). Classification (NCBI taxonomy): domain Eukaryota; kingdom Metazoa; phylum Chordata; class Actinopteri; order Tetraodontiformes; family Molidae; genus Mola; species Mola mola. The sequence continues at coordinate 11,395,285 of KV751324.1, read as the reverse complement.
TCACAATATCCAAATGAGTGTGTGTGTGAGTGTTTGTGTGCGTGTATAAGTAGACAAAAAAGGAAAACAAATGAGTGGGAGGTTGGCAATTAGGTGTTTCAGTTTCACTGATAGGGGATGACAGGGGCTACACACTGCATTGAGCCTCATACAGTTACATATATATATACACACACAGGCACACACAAATACTTATACACACACTTACAAACAGCAGAGAACACTTTGCTTCATTTACTACAATCCTAAATTGGATCTGATAACCAATTAATGGTGTAATTGGCCGATGGAGAGGTTTTTTTCTCCCTCGAGACTCGCTGGTTCCACTGGGTGGTGGAGTGGAGAGGGGAAGGATGTGTTACAGATAGTGCTGGGTCAATAGAAAAAAAACAAAACAAAAAAAAACCTGCAACTTCTTAGCAAGCACAAGAGCGGTCTAACACTTGGAAAATTAATAAAGAAAAGATTTAAATTGCAAATCATAACAAATTTTTTTTTCTTATTAACATTTTTTTTGATCTATTAGCCCGTTTCTTTGACTATTTTTCTCTCTCTTTCTCTCTCTCTCTCTGTCTCTCACCTGATATGTCCAGTATACAGTAGGGCTGGGCAATATGGCTTTTAAATAAGAGCGCCATCTTTTTAGGCTTTATCGGGATACACGGTATAATTTGTGATATTTCAAAATCTCCATTAAAGCACTTAATAAATGTTCAATTTAACATTGTATGCACAATATGACAACAGTGTGATGATTCATCTAGTCCCTGCAACATTTGTCTGCATTAATAAATATTTATTCATTAATTGTAATGATTTATTTCAAACAATGTAATTGCACACATAAGCTTTTAAAGAAAAGAAGTGAACAATGGCAATATTTGAGCCCATATAGTAATTCAAATCCATACCACTGACACATGATAGTCAGAGTCCTACACAAATCCAGTTGTGTTGGCACTAAGATGTAAAATATAAGCCACATCCTTTGTAAATTGATTAGCAAAGCAATTACAGTGAATTTTGATTGTGTTTCTCCTAAATATTCTCTGCTAACAAAAAATAATTAAACAAAAGATTCAACGCTTTTCAACATTTTTACAAGCTCTCCTCTCCAAAGCTGTCAGTTATGGCAGTCTTTCAGATAGATGGCAATAATCAAATCAGATCTCCTCTGCCTTCTGTGTCACGGCCGAAATATAAGAGCTGATGATTGATGAAAGCTGTGACCCAGCATGCCCAGCAACACTAGGCCATATATTCATCTATGGCATTCTTAATGGAATTGACCTTGTAATAACCCCGCCCCCTCTTTCCTTTTTTTCCCCCTTTTATTACTTTTGTCCCTACCTCCTTTTATCCCATAGAATAAAACCTTTCTTTTCAGAATAGGGAAAAAGAAAAACAAATTGCGAAAACCACAGATGTTGTAGCCATACTGCGTTTCACTGAGTCAGCAGAATAATAAAAGCACAGTTCATCATTAATCTATCCCAGAGTCCCAGGCGCTGTTCCAACTGGGTAAAATGTTTCTTCTCAACAACACCAGCCATCCACTTCCAATTGCTTTTCTGTCTTTAAGTTTAGTCAGGAATTATGTTTCTCATCAAATCTCTTACGCACAAACTTAGATATGTATTCAACAAAATATTGCTGTGTTGTTCTTTTACCAATCAACTACAATTTCAGTCCAAATCACAGGAAATGTCAAATTTAATACCTGGCAAGAGTACATATGAAAGGTACATACTGTATGTAGAAAACAGGTTATTGTACTGAAGTAATGAGGTCTCAAGCTAAAGATGTCCTAAACAAAATCATTTATTGCACATTGATGCCTAAAAAATGACAGTTTAATGATTAAAATACTATCTTTAAGTTTGCCTGTCCTCCGTAAGAAGGGCATATTAAAGGTCCTGCTTATATTTTAAAGTGTATTATAGAAATGCTCTATAACTATTGGACAACTGTCAAAACTTACACATCAATATTCTGGCAGATTGACTACTGAATGCATGCATAAAATGCACAGGACGTTCAGCTCTCTGTCTCCAGACAGAGAGGTATTTGTCAGGACGGGAGCCACGTAGCCTTGAGCACAGCAGATGGTAGTTACATTATGATAAGGTGCTGTCTCTAAACTGTAAATAAGTGCTGACCAAGGTCTCACCGAGGTCTCTGGCAGTTTAGAGCACAGTAGCTCTAAGGAAAAGACAGAAAAGACGGAAAATTCTCTCACAGCTGTTATAGGGCTGTGATGTTCAGACGTGGGGTGTGTTGACTAAATAGGCCTGTGTCTTGTTTCTGTGTCAGAGCTGTAATTAGACATTTAATTGTCCAACAAAATCGGTGATGCAACAAATTGATCAGAGAGCTTTACTTTGCTTGCTCAATCCAATAACCTGACATGTGGAAGACTTTCATTACTAAACAAAGTCCCACTGTTTTTTCCTGACTGAAAAAGAGAGAATGGGCACACTGCAATATGTCTTTATACGCTCTTCTGTCTGTTTCACATTTTATGGAGCTGCTGCCCACAGAAACAGTAACACGATGCATACTTGATGTGCAGAACAAATTCCCTTTAGCCCACGGCATGTCAACCGTATCTCCCTGGAGAAGCGGAGAGAGAACGTCACAGTCTGCTCCGGCAAACAGAGGGAAGAGGTGAAAGCAAGAAATAAAAAGAAATAGGGACAAGGAGAGAATGATGGAGAGAGGGAGAGTTGCAGGGCAAGGCTAGAGCTCAGCTTTCCAGCAGAGACATTTGACCGCTTGGTTTTGATGTCCTCTACACAGCCTTTTTCTTTCTGTAGAATTCCCTGCTGCATGTGTTCTGTAAGCCGAACCACCCACAGGTGTGTTTCCTGCATGTAAACCACACACAATACACTTTCAAAGCTCAGCTGAATTTGCCTTTCACGTTTACAAAAAATAATAAAATATCTCCCCAGGAGAGAGTCTGTGAGCTTGTATTATACCAGGAGCAACAGCAGGCAGGATGCTGAGCTAACAAGAGACATTTTGACATGCTGGTTGATCTCTTTTGATTTTACGGGATGGAAGTGGGGCTATCTTCAGTTGTTAAAAAATCGTCTAGGGGTAGGGACCAGGGCAAGAAATAGACCAGAATGAACCTCAGCAGCAATTTAGAAGGAACATAATGTTTTTTGAAGAAGTGCTAAACCTGATCCCTGAGCTCCCAGCACGACCAATCTATCGTTCAGGTTTTGATATTAGACTCAGTGGTTAAGTTACCTGTGAGGCCTAACCCAGAGCAACAAATGCACACTTTAGCTCTACTACCCCTTTCCAGAAAATCTCCCTTTTCCCCCTTCCTCCTTCTGGAATCAACAGTGTCACACCAAGCTAAAACTCATCATACATTTCAGGATAACATCTCAAAGTTCAGTTGTATAATCAAAGCACTGCTGTTGCTTAAATGTTACAGTCATATTCACGATACAAAAAGCACAGCTCAGGTTTTTTTTTTCTTTACTTTCCTTACATTATGTAAAGAAAAAAATACAAATAATCAAATAACCTTACTATGATGATTACTGTATATTGTTTTTATTGCTGCAATAATATTGATAATTACCAATCGAAGATGACTAAATTGTCTGGAGCGTGATTAGGATGTTGGTATTGATTAGCCTTTGTGATCTAGGACTGC
>KV751324.1:11365416-11391505 GCA_001698575.1 Mola mola | reverse complement strand
ATTTATCCATCTTTTCATTTTTGATTTTCTAGACATCATTCGGGGAAAACTGCAAGAGAGAGTTGATGAAGGTTGCCTGAATCAGAGGTGTCATGAGTACACTCAGAGCACTTAATCCTTTTGAACAGGCAGGTCCCTTCTTTCCTCCCTCCTCCTTCCTCTGATAATAGTTACATTTGAGGTAGGAATGCTGACCAGGTATCCCAATGGAGAATCTGACAATGATCCTGCCGTAGACACCAACTGCTTCCATGGTACTGATGCCCTGCTTTCCTTCTTTTATCATTACACATCTCTCTCTTTTCCCCCTTTAAGTTCTATCACGGAAACCATTGCACTTTCCCGCATCCCTCTGTTTGCTTCTGCATATCTTTTTTCAACATCTCTGTCCATCTGTCTCTCCCTGTTTCTCTCATTTTCCTTGTTTACAAACCCCTCCTTCCCATCAGACATCTGAGCCAACAATCAATGCCATTTCATCCTGGTGAGAGAACAAATGGAATTCCAGCTAGGATCGGGGCAGCAGGCAGCTAACAAAGGTTTTGCTGTGATGCTGACTCCCCCTGCCTTCCCCTCACTCTGCAGTAGAGAGCCTACAGCCTTCACCATGCACCAATCACCTCTTCACACACTGCTGGACTGAAGGGGGTGTGGGGTGACCTTTTTAACTTTTCAACAGAATGTGGAGCTGTGCATGCAGGTTAAAGTACTTTTGTTTTCCATGATTGCTTCTTTTCTCCATTTGGATTAATCTGTTTTTCTCAGCTGCTGTTTTGTCAATACGACAATTGATGGGAAGGAAATCTACTTCGTGCATTTCCTCTATTTCCTGTTATGCCCACTGGGCTACAAGAAACCGCATCTGACACTAATAAATTACCGTTGTCCTTCTTTTTGTTGATGTTTTGTAGGAACCATTTATCATCAGCACTATAAAACACGACTCTTCTCGCAAACTGCAACAGCATCAAATTATTTTCTTTGACTCTGTGACTTTATCGTTTTGCATCTTTGCACCATCAAATGGCTTATGTGTGAACTATTTTCTGTGAACAAATCTGTTAGCCTTGTTTTAATGATGTGCGATACTATGATAGAAGATACTCAGCTAATACTCTACGATCTGCCAAAACAGAAGGATGTTTATATCACATATATTTTGTTTAGTAACGTGTGCCTCTTTGTAATGGCATATTAGTGTATCTCAAAAAAAGAAAAATGTGCGCATTTCATATATTCTAGATCAGGGTTTACGTTAGTCACTATATGCTAAAATATCAACGGGCCAAATGACTAGTGGAAAAAATGCCAAATAATTTCTTAATTATTTAAACATTCCATATTTGATAAGACATGTTGGCAAGCTTTTGTAACTATAAAACTTTGAACAGGAGTTTGTTTGTTGTAATTTTATTAAGAGTTTACAATATTTTGTCATATGGTCATGTGACCAGTACAATGAAAATCTACTTATAGCCCCACATTCACAGAAAAGCATTGAGCTCCTGCCCTCCAGCAAACAGAAGATGAGATGACCAAAAAATCAAAAAGGTGTTTCAAAGTAAAATGGCAAGAGAAATGAACATGTTGAGAAATGTAGACGTTACTGACAAAATGGTCAGTGACATATGTGAGAAGGCAGGAAGGAAAAATGGCTTCAACAGATACCCTAAAGCAAAGTCCTCGGCATTTACGGAACACAGTAAATGCTTCGACCACACATCGTGTGTTAGTTTAATACATCAGCAAAGTGCCATCAAACATCACTGTGAATGGGTCTATATATAAAATGTCATTTGGTACGGCCGGAATTCAGGAATATTAAAAATTTGAGCAGTCGACTTATCTAGAGTAAACTCTGTCCTCTGTCCATTTTTCAAACATTTTAGTATTTTTACTTTGGTAATTATAGCATACGGCTCAGTAAATAAAAAAATAAATAAATCTCAGAATCTCAAAATATTTCAATATCTCACAAATGAAAACAAATATTAATGTGGAATAATGATTAGTTTACCTTGTGAATTGAATGATCGAAATTCAATTTGTTTTGAGATGCACAAGGCCTGAGAGATGTACTTGAATGTTGTGGACTCAAAGAGGGAAACCTGCATTACCCCAGACAGTGGGGCCAACATGGCGAGGGCCATGAAATTCAACAGCTGGAGCTGGTTTTGTTGGACTTTATATTTGTAACTAGGAAACATATAGGAATGAAATAAGGACATATGAAACATTTTCTGACATACTGGTAAAATTAGGTCAAAATTAGTCAAAATCTAAATAACCAAAACCCTAACTACTATTTGCTGTTTATAGTTAAATTTTTGTAACCTAAGTCTTCATCTGTATAATCCACAGGAGAAATTTTAGGTTTACTAAAAACATTTTAGTAGTATGGCAACAATTTGATTTCTGCAGTGCAGGGATTTGGTGTCTACTGCTACTTGGTGTCCTCCTGTAGCTGCTGTTGTCAATGTTGGTGTTTGCAAGCAGTTGTGATGGACTGGCCTGTTGTCTTAAAGGACCAGAATGGATAAAAACATATTAATAGCTCCCTGACTCATAGAAAAAAAGATGTGTTTCATTAAAACCAACAGCAATGTGCCAACTAAAAATAGCACCAATCGAAACAGGAGAGAACACATGCCTGGCAGAAACAATATTGCTGCAGCTTTCAGCATGTTAACAAGAAATTATGTTAGAAAATTGAGTCAGTCTTCCGTAACAGGCATACATTTAGTGTCAAATATGTTGTGCTTTTTCGAACTCCCAAACTATTCCCTTTATATGAAATACATAACATTTATTTCAGCAAGGTGTCACTAAAACTAACTAAATAAATACATAAATACTATTTTAAAGAAAACATAAATACAAATGGGTCCGTTGAAAACAGCCAATAAAAATAGTAATGTACAATGGAAATGTTTGTTAGTGCCAAAAAACTGAAATACAGAGATTCTAATCAAAATGAAAATGGATAAGAGACATCAACAATGAACAATGGTGAATAGGAGTTTCGGGGCCAAATGCGAATTACAGATCAAAAGGTTGTATATTGACTTTATTATGGTTTTTATATTAACCTTTTTTGCGGGATAAAAAGGGGAAATGTTGAGAAAAATATTTCTATTAAAAGTAATTCTCCTTACCTGACTTTTCTCAAGGTAGGTGCAAAACAAAATGAAAAGTTATCTCAAACTATTTTTAACAGATAAAGAATCAATTTTCAGTGACTTCCAGTAACAGCAGAAAATTCTGACCAAAAAAAAGACGAACGTCTTTGTCCAGATCCCTTTTTGCCCTGAAGCTACTATAGTCCAGTACTGTTCACTGCTTGTATGTGGTTACTTTCATCTCTGACAGAAAATTTGTAAAATGTAAAATGCTGTAAAATGGCTGCAGCAATAAAACCAAAGGTCTTCAGTTCTTCCAGTTTTTACTGTAATTGTGGGTTTTCATATTAACCTGCAGTTCACTGAGTAATGTTTTGGTTTACTCTGAAAAGAAACTCTAAGTCTTACTGTGTGTAAGCTGTTAGCTCCATTAGCTGTTATTCAAACAAAAAGTTTTAAATATAAACACTAAAAGTTTCATGTGTGCCACCACATTGGTAAAAGTGGATTTGTAACAAAGAGTCTAAGTAATATTTCATGTTGATTTCTGATCTCAGATATTTCAGACATTTAGATTATGGTTGCACGGCTTCCTCCCACATTCCAAAAACATGCAAAACTGGGGGTAGGTTAATTGGACACTCTAAATTGCCCGTAGGTGTGAATGTGAGTGTGGATGGTTGTTTGTCTCTATATGCGATGAACTGGCGACTTGTGCAGGGTGTACCCCGCCTTCGCCCCAAGATGCTGAGATAGGCTCCAGCCGCCCCCCCGCGACCCCTAACGGGATAAGCGGTAGAAAATGGTTGGATGCATGGATGGTATGCAAACATTTTTCTGATTTCATGTTTTTTAACATTTTGTAACAAGTTGTAAGTAGTTTAGGAGAACAGTGCTGTTTTGCTGTGAAGCTCGAGAAATAGACTTCCATTTTTGGTTGAAATGTTCCTTTAAAACTGAACATTGCTAATATTCATCAACAGGATTGATAATACTAAATAAAGAAGTTTCTTTGTTGCTCCACTCATCCAGTCCAACCATATCCTGAACATTGGATTTTATATGCAGCTACCCTTTAACAGCATTGTGACATTGTCTGATTCTAATTCCAAAAAAACTACCCACAATGTAATCAAAATTGTAGTTTTAAGCCTTTGGACAACAAAAAGGTAAGTCACTGTGGAAATGAAAAATTACAAAATTTTCCGTCCTTATCAATAAATTTCAATAGAGACAGGTTTTTGTATGCCCATGAGAATATTTACCTTTTCAAATTAAGTGAACTGTGAAATGCAAATCCTTAATGCAATTTCTTTGTTCATCACTTGAAGCATTTTGCCTCAAAAAGCATTGTTAGCTGTGTGCAATCAATGAAACATGAGCAGCTGTAAAACAGTTCATATATTTTGTTTTAGAATAGATTTATTAGTATGCAGTAATTTGAATCCAGTGAAGAACTTCATGACTGAATGTGGCATCATCAGGCTTCATTTTACATTGTAGGAATGAAAAGCCTAGCAGATTTTACAAACCACCTTTATTTAAGCTCAGATTCACCGTACTCCATAAGACCAACACTCTATCTCCCGCCCCCCCCCTAAACTCACCCTAATTTCCACTGAGTACCTCACTATCTGCCACCTGCTTGGGGCTCTCTCAGGCGTAGCCCTGCCGGGATGGCTGGCCAGCTGTGGCCATCCCCCCAAGCAAAAGAGAAACAGTGGCAGAAAAAAGAGAGAAAGAGAGAGAGAGAGAGAAACTGTGAGAATGGAATAAAAGGAACCAGTATGCACACATACACCCACATAACACCTACAAAAGGCAGAAGAGTTTGAGTGATTAGACAAGTGGACAACTCCAAGATGCCCGATACGACTGAATAAACACAGTGAGCACATTTGTACTTATTATTAATGCATGCACTGACATTTCTTTTAATCACCATGCTCTATTAGATGATGTCCAGCACACTGGGAGGTGTGAATGAGTGAGAGAAGAAAAAAAGTAGTAACAGATAATAAAAAACCTAATGCAACAGCATACGGTGAATTGTGCAAAGGGCAGCAGAAATAAGTCAGTGATCCTCAAGGGAAACTCCAGCCCTGTGCTTGAGAAGCCCAGGAGGTCCAGCTAACATTAACACACATTACATGCTAGGCCAGTCTTGCAGCAGGACACCCATTACATGCTGGTGGCATCTTGGCTCCTTTTACTCTCTACAGTATTCACATTTATAATCAATTGAAATGCAGATTTAGGATGTACTCTTTTTTTAACCATGAACCTGAATATGTTCTTGTGCATGCATGCTCGTCTACATATATGTAGTGACTTCTTTTCACACAAGTATCTGTTATTGGTTCTACTCTATTGTTTGTATGTGCTTAAATTTATTATTCACACGTATGCGTTCACATTCAAAGCAGCTTCCTGGAGATCTTATACAAAGCCTTTAATGTCATATGCTTCCAATATTTGCAGAACATTTTTCAATGGCCAAGGAATAATCTGTTCTTTGATTTAAATTAGTCACATTCAGAGCTTCAATTAAGTAAAAATCACTTTGTATGCTGCATCAAGTGTAATGAACAAGGGAGGTGGGAAATTATATTTCCTTTAACAAAATTTGCATATTTCATTGGCAGTGCAAATGTGCTCCTTCACAAAGAATGCACTTCCTTGGTTCCAACTGCTAATGACAGCTGGGATGCGTTTCATTGAAAATACATGACAAACAGACACATTTAATAGGCACGTCTTGGTCAGCCATATACAGATAAATGATGATTCATTAAATCTGTAAATACACTTGGTCCATTAATTATGACATACATCAGCAAATGTTTCCACATCGTGACTCGAGCACTGATGGTGCGATTTTGAAATCAAATTAAGTCCTTCACCGTAGTCACACACACGTACATGCACTAAGATGGGCAGACAAATACTCAAGTAGACACTTACTAACAGATCTTTGAATAACATGGTAGTGGGAAGGCTATGTATCATGCCTTCAAATGCTCATAAGCTTTTCGATACGCTGTGATGGTGACAGGCAAGCAAAACAGTGTTGTGTCGCTCTGTCTATGCTAATTAAGATTTTCATTCCTCGAGGGTGCTGAATTTAGGCCTTGCATCCCCAATCCCTGCCAGCACACCTGTGCTTCGGATGTGTGTTAAGCCACATATTCAGTACAAAAAAATCAACTTTCCTCTGCCCCTACTATCATCTACCCTCATGCTGTCAGCTGGAGTCCACTCCTGACTAACATCATCATCCAGAAAGCCTGCTACTTAATAGACAGCCGAGCTGACATTAATGCAGATGGATTTTCTCTCAATCCGCTTAACACATCAGACACAGAGTGATGTTTGTTCCTCTTTTAAAGAAGTATTTTAATACTGCCGCTTTCATATCTGAGTGCCTCCCCACTGTTACAGATTGAGTCAGTTGACTACTGCTTGACAGGCAGGCAGACATTGTCGAATGAGAGAGATTACGTGCTTCTTCACTCAGCCTAATTAATTTCGTCTTATGGTCCAAATATTAGCATGTTATCTGGTGATGGAGCTCTATACAGATTAATTTCTATCGGAGGTTATGTACAGTATGTTTAAGGATGAGTTTCATCATGTAACGTTTTCCATTTTTGCTTGTGACCCTTCAAAAAAAACCCAAAGCAAAAAGTCTATTTTATTTCTATTTACAGATGTCTGTACTCTAAGCAGTTGAACTAAACTTCTGTGTTTTAAAAAACGATGTGACCTTTCCATAAGAAGAATAAGGCCAAAGTTTTTCAAATTAAAGGCATAGGGGAAAAAGTTATTTGCATGGAGTCTATATTAACTGAGGTAAGTCTTTGAGTTAATGGTGCAAGAAGGTTAAGGGGAGAATATCCCCACAAGCGGATCTTTGTCGCTGAAGCTCTGCCCTCTACTGCACTCTGTCAATATTACTCACCTCGAACCATGATCTTGTGTTTGCCCACTGACATGTCCATGTACATAGAGGACCTATAGGATATGCCTATTCAAGTGCAAGCGCATATGACTTCCAAACTGGTCAGGGTAATCCTTTTCCTCTTGACCTCTCACCTAGTTTGCCCACTGAATGTGCGATTTTCTTAAAGGATAGAATCAGTGCTACAAGGACTTGGGAGTGGCTGTCCTGCCTTGGTCTCATCGCCAGGTCAGATCCGCACGAATACTGCTTTAAGCCTGGATCAAAGTAAGGTTTGAGGTTCACCCACCACCACTAGCACTTGTTGTGATGCTTTGCAGCAGCAATGGGATCACTTCTGCCGCTACGACATGAATCTGCTCTGCACTGCAGCATTGAGAATGCCACTCTTAAATTTCTTTAACCACCAGCTTATCACACCAGCTGATACAGAGATACCTCCGGATGACCTCTCTTTGGAGTCTGCTTCTTCAGCTTCCCATGGAATTCTATCATTACCCCATTTCACATGGGGAAGGATGAGGCTTACTGTGTTGCAGGCGCTGGAGCACATGGCAGCAGCCTGGGCAGTCATTTATCAGGCCCCATCTACTTTACCTATAGAGTCCAGTTGAGGGGCACAGCCAATGTGGGATAGAACAGTTACATTTTACAAGCACGGGAGGACCAATCTACTCACGGACCTTGACATTTCATTGCTGCTTGCTGAAGAGGGGTTAAGATAACTGAAGGCAGTTTAATGGCCTTATGCTTGTATTGGGGCTGACTGCATGCATGTAGATTTTAGTAAGACGTCAGCTAACAAGAGCTTGTGGTAGGAGGAGATTATACCAACAGTGCCTAGTAGACTCTGCTTGTGCTTATAGAACAAGGGATACAATAATGTAACCTGACATCTCTAGTACGTCTCCAATTTACCAAAGGTTCTTCTTTTTCCTTGAAAATGTATCTTTGCAGAAAAATAGACTTGCTCTTTCGGAACCTGAGTTTTTTCCAAACCCAATCTAAAATAGAGGTTAGAGAATCAAAACTTGTCACTTTATATTTTCAAAGCTAGTAGGGGAGAGGAGGAGAGGAGAAAGAGGAAGGCCAGGGATAAGGCCCTTTGTCTGATGTGAATGTGTTTTCTGTAATAACTAATTTCCTACGCTGACTTGATAACACACTGTCTCTCTGCTGCTTATTTTCTCTGTCTGTCAGGGCAATTCAGTCATCTTGTGTCAACACTGCTCACCTTTGCTGAGACACTGTATATGCTGCATGTTCAGAGGTTGTGACTTCTTATCGCTTTTGTGTCATCTTCTCCACAGTGGTCATGTGGTGTTGACTTATGTTGGCGGCACCTCAAGGTCATGACCACTGCAGGAGGCCAGAACGCTACAAGCATACTGTTTCTATGTAATGGAAAAGGTGCATTTTTTTGTTTCAGTTGTGTAATCGCTAGCTTCTGTGATAAGACCTTATACCCCTGAGGGAAGGATCAGAATTTTCTTCATACAAGTTCCATTACCTTAATACATGTAACACTGGCTTGAATCCTATACAGAATGATGTATAACCCTGGCCCGTGACATTCATCATTCTGCCTAACAGTTGTATATCATATGCACAGATTACCCAATTGTGACCTTTTTTAAAAATTTCAATATAACATTAAATGTGAATAAAGGAAAGGAAACATCAAAAATACAGGAAATGGTTAACTGTGTCTTTAGCTTTGTAGCTCCCCCCTGTAGCGAAAGTAAAAGACAAAATGCAGGGTTTAAAGGAGGGATTATGCTCATAATCAATCAAATAGATTAGAACTGGTGACAATAGTGCAAGCAGCTGTACCGCATAGGGTCCACAGTCAGTCCACAGGAAGTGTTGAGTGTTTTGGCAATGATTGGCTACAGAAGAGGGCTGCAGGAGAGCAACACCACTGCAGTCAGTCCTACATCGTAAATCACGCTCCCTGCTCTTTTAGATTGGTTTAAATCAAGCTTCTCTTTTGGGCCTTGACTAGGTCCCTAGGCTTATTAGAGCCTTACACTGAGAGAATAACCAAGCTTGCTATTCATCACAAAAGCCTTAAAAAAGAAAGTCAGGCCAGACCCATTCATTTGGATCATATATTTAAGTACATCCCCTTACACAATACGAGAGCACCCAAAAAACAGTGCACATTTGCAGCACTGCACACTGGCTGAGTGCTGGAAAATCAAGATATCATTTTAAAGTTGTTTCATCCAGACGTTCATGTCATAACACCAGAAGTCATTAACCTTGCAACCCACTAAGTAACACAGCTAGGTTCATAAGGAGCTAAGTAACATAGACTGTACACATGAGAGTATGAGGAGAGGTAAGTTGCAAGCAATATCTTTTTACTTGCTTAAATTGGCAGGCAAAAACCCCCAAAAACATTTGCATAAAAATGAATAAAATGAATAAAATAACAAAAAAATGGGCTCTTTAAAATAAATGAGTCTTGTTATTTGGTTGTCAATAGTCCTTTAAGTCCGTCTCTTTTGTGATCGCTTTTAGTGTTAGTCATTGGTTCTTCTTTAAAATATTTGGAACTGGTCCTCTGACAGTTCTTGGAAAAGTATGCAGCAGTCCAGAAGGCTGGTACCGTCCTACCAACAGTTGGAGTAATAAATGAGTAGCTTCTGCATCTGATCAAGATCACACTGGGAGGCTCGCCATCAATGCAAATTAATCCTTGGAGTAGCTTTCACTCTGTCCTTAAGACCTGACATGTTTTCTTTATGATTTTGTTCTACGTATATCTATTTTGTACAATAATAATACTAAAGCATAAAAACCATCTTATGCCAAGTATCACATGCTGAGTGAAACTCAGTGATAACAGTTCAGGCCTATTTTTCACATTCTCGTTCAAAAACTGCAAATTTATGCTCAATATCTGGATCACTATACAGTAAAACCAGCATATACATATTTACTATGGTAAACTATAGTAACAATTCAATAACAGCCAATACAAAACCATCTGCAATAGCATCAGGCTAGACTTTATCCTATATTATGAAAGATTATAGGCAGTACAAATACTTAAATTTGTTTGCTTCAAATACAGTAGCTCTGCTTGTATCTGCAATGCTCACACTCTGTAATAAAAGTACACATAACAGTAACATAAAAAAATCATATTTATACACAGTAGAATGTAAACACTATGGTTTAAACATTTAAACAAATCAAAATAATAATAAAGAAAACAATATGGTTACTTTTACTAACCTTCTCTATAACAGTGCTGTGCAATTCACTCAGCTACTCATTAAAACAAAGGAAATAAAAAATAATGCAACTGCCAATCTGCTAATCAGACTATCAAATGATCCCTTTCATTACTGCTACTAATCAAAAGCTTTACGCTTTAAATCACTATCAATATTTAATAACTAGCTGTAGCTGTACAAGCTGTACTGCATTTCAAAAATGGGGCCTCGTGAGCCACATGTTATCAACTTCACATAACAGACAGATTTTGTCAAGTCAGCAAAGCCTCAGCAACACATATGTAGACAGATCAAAAGAGATAGAGCTCATTACAAGTCGCCAGATGTTACCTTGCAAGTGTTCACTCAACTCTTTTGAATTCGTTTTTTGTTTCTTTCTTTCCTAATGAAATTAGTTGAATTTTACAGATATAGCTGTTATTGTATGTCATTATGTTTTTTTCTGTTGTACTTAATCTTCTTTTTTGAGTTTTCTAAGTCAATAGTTGTAAAGCAATGTATTTAAAAATACTATTTATAGCATCGTAGCTTTAAGTTATTCCTGTTTAATTCTGAATTCTTTTGTGTTAAAGTGACAATATTTATAGTTGGTTTTGAGTTTTGAGTTTATTTCATGTTTCTTTGTTTTTTGTATTTTCTGATATATTGTTTCCTATTGTCCACTCCTGTGTTTATACTGTTTGCCTTTTGAGTTTCACGTTAAGATTTCTGTGTTCACCCCGGTTTATTACCCATGTTTCTGGTTTTATTTTGAAGCTTCTGTTCCCCCGTGTGTATTATTTTGATTCATGTTTTCCACCTGTGATTACCTTTCACCTGTGTTTCGTTATCTGCCCCACCCTGGTGTGTCATTGTGTATTGAAGTCGTTGTGCTCCCTTTATCCTCTGTCAGATTGTCACACAGGTCATGGTGCTTTCATTTATGGCCCTTGCTCGTGATTCCTTTTATTTCTTAGTGGGGTTTTTTTTGTTTTGTTTTGTCTTGTTTGATTTTATGGGTATATGGACATTGGGCTGTCTTTGGATTTTTCCTTTTTAAACTTGAATATTTAAGCTTGGTGGACTAATTCCTGGTTTGACTTCTGCCCGATGTACCATAGGCAAACTTTCAAGTTTTCCTAGCTCTAATAAATATCCGCCAGTCTCATCTGCAACGGATGATAAATACAGGCTGTCGATGCAGAATGAGGCGGTGGGATTTGACAGGGACATCCTTCAAAAGGTCTCTTTCTGGTTCACAGGGGAAGGTGTCAGTGGGTGAAGTGGGGACAGTTCATCCTGAATCTGAGAGGTGACAGGTGATAAGCATGAGGGAAGAGCGCTGATGCTGCTGTGTAAACACAGATAACGAGTTCAAGCATAAGCCAAAGATCAAACAAGAGTCATCCATGTGTGTGGATGCAGGCCTAATCACAATCACAAACATGTGCGTCACAGTACACAAACTGCACAACAGCAATTGCACAAAATACATGTGATCACAGACAGCTGGACTGCGCTCACATCTCTCTGTAACATTTTCCAGCAAGTGTATGCAAACTTGCAGGATTATTATACATTTTGTATACTTCACCAGACTTTTTGGAAGATGACATGTAATAGTAAATACATTCTAATATAGTTATAAGGTAAAAATATTAGTTACATGGGTTTTGTTAGTTGAAAAATTAAATTACTTTTACATCCGTGTGCAGCCTTATTTATTCACTGTATCCATGCAAATGCTGATGAGCGCAGTCATAAAGATACTGTATGTCTGTATCCATGAGAAAGGATGCAGTTTGTTGAAAATGCATAACTCAACTTCACTAAAGGTTATAATTGGTTATTTATGATGCCAAAAAAAATCTTTCAAAATAACTGTATTGCAGCTGTCTGGATTTGGTACAGTTTTAAGGAAGTTGTGGCAGAGCTGTTTAACATGCTGTGACATACAGGAATAGAGGCAACTGTGTGTAGGGGTCGACATCAAGTTTGCTCTGGCCCGTGTTCTCTCAAACAGCGGTAAACATTTTGCCTGCTTCCTTATGAGAAATAGTTTGCTTGTATGATCAATCTAGTTATCGCTTTAGTCCAGACAATCATTTTTTTCCAAAACCCTTTCATTTTTTTACTTACCAATTTCATACTTTTCTTTACTTTCCCTAATTTCAGTAAGTTATATAATTACACAAGCATATAATTTTAAAGTACACATGTTTAGACCCACTTCATGAACTGAGAATTCGGTTGGTGTACAAAATCAATTAAAGGATGAAAAAGCAGTTCATATTGGTCAAGTTGCCATTCCATATACTTTATTCCGATAACGGATTATATATTAGACTAGAATATAGAATTGTAACTGAAAGATAAACAGAAACAGAAAAATGCATCCTCCATGCAGTGCAACAGCTCAAGCTTTCAAAAGGCACAATTATCATGAACATGTGGCTTGATGGAAAAAGGGGCAAAAGTTCCGTCCGTTAATATTATTTCAGAAAAGCGGCTTCAGAGGAATGCAATGAATTCAGCCAATAGTGGAAGTCACCTCAGAATGACAAGTACTCTACTCTGGTTGGGTTTTCTTGAGGTGAACAGCCAATATTCCTTCACCACAACTAGTCTTAAATCGTACAAATCAAACATGGGGGGTTGAAGTTTGAAAAATGAAAAAGAGTTGGGGACGCTGTGTGCTGTGAAATCAAAAGCACTTTAAACCATCGAACAGAAAAGGTGATTATCCCAGTCCATTAATTTGGAACAACAAAAGCGTTTTCAAGGCGCTCCTTCGCGCGAGGCAGAAACAACGGCGCCATTGTTCATGTCAATATCACTAAACATGGTACTACTGAGCTTAGGGAGGAAGGGAAAGAAGTAAATACAGAGAGACCCGATATGGATAAAGGGAACAAGGTTGGACAAGCCAAATAAAACCTTTTCGTCTCTGTATTAAGCTTCTTTCTCACATTTAAATTGACCACAGAGTATCCAGTTGATTGCCTCAATGATCTGCTCTGTTGCCCATATTCTCAGCTCCTCTCAACACGTACATTTTGACAGGCGGTCCCTCAAGTATTCCATCATGATCAATCAAGTCACAAATAGCTATCTGATTTCACACCAAAGCCAATAACCTGTTTGACAGAGTCAGCCACTGTACTGACATACGAAAGCTCCACCTTTAGCTGTGCAGATTGCCATACTGAAAGATATATATTTTCACCATCAAAAATTCAAATAACAAACAATTCGAACATGAACAACTCTTCTTATTACATCAAAAACACTAATTTCATCAAGTACACCAAGAACTAATCACAGAATGGGACAGACACCATGAAAAACAGTTACAGCAAAAGCTTTCACCTCATTTAGTAAACTGACCAGGGCATTAAAGGCTGTCAGTCTGAGTTTAACTTGGGCAGGTATCCATCCATGCAACACAGGATACTTCATTTCATCCATGAGTGAGTGGACAACAAGCAGAAAAAACCTGCAGCAATGAAGGGAGACTGATTCTGAGCTGGGTCTAGGGAGCTCTGTGTGTGCCATGTCTGCATATAGATGTGTAGTCTTTGACTTGAATTCAGTGCTGGATTGGAGAGCTTTTACCTTGTAAAGCTTCAGGCGGGCCCACTGACATGATGACATACTGTATATGCATACTTTTTATACAAAAAAAGTCTACTGTCTTGAAATCCCAGAATCCCTCTCCTTTAGAACATCCTTTGGATTTCATGAGAGGTCATGAAATGAAGAAAAACAACTCCTTTTACTAAACTGAAAGAGCGGGTCCATTATTTTCTGATTCTGAAGGTTTTTCTGTTGATTTCCAGGAGTGCTTTTCTTTTGATCGGACCCAAATTGGAAAGAGTCAGCAATTTTCAGATAGTCATTTTTTTGTGACTGTTTTGTACTTTTACCGGTACTGGTACGGAACATAAAATATCTGCAAAATTAACATCAATTTCTACTATTTTTCTGCATAAAATATCATCAAAGGATGGCCCGATGGTTTCCAGAGATTATTGAACAGTTAGTTCTATATAGTGGTGACCTGTTTTAGTACAGGATAAAATGTGCTTTTCAGATGAATGATCCTGATACCTGAAGATACATATTTGTTTTTTTGTTCAAGCTACCAACATTTTTTCTTTCCATGCATTCACAGCACGTCATGTATTTATTAATATACCCACAGTCCTGGAACATCTTTGATTTTTGCTAATGGATCAGTGCAAGTTTACATTTTAAAAGGCAGTGGAGCACACAGATTAAGTTGGCCTTTAAAACCTGCCTCCGTGAAATGGTCCCACATAAATCCTCTGCAACTAGGTACTTACTTAGGTACACAAAATGAAAAATGGTTACAGTGCACAACACCTAACAATACCTGCAGTATTAAATATTTTGTTGAAACAATGAAGATGACTGACCTGAACGTGCATGCTGAAATATACATCTGTGAACGTCTTGTTTATGATAAGGTGATAATTGGGATGAATCTAATGTAAAACTTCAATATTGTTCAATGTGGAGCCTATGTGAATAAATGTTTTTCTACAATGTGTATTAGCAAAAAACCACTTTCAACTGAATCACTCAAAGGAACTGCAATAATCAATGCAATAAACAAGTCACTTATTAAGACCGAAGTTCAAATATACACAGTTGGCTATGATTTTAACTTCAATTAAATGTGTTACTCACAGGTTTACCTAGACAGTTGTTTGAATAGCATTGCTAAAATGGCAGCTACTCACTATAAGTGTTAAATCTATCACCTCTGCTTTTACATCAAGCTTTCCTTTTAATTTCTCCTATTCCTGATAAGTCACATTGGAGTTTGCGAAAGACACATATGCTCCCTTTATCAACAGCATTTCTTAAATTAAAACAGCCGTTTCCATGGTCATAGTGTTAAGCACACTGCAGTAAGTTGAGCCACTATAGTGCCAATTCTCTTGCAAAAACTCCCATGTCCATATTTACAGTTTCAGATCTTATATAAGTAGCAAAGACGGAATAAATGCTTATGCTCATTGGGTGATTTTAGGGGTGTTGAGGGGATGCAATTCCCTTTGCTTTTACCGCAGTGAAGCATGCATCATACCAAGGATTCAAGTCATTATTAAAAGTGGCATTGTGACCATGGCAACTGTTGAATCTTTGAAGCATTTGGGTCACTTTACTATATAAATCAATGATAAGTAAAAAGAAGTGCATTATTGAAGTACTGTACTTTACAACTATAACTTTGAGGTACTTATACCTAACTTGAGGGGGGCAATGGAGTCTAGCATCAACGGTCGATGGCAGGATACACCCTGGACAAGTCAACAGTTCATCCCAAAGCTGAAATATAGATACATACAGACATACCCTCGCCTCACAACAAGAGGGGCTTCAGTTCGATTCCCCGGTCAGGGCCGTTCTGTGCGGAGTTTGCAAGTTCTTCCTTTGACTGTATGGGTTCCCTCTGGGTACTACAGCTTCCTCTCACAATTCAAAAAAACTTGCAAGAGGGGTAAGGTGGCTCTAAATTGGTGGTGGTCTGTTTACCAAATACCACATTGAAGTGGTTCTAATCATATAGATGAGAGCCACACAATTAATTAGGAATAAACAATCTTAATTCAGTGTCATGTGACCTAATTTTAAAATGAATATTGCCCATCAGTGTTGAACAGGCCCTTGCACACCTATGCTTCTCCCACGAGGCAACCATGGACCCCTTGACAGAGAAATGCTCAGAAAAACTATAACAATTTTTGTAGCTCTATGTCAAAAGTAGTGCAGGAGCTGTTTCACTGAAATTTAGGGGGCAATGTGGAATATTTTTGCGCTGTCTATGAGAATGACCACTGTCTTTAGGGATGCACTTGTATCCATCTTGTAAAATTTGGCACTGATTACAAAAAATGAATCCTTGCAGTTTCAATAGGGCCTTTGCATGCTTTTGTGCTCATGGGCCAGTCACTGTAACAATGGCAACTCTCTGCTGCATTAGCTATAGTTTATATAGAATTGTCTTGGACAATCGTGATCTCAATTCTCAGGGAGGACAATAGTGACCCACATTGCAATATGTATGTGATTTAACTACTAGAAACATACACAATGTGCTAAAATAGAGTATTAAATTCTACAAGCCAAATGTGACTGGAGAGTTTTCAACTTACTGAAACCTCTTGGCTCTTTCAATTACAGACTGACCAATATCAATTGGTTCGCATATATTGGCTGGTAATAGATATATATTAGTGCAAAAAAGCTTGCTTATATCAGCTGATTTATCGATCGTTATCAGCCCAAAAAATTGCATATCGGTAGTGCTTTAATGTTAGTGTTCACAAACATCAAGGTAGGTCTTTGGAAATACCAACTCTGCCCACCATAGCATCTTCTAATGATGCCTATACTCCTGCCATTACTGTGTGACATCTCCTTTATTATCAGTCACTCTAGGTAAATGTCTCCAAGCTACGGATAAGCCTTTTGGACATCTAGTTTTGCCCACTTCTATTTCCTGAGCCTTTTGAAGCTCAGAAGACTCTTTTGTGCCAGCAGAATCCCATTTTTTGGTTGTCCTGGACAGTAAGCTGTGGTGAGGGGACTTATATGCTGGACCCTAACTTGGATGCTGTGCTTAAGTAGTCGTCTTGTCAAACAACCAAGGATAACCAAACCCACATAAGAACAGCTGACAAGACACGACACTGCAATATCACGTGACGCTTCTTAAGAAGACTGCGGAATGCGAAGCAGTCAGTAAAAATATAAAGTAAAAATATTAATATCTACATTGGAGACAAAATGAACCTGTTTGGACTCACATCTACTTTGGATGTAGTTCAGGGCTGACATCATAGCCAAAGTGTTTAAAGTAAACTAAGCTTTAATACTGCAGATAATTTTTCATTGGCAAACCTGTTCTTCTTCTGCAGTAAAAGCTCTCCCTGACTACCGTTGCATGAATGCCATTTCTATTCACTGCATGCCAGAAAACCAAACGAAATGAAAATGAAACAATTAAAAACAAGATTCAGTCTGTGATTCTCCACACAACTCACAATTGCTATCGACAACAAAGACAAAGCCTGTTCCATAACTAAGTGACATCCCTGAGGTCCCGTTAACATCCAAGATTCATGAAAACTTCATTGTATCCATTACAAATTAACAGAAATTTTCCATTGACAAGCCTCCATAATGAATAGCGAATGTAACATTTAAACAACTTGCTTTTCAGAAGAATTCCAATAAAGTTTAGAACATGATTGCATTGTGGTTACATCTATCATCACAAATCAGATGAGCAACTGATCATTTTACAGATAGATGACAAACAGATGTATGCCTTCTTAATCCGTGAACATTTAACACCTTTTATCCAACCGTTTGTAACAGAAATAATTTCATCTTAATTGAAAAAACACCATAGCATTATGGTTACACACGCAAAATAGGGTGATGTCGGATTTCAATAAAAAATGTCCAATATCTAACTTCCTTTGTTTAGATAAACTACATCATTATCATTAATATATCATTAATATACAACGTAAAACTACAATCCTGTAGTGATTGACTAAATATTCTACAGTTTAGTTTCTGCCTGGGTCATAGCACAGTCTGAGTCATTAAAAACACTGTCTCCTACATTTAAAAAAAAACAACACAATTTTGTGCTTCTGAGTGCTTTTTAAAGATCACAGAAAACAGAATCCTCCCAAAAGACACCATTAGTCATAAAAATATACTCCTTGAGCTGAAGTGTATAGGTCTGGATGAGGTCCTTCCCTATTGGCTTCACTCATACTTCACAGAGAGAATTTAGACTGTTGTTACTGATTGTATTCAGTCAAGCCATCGTACTATCAGATATGGGATGCCACAGAGGTCTATGCTTGGTCCCTTGCCAAAAGTGACTTAGTTTGCTTGTCAGTGACACATCATCTGCTACATAAGTGGTATCACCAACCCAAATCTTATGGACACTTAAAAACTTCAGTCAAACAACAAATAAGCATTGCTGGCTTAATGTGTTTTTATTACTGATGGTGGCTATTCAGTGTTCAGGATAATTTAGTTTATGATTTTAGTCAATTATTTCATAATGGTATGGAGTTCCCCACTGTGTGTGCATTTAAAAGTACTTTCCTAATGTGATGTACTAGAAAGCGCATCATTCATGTTGCTGTCTCTATATAGCTCCTATTATTTACCCATAAAGACTAATATTTCTTTTTCTAATATGACTTAATTTATTCAAACTAGCTCAGAATATTTAGTGTTACTCTCCTAATGCAGAAGTGATAATGCAGACTCAGAATTACAGCTGATGGAAGTTTCAGCCAACTCAAAACTATAAACAAACATAAATTCAGACACAAAATTAAATCATATGCTCATTCGCACTGTATAAATGAAATATGTGGAATTCGCTCACAAATTAATTACAATTAATTATAATAAATGTTTATTCAAAATATGACTTATGTCCTCGGCTGAAAGTCCACAACACAAGGAAAAACTAATGAAGCAAAGTTAGAGCTGCTTTTTTGGTGATGATATTTGAAGGTTCTCCAATGTACCTAATGGCACTTTCAGGTAGGTACAGAAATTTTCAAATTCTCAGATGAATTAAATGAAATATCTCCTCCCACAACTCCCCTTCCCTGTCACTAATTTTGCACTTCTACTTTTAACTGTAAGTAGGCACCATTAGATACCTCTGAAGAGCAAAATAACACCCACTCGAGCCACAGTCTGTTCACTCTGCTACTGTCTGGCAAAAGATGCAGAAGCATCAGCTATGGACTATGGCACATTGCTGTGTCTAAATACATCCTCACAGAGCCAAATGCATAGCTGCAGAGTCTTCATCATACACAGTTATACTGGATCCAGGAAACAAGAAAAATTGTGTCTGGTTGGGAGGTTGGGTCTATTTTTTGAGCTGTAAGTATTTTTAATAATTGGTGCTCATTTTTTGATTTAACTGCAAGAGTAGACATTGGTCTGTTGGAAATAACATGAATCTTCTATATTTCTCTCTCTTTATCTGTTGTACAACAGTGAGGGGACCATGTGACCATTAATGACAATGAAAATAAATAAATGCTTGTTTGTAGGTGGTGAAAACCCTACGCACTGAGAGAGAAACAACCAGGTCAGAGCACCAGTCTGCTTCTCAGCAGCCAGTCAGCCAATGGCAAACTAACGTGATCTGCATCTCAATCAGGTGCAATTTAGCACTTGTCCTCTGGCACACTGGCAGCTCACAACTTCCTTCAAATGAAGCTGCCAGGGGAAAGAATGAGCCTCTAGAGCATCAAGGTCAAATATAAGATCTGAGCAAGGAATAACAAACCTGTTTAAATTGACAGCTGTGTGCGCGGCCTGGTCAACCATTCAATTACAGATTGACAGTGTATTAATTCACTGCTAGATCTGAGTGGCTGATTGAGTTTGAATTGTTGCTGCCTGTGGGATTATAAAACATGACAGGCTTTTTATAATATCTAATTAACGATCTGATTTTAATGGGGACATGACAGAAATTAAATTGGTTTCAGATCTCTGTGCCGAATGCTGTGTGTAAGGGTTTGTGTGTGTGTGTGTATGCCATACATTTGGGGATGCATTTTGTTATGACACATAGCATTTAGAAACACATCAATCATAGTCGTATTCAACTTACTAACAAATCAGCTGAAATCTTTGACACAGGTGATTTATTTTCCTTAATTTTTCCATCATAGTGTTGAATAAAATTTTGAGAACACATCATTCGCACAAAATTAATCACTCAGAGGACTTCTCGGAATTAAACCAACAATGCAGTGCTATAAACACATGTGCAAGTAGATGATTTCTGACATAATCGCTTCAAAACATTAGAGAAAAATCAACAAGTGTGTTTTATTCAGAGGTAATGAAATTTTAAAACATCCCTGCCTTAATGATATCTCTGGGTACCTAACTTTTATATTCATGTTCAGCTGA
The DNA here is from genome assembly GCA_001698575.1 of Mola mola. NCBI lineage: Eukaryota > Metazoa > Chordata > Actinopteri > Tetraodontiformes > Molidae > Mola > Mola mola. The sequence continues at coordinate 11,371,184 of KV751324.1, read as the reverse complement.
ACAGCTTGCACAGGGCCCATCCATATGGCTCAAATGCACAAGTAGCTTCAATGAAATGTTTCCAGTAAAAGTGAGAAACTTTGTTTTTCATGGCAATGCAGTAAGAAAAACTAATTCTGATGAGCAGTAACTGTCATACAGAATATTGTACACATCAATATTAAAATTAAACGGTAGTCCAAGTCAGTCTAACGCAGAGGTCGTCCAGCCTAAGCAATGATCATGAATATGGCAACGCTGAAAATGACATACTGGACCAAAAAAATCAGCCGATCCCTTTTTTTCATACTTCTTCCTCTAAACTGAAATTTCACAGCAGCACCTGAGCAGTTATGTGCAATCTTCCGAAACAGAAACCCTTTTTGTCCCATCTCCGTGAGCATCAGCTGTAAAAACTGTATGTCGTTATCTTTCTGTGCCATAAAACCGGCAAATGGAGTGTACAAGAGCCAGTAAAAACCAACAATTAGTGAGCCCATCTCCCTGAGGTACCCGCTGTCAGTGATACTAATTCCCCATCAACCAAATCTTTCTCAAAGCTTCCATTTTGCTGATAGAGGCAAGTGGGAGCACTGACATGCAGAATGTGGCCTGTGTATGTGGCTGCCATTCATATCATATATAAGGCCAAATATAAGACCCTGTCAAGCTGTCAGAGGCAAAGATTTTTGGGACCGTGGAGAATTTCTCTGACTTCTTTTTTATTGTGTTTTTGTGCTCTTCATCTTTAAACATGACATGAAGAGACATTATCTCTTGGCAATTTGAAAGATGGCATTGTCATACTTCACTCTGGGATAAATTCGACTTACGGAATCATTCAGGGGTCAAAAATGTAGCAAATACACCTCAAATTGACAGATAGAAGCTTGTTAAACTACCAACACTGAGATTATAATGTCTTAGAATGCAAAATCATCTTCAAATAAACAGGTTGACTGTATTTTATAATAAAATAAAGTATGAATTGTGGCTCAAAGTGTGGTGTGATAGTAAGGTAACAGAAGTTTTTAACCCTTCTCTCTAAACGGGAGAAAAATCCACAGGAATGTTCCTCCAATTTATCAGCTCCAGTGAATCATACCAAGGAAATTAGAGGTCATTTTTTATTTTGTTCTTTATGAATTGTTAAGTAAGGCATCGCCACAGTGCAACATCGAGCTTTATTAAAAGCTGTTTCAGCCAAGCATCAGGCAGAGGAATCAGGTTTAAAATATAAGCAGGTCTTTTCAAAACTGACCACATCAGTTGGCCTGTTCACTCGGCAAGGAAACCATATACAAAGTGGTGTAACAAAGCATCTGTCTTCTTTCAACATGATTCTTTTCACAAAACAATTGTCTAATAAAGTTTGCAGACTTCTGTGCTTCATACATTTTTTTTCTCACATCTAAGATAACCAGCTAATTCCCTGTCATGTTAGGACAAAGTAATTGATGCCATATAAGATCCAAGACTCAGGAAAGCACTCTGCTAAAACAGAATAACTTTAAACCAGCCAATAGGAATGTGAGGGGAGGGGGGCATCTCTAGGCCCTCACCCTCCACCAATGTGAAGGGCTCTATCCATTTTCTCTCTGGAGGGTTCAGTACTGTGAGGCTGTGGCTTGTCAGAAACAATTACATCCCTTGGTCTCTGGCAGAGCTTCATCTTAATGTGAACTGATAAGCATCTACTTGCATATTAGCAGTGAGGCCCAGCAGTCATCCTGCTTCTCACAGATAATGGTCTAGGCTAACAAATAGCATTTGTCAGTGACAGCTACTTACCTGTGTCGTGCATCCTGAGCAATACTAATAATAGCCACTCAGCCAGACTAGTAGTTAGCAGGCCAGCCACAAACTCCAACCCTGTGGCCGGCCAATCAATAGTTATTTACTCTTACTCTCCTTCCAATTCAACGGAGAAGAAGATGTATTACTGAACCCTCTTCCTGTTGCTTTACAGCTGAGCAGTAGAAAAAATACTTAAAGTCCCTTCTTCTCGATCAAGTTGCACAGCGTTTGGACCCCAGCAGCTTCTCTCATGCATTAATGTTGATCTGAAATGTGTATGTTTGCTAATCAGTTCATGGCACACAGCGGAAATTCAATATAAGTTTACAGGATCATGACGAGAATAAAGCTTGCAGGGAATGTGATAATAAAAGTTTGCATTTCTCTTCATCTGGTTGCAGTTTATTAATATGCCATGGGCAGCCTGAGATTTGCAATATCTTGGCAAAGTAACTAACATTGATGTCTACTTCAGCAGTCTGACTAGGCACAATGTTATCAAAAGTTAAAAATGGGTAATTTTGATGAATAAACACATAGATGGGATAGTGGGGCCGGAGAGGGGATGCAAATAAGAGCAGAAGAAAATATGCAAAGAGGCAGGACTGGCTAACAAATTGTGAAAACAAATTATGGTAAGCGAAATAGGCAGAGATAGATGGAGAAACGGGAGAAACAGAGAAGTCTGAAGAAAATACAATTCGATTAATTCCTGTTCATCATCTCTGTTCATGCAGCACACAAGCAATAATGGCTTTCATTTGGAGGGCACATCCGTCTGAGCGGGACACTGTTTCGTTTATGGCCGCAGGTTGGCATGATCCCAGCTCACTTATACGATTAAATCACTCATTAGTGGCAGAATAAACGACATAATTCGATTTACAGAGCCACTATCACTCCCCGGCAAACAGGTGAGTTGCACAAATACAATTACATGGCAACAATGACTTCAAGGTGGCGGAAGTTACCACGGGAAGCCGCCAGCTCTCTTCATGCATAATTGCACATTGACATTTACAGGAAGATTGAGTCTGAGTAGTCCAACTCGTACTTGTTTGCATTCAAATTTTCTTCGTATTTGTATGATGGGGGACTTCATTGTGAACAAGGAGACAGCTATTGACACCGCGATGTATTACTCTCTGCAGGGCGAAAACTTTCTCATTCACATGTATTGCTTTGTTGGTTTGAGCATTCACTGTATGTATAGCTTAAATAACAAATCAAAACACCTGCAAAGGTTGGAAAGGCCAGCTTCTTGTTGTGTTGTCAGTGTGGATGCGTGAATTCGCAACAGTTTTCTTTTTAAATGTGTTAAACTTCACAATAGGTCAACTGCTGGAAAAATGCATTTGCCAGAGATGGTGGGATCAGAGCAATACGGAGCTGATACCATTATATAATTATCAGTTTTTGGAGAGTTTCAATACAGCAGATAGTCCATAAGCCAAAACCTCCTTCAGAGAAAGACAGGGAACCAAAAATAAGGAGAGAGAGGCAAGGAGAGAAGGGGAAAAGGACACCCAGGCTGGATTTTGTGTTTGCACACAGCTAAACATTTTATTTTGAATCTGCTTTGTCATTCTTTTTGTCTTCAAATAAATGCATGCGTATCTAAATGTGTCACCAGCAATGAATAATGCACATACACTGCTGCCTTTGTGCAGTAAAATATAATAAAAGATTTCGACTGCATATTCAAGTGATTCAGAATCCAGTGCAGGGAGGGATTTGGACACATTCCAAACAGCTTTAAACATTTGCATCACAATGGTCACTTCCATTAGTAGGGTAAATATGCTGTTAACAAATGATAAGCTGCAACATGCAGCCAATTACAGTTGTGCAAAGTGCAATGCAAAGAAAGTTGTTTTCTCCAACGTAAGCAAGCAGACACACAGACCAAGTAAAGCTTGCAGAAGCCTTTTGTACCTGTATTTCATCCTGGTCCTTTGGGGCATTTTTCTCCCCTCAGTGTAAGCAAAACTGACATGCTTTATGAAAGATTTATGAGGCAAAGATGCAAACGATAGAGCGTGAAGTCCCTTGGGTGCAGCCTCTTCCATCTGTGAAGGATCGCCTGTTCATAGGTGGGCTAAAACGCTTGTTCCCTACCAGCACATTATCTGGCGTTCAGGCCGGAGGGAGCAGGAAGGGGTTTGCAAGAGCAATAGCACACAACATGCAAGAGTAAAGCCTCCTTGCAAGGGCTGCAGCCTGGCTGAGTGATGCAGCTACAGCACTAGACATCACAGAGTTCTCTAGCAGCTGGCAGAAACTTCGAATATTGGAAGCTTTGCCTAAACACCTGGCCAGAGGTGACTAGAAAGGCGTCGATAAAAATCTGCCTTTGATGTAAGCAAAATAGAAGAGGATGAATCATTCGTCTTCACTTGGGTTTTTAACTACACATTGACCCAAGAATTAATGCTGGTGTAAGGTTCTTTGCGAGAGATTTTCAAAGAAATGCTACAGATCAGCAATAATAAGATCCTCCATTGAAGGTGAGGCCACAAGGTAGTACAACATGTGTTACATGAAAGCAGCACGTCTTCGATGTCTCTTACTCATGCAAAAGTAGGTGCATGTTAAAAGTCAAAACACAGACACACTGTGCCAACACAGAAAACAGTGTTAAGCAGCCCCACTGCCAGATTAATGTAGGAAGTGCGGAGTGCCAGGCAAACGCCACAGGGCTTTCACAATTTGCAACTTAGACAAGATCTACTGTGAAGGGTGAGTGCTGGTGAAAGCTCTTAGATCAGATCCCAGGGAGCAACAGGATCCAGCTCCACAGCTTATTTTATCTCCTCGAGTGGTCTGGGCGAGATCAAAACTACTGTTGAGACTGATGGCCCAGCAGCAGTGGCACGTTTTCCACTCAGTCATTTGATCCATTTTCCCTGTCAGACTTTTAATCTGAGTCAGTGTACAGACACAGTTTCCTCACCTGTACTGGATCTTTTTCATTCTCTGCCTCATCCCACTCATTATTCAGATAAATGAATAGCAAAGCACTGTTGCCTTGATGGAGTTGTGCTGCTGGAGAGATGCATTCAGCCAAGTCTCCAACAGGAGAGGGGGGACTGCTAAAATAATGGTAGGCTTTGTGTGGGTGATTCTGCTTCAGCCCCCTCTCTGTCTTTCTACCATGTCTCTCTCCTGGCTTCCTGGGGCACCTCTTTGCACTTTCTTCTATCAGTCTGACAGACAATTGAGCCTCGGTATAAAGTAGGGTTACCCTTTTTCGTGCGTAAATTTCAATTCATTCCCTGCACAGTTAATCGTCATCAAACTGATCAGCCTAAAGGCAAATAACACAGACTTATAATTAAAAAAAAAATGTATCAAGGTGCTGTTTGCAGAGATGTCCACAGTTTTACAGCTAAACTAGAAAAAAACAAATAGCGTGTTCCTTATTTTACACTTTTTTAATTTAATTTTGTTTTGTGTTTCAGTATGGCTGAAACAATCTGTCTGTTGATGTTCACAGTTCAGAAGAAGTTAACTTTTCAACTGATACACAGAATGTGGCTGTAGATGTGAGGGCATCATCACATGAAAAGCCTTATTTCCTTCTTTCACAACACAATATGATATTTTCTGATTCACCCAGTTGTTTCATAGGGTGTAAAAAACATCATCTTCATGTGGATGACGGAGGAAAAGATTTAGAATGTTGCCGGCTTACTCACTTACCCTTAAATCACCAGAAATGTCTATCTTGTGAAGACATTTGGAGTCTCAGACACAACAGAGCTTAGGCCTGCTAAAAGACAGGAAATTGATCAAATGGTTGTTATCATGCCAGAGAGCTGAAAGAAATTCTCATTGTGGCCTGAATGAAACTAGTGTCATTACCGGGCCTTGCTTCTTAAAGCCTTCAGATTAGGAGGAATGAAGGAGGTGGGAGTCGTTATCATTTATTAATTGTGCCGAGGGGTCATAACTCATCACTGAATTTACCATGTGGCCGGATGAAATTTGCA
>KV751324.1:11338190-11361121 GCA_001698575.1 Mola mola | reverse complement strand
AATGCACTTTGGCTTATATGTATATATATATATATATATATATATAGATATAGATAGATAGATAGATAGATGGATAGATGGATAGATGGATAGAAAGAGATTAGATAAAAATTATAAATAATCAACAACAAGGGAAATGGAACAAACAATGACAACACAGAGCAAAAAGAATACAGCAAGACAACAATCGAAAGCAAACAACAATAAAACCTTTCACCATTCTAGTGTTCACGGGTTTGATTACTCATAAACAAGATTTTTAATGTGGTGGAGAATGAATGGTAGTTGGCACTGTTCCTTATGTGTTGTGGCAATTTGTCCCAATCTTGAGGCGCTAATAAAAAAGGCATATTGGCCAAAGCTACTTTGTCCTCTTGGAATAATACAATCTCCTCTAGTTGTTGCCCTAGTAGTTTGGCTTGTTTTTAATGTAATGTACGTACAAAGTGGTGGAAGAGCCATGTAGACACGATCTACTGTATTGAACCATGTTTTCCCAACTTAGAAGTTGTGCTTCTTTAAAGTATTCCAGTTATGAAACCAATGTAGCTTTAGAGTTTTTGTTATTTGTTCGTACAGTGATTCTATGGGCTTTAATGTAGTTTTGTTTACATTACCCTAACTTGTTAAACAGTATGTTATGTATGGAACAGTTATTATATTCATCAATACTGAACATTTTAGCTGTATTAGTAGTAATGCAATTTCTAGTGAACTTGGTCAGATTAAATCTAGCATCCTTTACAACTTTTTTAAAACATAATTTAAAAGACAGATTTGAATCAACAATAATACAAAGGTATTTAAACTCGGACAAAATCTGTAAGTTTTTTCCAGAGACTATGATATCTGGACCTGGTGCCAACACCACAAAGGTTACAAAAGGACAGACACAGGAGGGTATGAATGGACCCCTGTGGTCTTTAATGCTAGCGTGTTCTATTGTTACTGAATGTCCTTTGGCCATGAATGTCTACACCATCGGTTCAGAGAAAAGAAGAAATAATGAAAAAAAAAGGAGAAATATCAGCCTTCAAAGCACATATCGTCACTACACCCATTGCAGCAAATATCACCCTGCTTTTTCTGTTAACAATGGAGGAAACAGTACCCTGCATTCATAGCGTTACATAAAATGTAATTATACACGGTATTTTGGAATATGTTGTACTGCCTAAAATGTCAATGGATCATGTGTACAGAGAACAAGTACATTACAGAAAGTAAAAATCAGGAAGCCTGCAACTTGTCAAAAGTTTCCAAATTCACACAGTTAATATTTCGGTTTCTGGCTGAAATGCTCCAGTGCTCCGCTGAAGCCGAGCAAGCTCCAGTTGATAATCATCTGCTTTGTGGCGGGAAGCAAGGGGAGATAGAGCAGATGGCACTAGTTTTATTTTGCCACGGATGCTTTCTCTGAATAAGGAACGCTCTACTGAATGCCAAGCTCTGTGGGAGAGGAGAGGCAAATTGAAGCCCTCCTGCACCACGCTTCTCATAAGGAAAAGGTCTATTGTTGTGTGTATGTGCTCCAATTAGAGTGACAGGCCAGTTCTGCTCCATCATTAAAGCGATGAGCTTGGGGACAAGACAAGCCACGCAAGAATGTCATGACATCACTCGCTCACTTCTCTCCGCCCCCACACATCCCCTAACTGTCACCCATATGACCTCAATGATGGGAGGTGATTTTGTTGTTCCAGCAGATAAGCAGGAAAAAGGATATAACTCAGATTTCACTAGAAAAGCAATGACTTAGTGTTTCAGTTACTGATGACATTCATCCCAAAAGGGATTGGCAGTCCACTAGAGGTGTAGCCTTAAAGAGACTGGGTGTTCTTAAAAAAGGGTGTTTTGGCTATATCATGATAGATTGTATATACAGTATATTTATAAAGTTGTTTTAGTTTTCTGTTCCTGAAATTCCAGGCTTCATGTTGGGAATTTGTGTTTGAATGTATTTTCATTTTTATTTTTGCATTTTTCTAATGTTTGACTTGAGTTTCTAGTGTTTGCCTACTATTACCTTCTGTTAGCTATGTTCTAGTGTTTCCTGTTTTATTTTGTAGGTTCTGTACCTCCTTGTGTCTTGGTTTGTATTTCCTCCTGTACTCCCCTCTTGTGATTGCCTTATTGCTTTCACATGTGTCTAGTTGTCTGCTCCCATCCTGGCGTTTACAAGTATCTCAACTGTCCTTGTCCTTGTCCACGTGTTCCATCTGACCCTTGTCAGATTGTTGTGTGTGTGTGTGTGTGTGTGTGTGTGTGTGTGTGTGTGTGTGTGTGTGTGTGTGTGCGTGTGTGTTTGTACTTGCACTTCTTCCACGTGTTCCCTGATTGCTGAGTATTCATTGTTTTCTTGTTTTTTGGACTGTTCCTCAGTTGCTAAAACCCCACGCCAGAGTTTACTAAAACTTAACAATAATATTAATAAAAATGATTAAAAAAAAATATGAGTAATGTGGATAAAGACACACTCTGAAAAGTTCAGTAAAATACACCATTTTACTGTAACTCACCCTTCAAAACCAGGAAAAGAATGCAGTGTCAGGATATGATGATATCCTGAATATTCTCATATCACAATGAAAAAAAAAAAAATACATTGCATGTATTGCCCAGCCCTAAGTGGACACTTCCAGACTTAAAATGGAGCCTAAAGTTTACTAATAATTGTGTAAAATCTAAATACTTTGTCACAGAAATGAAACAATGCCTAGCATTGTTTAAATGTCCCATTTGGTGGCACTTCAGCTATCAGCAATAATGGGACACCAGAGGGAGTTTATATCATATAGCAATAAGAGCCGCTGCACAGCCTATTTAAATGTAATTATGAGATATCTTGACAAAAGTCTAATTCGAGTTCAACACAGTTGACCTTAATGGGCTGTCTATGAGGTATATGAGTAAACCAACTTACTGTTAATGGAATGGGTTCATGCCAGACGGAGGCCAGCAGGGGGTCAAAGCGTACCAGTAAAATAAAGAAAAAATGAGCTGAGGATAAGCCCAGAGAGGACAGAACAACAAATAGTTTCTGATCATCCACGATGGTCGTGAAGACTAGTGATGCTCTGTCTCTTCGTAAGTCGTATGTCGTCTGTACTCCTCCTCTCTCCCCTGCTCCCTATGAATGCTTTTTCACTGCAGCCCAGCACAACACGGTGATCTGCCGAATGAACCAGCCATTTTACTCCGACATCCGCCTGAGATCTCACTGTTACCACTTGTTATCAATGGAGCCCTCTGTGTAAGCAGGAGCAGACTGTTGCGCAGTTTGGATCCCATTTCACACATGTAGCAATCAAATAGATGTAGCTGAGGAAGTTCCATCTTTTATAATGTTGCTGAATCCATATTGCTAATTGAGAGAGTTTTGCCAACTGTACAGACAAAGTTATTATGTTTTTTTACACAAATGCAGTGAGGCTATCTGAGGAGCCCACTGCCTCTCCCTGCCCAAGTGCCATCTTTCTGTGCTGGATGTGGACCCTGGCACCGGAACTGGATGTCAGATGTAGACTTCTTGCCAAGAGGCCAAAGCAACCATGCTAAAGGAGCCTAATCTAAATTACTGTGAACAAAAGGGGTTTTACTGCTAGTGCTCACAACTTTTAGCATTTAGCTTTTAACATGATGTCCGCTTTGACAAGGAAAAGCCTTGTGGGGTGTGTGTGTGCTTGTGTAGGGGACGTTTCACAAACATTTCCCGTGCGCACTGACTGTTTTTTCTCTGATTCCTTCGTCTCTGGGAACCCATCTGAGATCAATCACTAGGCGGAGTATGATGAGGAGGCCTATCAGAGCTTGCTGTTGTGGCCTCAATCCGGTAAAACAAATTAAAATAGGCGGAAGCATTACAGAAAGGTTCAGACAAGCTAGACCACACCAGCATGTATTCATACAGAGTGCTGAAGAATAGGGGGGGGTGACAAATGTCAAACAGCAAAAGCAGGAAGAAGAATGATGAGGTTTAAAAGATATGGCAAGCCAAATATATACAGAGAAGAGAGTGGAATAGAGGTTTGGCATACAGAAAGCAGTGGTACACAGCGCTGTTGTCTGCCTCTGTTAGCCCAGCTCAGCTTCAACCCCTGCTCTCACGCGACAGCATGTCATCGATGCAGCCCTCCTCTTTTGAGACCCCGCTGTGGATGGCGCAGTGACCATGTGATGAAAGGGAGAGGGCCCTCTGAGATTTTTAATGCAACTTCGCTCACACATCCTTTGCATTCTATTATGTAAGTGTACATCAGCATAGTGCTGGTCCAAAAATGACTGTCTGTGACGATGACGCTGGCCATGTAACCCAAGCACTGCAGCAGTCAGTGTGGCTCAGCCAGATTTGATTCAGCAGCATTTTACAAGACTACATATGACAACCGTCAGCACTTAACCTTCTTCCAGCACTTCAAAGAGACTTTCAGTAGTGAGTAGCTCAGAGGTAAGGACCCCCTGGGAAGCCCGCTTCCAGATCCTGGACCCTGTGCTCGGCACAGTCACACACAGCACTAAGCTCATGCATCAAACTATTTTCTGTGGTTCAACTCAAATTCATACCGATTCATATAGATGGCGGCATGCACCTTATTGGCATGACGTGTCAAAGAGAGGTAGAGGTCAGAGGTCTGATGCACCAGCTGACCAAAACTCAAACTGCTCAGTATCTCAAAATGATGACACCAGCTTTTTCTTTTTACAGCACTTATTTTATATTATAAGAAACCTTTCAAAACTTACAGGAACTTATCTTGTTGCAATGAGGAATGTTTTTATGAAAGACTGTTGGGTGCGTGGTAATCAAACTCAAATTTTAGCAGGAACAAGGTACATTTAATGCTCTATGACAGAATGCTGCAGCCTGTGGACATCATAAAAACTGACAATGACAGATTTAAATTGGTATGAAGCACAGTCAATTGTACTGTATGAAGGATAAAAAACGCATAATCACCAAGATATTTTTTAATATGATAAACCTTTTAACTTCATGTTAACATATGACGCCTTTAAACTGTCTTTAACAGTATGTCTTAATTATTTTTCTTTCCTAAATCATTACCCATAGTAATCATTTTCAATTGCTGAAATGTCCTCGACGTATTAGCCTGGCTTGTGTAAATGATTCTCGTGCTAATACGAGCATTTATTTAAGTATCTGGTGATGATGTTGGTTTGTAATTTAAATGTTTTTTGGGTTTTTTTTAGTCTGAAATAATTATAGTGGCATAATAGTGGGTAAAACAGATCATAACAAGAAAATATCTTCTTATAATGTGATCTCATTATGAGCAGAAACTTGTGGTTATAAACGTCCCATTATCATGATGGAATGAGCAGATCGTTTTTGTCACGGGTGGCTGCCATACAGCTGCGACCATGCAAGTGTTGCTGTTGCGTGGGAGGATATCATTGACTGCTTGCTCACTCTGAAACCTGATATCTGGGTTCACATCCAACTGAAAACAATTTGTGCTTGACTTTTGTCCATATCTTCCTACCACTTTGCATATCTTTAGAAGACAAAACGGAAGACAAAATCTCCATTTGAAATAAAGATTAAAAGCAAGAGATAATGATTAAAAAAACATGGGTTTTGGATAAAGATTTGACAGGTGAAAGACTATTGGTGTGAGTATATGTAGCAAGTAGTTATCTTCATTACAATTTTACAGTCATTTTCTAGTAGTTATTTTTATACTGGTTCCAGTATTTAAAATAACAATTTGGCCGATAAATGATACCAATACTGACACCCTTTGCGCCCAGGAAATAAAGAAATCGTCTGTATGAAATGTAAGTGAACTGTCCGGATTGGTTCCTTGGGTTTTCTATGTGAAAAACTCTGGCTGTCAGAATTAGTTTTTTTTAGAAACTGTCACTGATGAATTGCATAACGAAGCAGAAGTCTTCAGCCATGACATTGACTGCTTATTTCAGTCATGATGTGTATCGTAGCAAATAAAAAAAACACCACATGGGCATGTTAACAAAGTCAAAAAATTATTTTCGTCAGAGGACCCCCTCTGATGAGAATATTTTTTTAAAGCTGACAGCCAGGTGTGGGACAGCAGGTGTAGCCGGAGCAAAATTAATGAGACACAAAACATTATTAATGGCCACTGATACAGTATCTGACCACTGGTGACTGGCAACATACCAGTCAATCACGTCCCTATCGGCTGATACCAATATTTTGCTGTTAAATCAGTGCATCCCTAATATGAATAAATATATTCAAATCAAATGTGGCTAAATGCTCAACCTCACAGGAATGTTTATTTTCCCCCAGTGTTTAAAAAAATGTACATGTGCCATGTATGTAGACACACTTAGATTAAACCTGACAAGAGTTCCTCAATAATCATAAACCTCCTGTCCGTGCATTACTGGCTGTATTTACAGAAGGAGCACAGCACATCTCATGTGCATTTATTAGACCTGAAGGTTCATTAATTGATGCAGACTTGATACAAAACACTCATGACGCCATTATCATGCACATCCTGCACCCCTGGATATGCTGCTGGACCTCTGCAGAGTTACTTATCTCTTTGACCGCCCACAAAAGCATTGTCACACTAAATGAATGATAGCATCAGAAAGCTGCCCAGGCAGGAACAGAAGTGTCAGCTCCTTTACCTTGATTTACATTTCACACAGGTACTATCAGCAATGGTCACAGCAATCTGGCTCTTTGTGGGCTGTTAGCTATTTATGGGGACACCATACATGATATGTGCTGTGCTTTTAATGATCCAAGGTTGTCTTATAAATACATAATGATGTTTATCATTATATCATTAAGATTTTCTCACTTAAACTTCATTAACAAAACAAGGTTGTTAGGTGATGTATAGATATAGTTAATCATGCCGTTAGGATGAAAGAATATCTGTTATTAGAAACTGCTACTGAATTACTCATCAACATATGGCAGCAAAGGCTGGCAGGCACAATGATGGTTTGTGAGCGTGTCGTCCCCCTGCCACGAAGAACCTCATGTGAATGGAAGGAGGTTTGGCTTATCTGCAGTGCGTCAGAGTCTCACGGGTTGGCAGGGCTCCAGTCCTCTGTTCGCATATTCGTCTCCCTCCACCACAGCAAACATAATCCAACACACACAAACAAACACACATGCACGTATGTACATTTGGCATGCCCTTAGCCACCAGACTGTCACCTCTTGACTCACACAATGTCATTAGTCTAAAACAAAAAGTCTAGTCTAAAACAAGCAAAAATTGACATGATGGCCCCAAAACAAATGATGCTGACTGACTTTCAGTATCTCCTACAGTTAAAGTTGCACTTTGCGTACTGTCAAAGAACAGTTATACAATTCAAAGTCCACTGGCCTGTTTCCAAAAGGTATACACATAATAGACTAAACTTGATATCTTAAAGAAAATATTCATCCACAAGTGTAAATTATGCATAGATATGTGCCACAGGTTCTAAAAAATGCTATGTAGATTTGCCAGTTAGGTGGTTCAGGGTGCTGAGGAAGTAAATAAATAATCCTGTTAAATAATTCATTGAAATTCATGTTGCTTTGCCTCTAGCCTTGAGAGTATTTAGAATGCAGTCTGCAAGGGCCCTGCTTCTGCCTTGTGGCAGTATGAAAATGGTGGGAAGCTCCAAAGAGAAACACATATATATGCATACCATATATCATATGTTCTGTAAAATAGTGAAAAAGGACACGCTGTCAACATCTTATCCCCTGTTTGCTCCATTTCTCCGTGGAACATCAGATAGAATCTCCAGAGTGTGAAGAGAAGTTCACACACAGCTTCAGGCTGGTGAACACTGAGGAAGATGGTGATGCAGGCACAGTGAAGAGAGCAAACTGGATCTAAAAGTACTCCAACAAGAGGGAGAAAAAAAGCAGAGAGGAGAGGCTACTGATCCATGTGTGACCCAATCCTAATATCTTTGGTAGATATGTCAGCGTGTGTGTTTGTGTGTATTGATGGTCCCTCTGTCTGGTTTATCCTCATAGTCTCAAACACAAAAATTTGTCTGCTTGTCTGTAATGATTTTGTCGCGGCTAGTACAGTTAAAACGCTGTGGCAAGTGGAAGTGTCGCCTGCATATCAAAAATGACTGGAGGGGGGTTATTGATTAAGAGAAACTTTTGAAAGCAGCATTTAGAAGTGCTGCAGGTTATAGCTTGTATTTTGACACTGCTACCAGTCTCTGTTAATGCCAATCAACAAGCCAAAGTTAGCGATTCTTTAGCATTCTTCCTTCTGTCTACAGCTGAGACATTAATGCTACACAACGATAAAGAATACGCAGCATTAATGAAGACTGAAGTGTAAGTGTTGAAATAATTAACAGGGAATTGCAGGAGGGTTTTTGCATTGTCTTTTCACCTGAATGTGATCTACATTGGTACCGGTATCGGTACCAAAACCTACTGTAGCTAAATACTTGGAGCTCAACGATTCATACAGTAATACAACAAACAGTAATATCAATATTGTCATCTCTAAGGAATGTATTTATTTTGAAAAAAAAAATCATGGCACATCTTGTTATTCAATAAAATTTATATAAAATATGCTTACATTCATTATGTTTGATCCTGCAGGTCAGACATATAACGATGCTCCAGATTAGCTGAATTGATTTTCTTTGCAGAACCAAGTTTGTTGCTGCAGGGAGTCTGTTTATTCTGGTATACGACTGTGCTGCTGCTGCTGGGATAAGTTAAAGTTCATCTGGACCACAACTATAGAATTTGTTAAAAACTCGCAGCAAGGCTGCATTCACTGTTTGGTGAAAAGCCACCACAAATTGAACTAACCAGCTGTTTATTTACGTAGACCTGACTACTCAAAAAAAATAAAATTCTATTATATAAAGTTATATAATATTCTAAAGATGGCAACAGAACGAATAACTTGAAATACTTTGCAATGACTCCACATTGCAGAGAGTACTAAATCGCCATGGAAATGAACTCTGTAAAAAAACGAAAATCCGAATTTCAAGTGCACGTTTAATACGTTTGTAATTGCAGCACTGTTTAAATCAGGTCTTTCCTTTTTGGTATAAGCTGTTATAGCTCTAAAGCCTGCGATGCTGATCACACATATGAGAGCACTGATGTTCAGGCCTTCTTCCAACTTTTCCTTGCATTTCATCTAATATGCTGCAGGGCCTGGAGGTGTAAGAGGGTATTGTATTATTGCCAACATCCACCCTAGCTGTACGATAATGAGCTATGTGGGCTATGAACCCGACCCAGGCGTGCAAAGCTGTCGGTTAAAAATAACTGGCTGTGGACCATCGCTGTGGTCATAGCATCGGGTTGCTTTTCAGAAGTTTATTATAATCTTGGAAACGCAAAAAAAAAAAAAAAAAAGTAAATCAAGCAGTGAGTCACTACATGTAATCAGGAAATGATTACCAGATATCTCCGGACAGTGGATTGTTATTCATGGCAGGTGAGTTATGCATAGTGGGGTCTATAACCCTGGAGCAGAGCTTAAACAAGCGGGACGATTAACTCTCAGCTTCACTTTTAAAGAGCTGCTCAAAGCTTTCCATGTCCTCCAGTTAGAACTCAGACAGGTAGATTAGAAACGACTGCTGCATGTTCAACCAGTGACTGGTGGGCTTCAAATTAAAAGACTACATGCTTAAGCACAAACATGAGCTATTGTATGCAAGTCCCATCAGCAGAAAATGAAGACTGAGCAGAAAACTAAAGACCAGATTGTGAAAATTATATTTAATTTA
This sequence comes from Mola mola, assembly GCA_001698575.1. Lineage (NCBI taxonomy): Eukaryota > Metazoa > Chordata > Actinopteri > Tetraodontiformes > Molidae > Mola > Mola mola. Next base: position 11,351,365 of record KV751324.1, on the reverse strand, counting down.
TCTGTGACATCTCGGCTATGTCAAACTGTTGATTAGCCTCAATGTTAGATTGGTTAACACCTCTACAAATTTGACGCTGCATTTAAATAGGTGCCTGGATATAGCAGCCATCAGTCACTTTGCTACAGCCCTGTGGTGGCTGTAATCATGAGGACACAGTAATAGGCCTCTATCCATTTTTCCTCTACACAGGCTAAATTGTTGGTTATGGCAATAAGATGGCTTTTATTCCCGGAGGCCACAGTTAGTCAGTCTGCCTCTTATTGTCTTACTGTAGGGTTGTGGTACAGAGCACAAACACTGTCACCAATACTACCACACCCTCGCCTCTTCCCTTTTTGCCTCTCTTCTCTGTTGGTTCTCAGAGCTATTATTTTTATCTGAAAACGTATAGAAGCTACAGTGAGAAGTGAGACAAGAAAAAGACGAGAGGGAAAAAGACGCACGCAGAGAGGCAGGGAGTGGAGCGGGAGAGGAAAACTGCGATTCTTCTGAAGCTGTGATCGATGCTACCTGCGTGTGTCTGCAATGCAAACAGCGGGGCTCTATTGATTTGCTCCCACATTTCAATCCAAAAAGTGGGTTCTCAACCTCAGATTTTGCTCTGCAAATCCATGAATTATCAGCCTCTCACTAAATAAAGACGTGAGTAATACATCTTGCTATGCAGAGACTACTAAAGGCATGTTTGAATGTGCAATTGGGACATCTTCCGCAACGTAATAAAGTTTCATGTGGATTTCTGAATGTTGATAGCTGATGGCTATAATCTTCTCGTGGGTATTTGCAGTGTGCTTCTATCCACATCACACACAAATATGTCATGAAGTGAGCAAGCAGTACCAGAGTCACAATCAGATTTAGAAATTAATCTTTTTGTGAGTGTTGCTGGCATTGCAACTGTGCGCACGTTTTCTGGCACAGGCTGCAGATGGACTATTCTAAGGAAGAAACCTATCCGGAGGATAAAGCTAGTAGTATAATGCTGCTTTCAACATTTGAGCGGGTACCTACTGTCCCTGCTATATTGAATTAACCTCTGCTGTTGTTTGTGTTTGGCAATGTGTATGTGTGACCTTCTCTTGTGTGAGTGCAGCTCTAAATATAAATCAATCAAGTGAGTCATGCTTTGTTCGGTGTCTTGAGGAAATGGATTCATAAGGGAGAATGTGAGAATGTGATGAGCTCCCTCGGGTTTTGAGAGAGAGAAAAACACAGACAGGGGAGACAGACGGTCATATAGACAGCTGAGATAGCGTGTCCGTGGAAAGCAAAGTGTGCATTAAAAACAAAAAAAAGACTTTTTTTTTCTGACATCAGAGCTGGTAAAGGGAGGTAACAGGGAACAGATTATGTTGGATTAAAATTCCATGGAAGAATATCTTCTGCCTATTGTGGTCAACAAAGCACATTTACAGATTTGTCGGCCTCCCACGGACAAATCTACATCACCACAGGATGGAGCATGGCTTCATATTGTGGTTTCCTAAATCAGCCATCTCGATCCTAAATAGAATGAGCTCTTTCAAACAGACAATATATAAAAGAGTGTAGAGAAAGAAGCCCTACTGCCGTAACAACACCAGAGCACAAGCCTTTCATGTCTGACGAGGTAACAGGTAGCAGAAATAAAACATAGGGACAAGATTATATAACTGCCACATTACATAGCTTTCTCAAGATCCTAATTGATAGGTTTCACTGCAAAAAAATTATTTAAAGACAAACAGAAACACCCAAATGGGTAAACCACAATCAGGGAAAATGCTAAAATTTAAAATGGTGACATTCAAATTGAATCAGATGAGATGAGCTGCATGGGAAATACTTCCTTTCAGTGGGCATCCACTATTCACTCTGCCTGAACACATGTGCCTGCACATTTAGCTCAAAATAGACAGCAAATTGATACAATTGAATCCAAAAAGCATTCCTACGATAGGTGATGCAGCTTCACCCTCCTTTTTTCATGATGGAGTCAGGATTTGTACTTCCATTTTCGTTTATAGTGCCATTGTTTCCCAAACTGTTTCTTTTTTGTGCCTCAGAGACTCTTGAAAAATGACAGAGACACCATATATCCTTTCAACACGGAGGCTGATTTAATCAGCACCACACATGTACACAGTTTATATGTTGCTGCCTTCGTCACCATAGTTCCGCTCATCCATCTGCTATTTCAAAGGGTAAATAGAAGAAAAAATGTAAGATGGCCTAATACAATTAGTGCGTAATGTAAGTGATTTTGCTCCTGTGCAAATTCTAATGCAGCTGAGTAGCTCCTCCTCTTCTAAAATGCAATTTAAATGGCAAATAAGGGGTACACAGTTTATATGTTGCTGCCTTCGTCACCATAGTTCCGCTCATCCATCTGCTATTTCAAAGGGTAAATAGAAGAAAAAATGTAAGATGGCCTAATACAATTAGTGCGTAATGTAAGTGATTTTGCTCCTGTGCAAATTCTAATGCAGCTGAGTAGCTCCTCCTCTTCTAAAATGCAATTTAAATGGCAAATAAGGGTTTTTATATGTAAATCATTTTAATTTCACAGTTAATATCCACTTAATATTTGTTTAACTAAAGGAACATCGTCTAAGAAAAATTAGCAAAATTAACACCTCTTTATTAATAATGAAAAGACAACTATCCTTTTTTTATATCTCAACCACTACAACAGGTATCTCTCACACACACACACACACACACACACTCTCTCATCCCTCTTCTTTGCTTACTAATGAGCTGTGAGATTGACAGCTGGATTACTGAGCTGGTTTTGTAATCCTTTAATTTGTCCATTTAAGATAATCACCCTCTGGATGGAGTGCTGCCTACAAACACAAGCACACACTAATGCACAAACTGCACAAAACACAGTGTTTATGTGTAAATAAATAACAGCATGTTTATACATATACCCAAATGAAAAAGAAAAGATGGTAGAAAATAGAAAAAAAAAAAAAAAAAAAAAAAAAAAAAAAGCACCCAGATCAAATATAGATTTCAGGCTGAATAAATCCAAAGGACAACGTAGAGCACAAGCTGCTCTCTGGCAAGAGACCTTTTTTTGATATTAGAGTTTGGAGAACAAAGGCATCTTAACTTTATAGTCTTTTAATTAGAGAGATAGAATAGCAAATGTCAGTGGCTTCAAAAATGTCTGTACAGTACAAAACAGAGTGGCCCTCTGGAGATGCAAGTGGCTGCAGTAGCATCTTAAAAGGATCTAAGTGTTGAGTCAGGCCCCACGTAAATCATTTTGATTGGGCAATGTTTTTCATCTCCTCCAGTGCTGCACACTGAGGATATGAGTGTTGGGGAACTAAGAGGTCAAGCTGCAACACAAGGTCAAACTGCTTGGCCGTATTTCATCAATGAAGTGAAGAGGGATGTGGCCCACTCTGTGCCCACATGTCAGGAATGAAGAGCAGGTGCGGGAGTAAAACATATAGGCAAAGCTGATCAGGAGGACAGATTCACATTGTTTCTCAAAGCTCATGACTCACAAGATATAAAAAATTGTGTTCACCACAAACTAGTTTTATGCCAAGTTCAGACAACACGACTTGGCGACAGAAGGTCTCACACTATACGATCGTTCACCAGGAAAACGCCAAACAGTATATCTCCAAACCAGGCTGGTCACAGTAAAATGGGAAACTAGATTCAGGTAACAATTCCAAAGGCAAATTTCAAAAGAAAAGTATATATAATGAGCAAAAACAAGTGCAACAGGTGGTTTGCATGATTATTTGTTCTGAAACACAGGAAAAGATAAAGATATGATCTGTTCTACAAAGAAAAATACTGCACCATGCCATGTGTATTTACCCTGCTAGAAATCTAGTCAGAGGATGCAACTTGTCAGCGAGCCTCCCGACATTGTGTTTTGCAGCATTCACACAGAGCAAGTTTAAATACTTGGGGTCAACTGAAAACAGGTGAAGAAGCACGTGCAGGAAGGGTGGAATGGGTGGAGAAAAGTGTCAGGAGGGATCTGTGACAAAAGAGTAGCAGTACGTTTGGTTTGGAGTGGGTGGCACTGACCAAAAAACAGGAGGAAGAGCTGGAGGTTCTCTTTGGGAGTGAGAAGGATGGACAGGATTAGGAATGAGAAATAAAATGCTTTATTATAATCAGGCTGTTGATGTTCACGGTGATGAAGGTATTGGTTGATGAAGGTACCTCCCACCCCGAGTACAAAGTACAACAACCATATGAAACATGCATAGCTACATTTTTAAAGGACAAAAGACTATACACAGTACAATATGGGGCACAGGAGGTAGTGTAATGTAATGTATTACATTTGCTGCTTTAATTAGAGGAAAAATGTAAGTTACGGTTGATTCAAGTAACTTTTTAAACCCCATTGCTCTACCTCTGTCCCTACAGACCTACATCTCTACCTCCTCCATCCATCTCTTGTCCAGGAGAATGACTGGCTGCATCTGAGAGATAGATATCTGCTCCAAACTGATTCTAACATGGCCTCTTGGTACACAGAATTATAAATATTCAATAGAGAAGCTTACACAGACGACAGAAAATGAAATGTTCCCTCATGTTCCCTTTAAAAGGTTACTGTAGTCAGAGCCCTGTCTTTGTCTTTATTAATTGCATGAAATGTTATCTATCAATACTGCACCTAAATGACACTTAAGAACATGCTGTCAAGGTAACATTAACAGATAGGATAACATGCAAGTCAATCAATTTAGGCTGAAGAAAGCCCACTTTAATACTGAAGACCCAGTTTGTTTTCAGATGTGTGTGAATCTTGTGAGCACCGAGGAGTCGGGAAAAACTTTTGTAATGAACTGCTGCATTCCGGGTCACAGCTAAAAGGTTAAACAGAGGTCTATCCTTGGGAAAATGGTTTATTTATGCACTGCAACAAAAAGCCAATATGGTCTTAATCAAGGCTAGTGATCGTTGAAGTACACTAGGATGCAAAGTGCTAATACAAATTGATTGCAAGGGAAGGGGGTCAATTAAATAAAGGCTTTTGATAAATAATGCAAATAGTATTCACAGGATACAAGGTCATTAGTGGTAGACACAGCGTCATTTCCTCCAAAGACTGCTTTTTGTTTCTTGTTCCGATAGCCCTGTAAAGACAGGCATCCATTAGGGTGGTTAAGCTGTAATTTTAAGACAGTATCTGATGAAAAAAAGAATGCTTTAAACTTTGTTCATTAAGCCTTTTTGTTTTTTTCTCTAAATTTGCCCTTGTCTCAACTCCAAAAATACAGTACCAGGTCTCTAGATCCTCATCCAAATTAGTCTCTCTCTTTATCCATTAATCCTTTGCCAAGGAGTCTCTTTTTTTAAACCATCAGAAGTCCCCAGTTTCTTTTTTTCTGACATATAATCACTCCCTGATTTCACCCAAAATCTGCAGCTCAATCTGCAGTCTGATTATATCGCAGATGTCCAACTTGAAGGTCAGAATTCATGACATAATTAACTCACCTGTTTTTTGTCAGGAACCGCAGATCCATTGCATGATCTCACCCGGGAGAGCACAAACAGAGGCCGTGCATGGTGGGCTTATAACAATGCAGCACCCACACAGCCTTTTCAGTCAGCTTCTCAACCTGGATACACGAACCTTGAATTATCTCTTTGAAGTCACCAGACCACAAAGCAATGAAACTATCTGTGCTGTCATGAAAGCACATGCCATGGCCCAAAGATCAAGCATCAGACAAAACCTAATACCAGTGTACAGTGAGAGGAACTCAGTGGACATCAGTACACTACAACTACTAAAATCCACACTGAAGCCCTGACAAGAGAATAAATAATTCTGCTGACAGCTAGTTTCCCATCCATCAAACCCCCTTTTTTGCCTACTACCCCCACTGAAGAAATAACTAAAAAACAGGATGAAAAGCATTGTGCTTTGGCATGTACTATATCTTGGGTGGCTTACTTGATGGAATTGGTTCAGCATTTATGTGATGTTGTAGGGAGTTTTAGGGATATAGGAGCATAGCTTGGTTTGGTTCGAAGAAAGGCAAGATAAAGAGAAATGATGTGGCTCATCGTCTGTACCTGTATTCTATCAGCTCGCCACAGCTTGCAGGTCCTGGCTGCAGAGATGAAAGACTCTCTGGAGGACAAGAGAGATGTTTGTAAGTCAGAAGGAAAATGGCATCCCGCTTATCAAAACGCCTGGAAACATAATCCCCCCCAGCTCAGTTCTTGGGTCTGGACATACTTATGAAAGCGCTGTCACTTTGGATAGTAGGTTAGGAGGCAGAAGTTCTCCGCGGCGCAGCAAATGACAAAGAGCTGGCTGTTTCAAGCAGATATGGCTCCTTTCCAGATTTCCCCGCTGTAGTCTAATTGGGGTCATGTTACAAGTCAATTTGGATGTGTAACTTTTGGAGATGGCATTAAACAATAGGGAAATTCATGCCAAAAGTGTATAGCTGATGGAAGTGAGATCCTGTCGTAAATTAATCTTTTAGATTAAAGTACAGTGTGTGCAGTTTTTTTTTTTCCTGCACAGATTGCACCAGCCACAAATTAAGTGCAATAGAGACTCCATTTCCAATTGAAAATCCTGAGATGAAAGAAGCCAAGAGCAGACTCACAAATGTTTTTGTTTTTTTTCACAAAGCAACTTAATTTCCTCTGATTCAAGAGACAGATAATGAGACTGTAGAGGAAAACAAGTCCATTCTCCTTGAAAAGTCAGTGTGAAGCTGAGGTGGCACAGTAAAGCTTTTTGACATGACAGTGTGCTCAGTTAAGGAACACACACATTTCTTGTGATTCTCTCTTCTAGGAAACATTAGGTTATACGATATTTTTCCTCATTTGCCTAGAACCTCTGAATTTCTAAAATCTGACATTGAAAAAGTTTAATCTTTTCAGTTCAATGACTGACATACAGCAAAAAAATGTTCTCTGTCAGGTAGTGATGTAACACTGCACTGTGGACTAGTTGAAAATAAAATTGTGTGATTCGTTCAGCCAGTTGAGTTGTTAAATAAATTGTGTGGTTGCCTGCATACGACCAATAAACTATGAATCCATGGTGTTCATGCGCAGCGTACCATGAACATGTCTGATTATTTGTGCCCTTAAGTCACACAGAGCAGCATTGTTCACCATCTCCCAGGACTGGCAAGGGGCAAAAAGTCAAACTCATCACTGCTGCCTTTTCAAACATGCAAGGACACTGACTTAAAGAGACACTACCCTGACTGTACTGTATTCAAATCAATTTCTTTTGTGCTGAGGCCGCAATCCCTAGCCCGTGTTCCTAGGTGTCTGTTCTGGCTCTTGGAGCGACATGACAGTTTACACAACAATGTGCACTCAATGGAATATTTCTTTTCATGGCTTAACGTTTGACAGCGGGTACCTGCACGAACCATGGATGTAAGGCTGGCTGACTGCCTGCCTGTATGCCACAGCCTCGCCTCTCCAATCCTGACCCCGCTCTCAGAAAAAAAATCTCCACGGCAGTATGGGATGATCGATTCAGCACAACCTAGCGGTTACCCAGATATGATTTATTTTGATTTAGTTAAACAAAGGTCTTTTATGGTCAACTGCAAAGGCATAGCAACCTTTGTAACCTTTAAAGCTAGGAATGGTTGACCAAAGGGGCACACTGAGTCATATAAAACCATTCAAAAATTACCAAGTCATGATCAGAAAATGTAATTTACTTACAAGGACACTTCATAAATATACAACAGAAGCCAGAATGGTTAATGCAGAATTATTTCGCTAAATGTCAACCTATTATTTCAATCACTTCCAACATGCATTTTGTGTATTTTTTGTTTTAATCTTCTTTTTTTTTTTAATTTGAATTTTTTCCAACCTCAGGATAGTCAATTCAATTATGTTTTCCAAAAAGTTTGAGTAGTGGTTCTCAACAATTGGGGCCGGCACTGCTAAGGTCACAATATGAATCTGCAGCTTGATTTTAAACTGGTCAGGACTCTGAAAACAAAAAGAAATTTATTCCACAACATCACTCACTATGGGCGCTTTCACACTAGAAAGTTTTGTACCAAGATCCATCAAGGTTCATGTTTTGCTACATTGTGATGCTTTTTTTTTCTTCACATTTGCAATCACATCAGCAAACTAAAGACCTTAAAGGTCTTAAAGATGGTGTTAGTCTGACATTAGTGTTTGTCCTCGATCTATGAAAAAACAGTTTCCTTTCATAGCCTCTCTATTTTGTTCACTCCGAAATTACCTGGAGAGTGTCACCAGATTTTTTTTCCAGTTGATTTTCCAGTTACGATGACAGCCTGATTGAACCTCATGTATTTGGTCCAAGTTTGAAAAATGTTTTCACGTAAGACATAATATGATTCTTAATGATATGTTTTACTCTTAATGATAATTGAAATTGCTTTAAATCAATTGTTGGTTGTGCGCCGCTACAATGTCCTGTATCAGTGCATACTGTGTTTTCAAGTGTTTTGTACCACAACTGCAGATCAAATTTCCCCTTCTGGGACAATAAAACTCTGAACTTAACTGTTCAGTCTGATTCAGGCTGAGATCACATCTTTGCATCCGACCAAGGATCGGCTGTTTTGCTTCACTTCATGGCCTGGGTAAGTTTCACATGGGTCATTTTGGTCTGGATCAAACTGAATCTGAAAGTCCACACGAAACAACTTTTTGAAAGCACCATAAAATAGAGGGCTGGTTTGGTCTAGGGGTGAAAGGCATTATGCAACATCCCTAGACTTTTGGTGCATGTCATTTTCCATCTCTCTCCCTCACTGTCTACAGTACCATCCACCAAAAATATATTATTCACAGATAAAGATGACACAAGCCAGACAATGATGGATGCAAAGATTGATGTTTTTACCATTCCTGTTCTATTTTAAAAGTAAAACAATCTACATGTACAGTATATATGTAATGAGATGACAGTTTGCTAATGTCTTTGTGTCTGAAAAAAGGTCTGAACGATTGAAGTAAACACAAAACGCAACAGCAAAGAAAGAAACTTTATGTGAGCAGAAATGTGTGGGGGTTTTGGCAATGATGCCTCTATGAAGGTTTAATGCACTGAAAGATTAAAAACACCACAGCGCGCCTCGGGAAATGGCATAATTAGAAAGTAAACCCAAATTCATTTAACTCAGACATGTGGGAATGACAATGCATATCAGAAAAAAATCTAGTCAACCCATACGCACACACCATCGAAACAATAAAACTGAAGTAAAACAACTTCTCCTTCTACCTCAGCGTGAGAGGAGCTGGAGTCTGCACATCGTTGAGCGACTGGAAACACAAGCCTGGTTCAGACTGCACCTGCTAGGCCTTCTCCATCGCTCAATATCCATCTCTCCGGGGAGACAACAGCCATGGCCTGCAGTGGCCCAGCAACTCCCTAGACGGCTCTGGAGCATCCCAGTCCCTCCCTGATCTCATCCATGGCACATTCATTTTCTCAAAAAATGACAGTTTCAGGTTACACGTATAATGGCATTAGTATTAAAGGCTTCCTCCTCTCTTTGTGTCCCACCATATAGAAAACAAACCTTCAGAGAGGCTGGCACGGTGCACACTTATCATTGTATTAGCACATAAGCTGCCCCTATCCCACTGAGTGGTCAATTGGGAGGGCAGCATGGCTCTCGAATTGATTTTCACAAAGAAGAAACACAGAGACAAACCAAATGAAAACAAGAGACTAGAACCAAAGGTAAAGTCTGAACAGAGATGGAGGTGATGAAGCACCAAAGCTATGTCAAACTGACAAAGGTGAGCCTTGCCGTAACCTCTTATCGGAAGGGAATGTTAGCAGATAATATGGACTCCTGGACCCCCCCGGGGATACAGGAACATATACTATATCACACACAAAGCCAAGACACATTATCTGTGTCATCACATCACCCTCTGTTAACACTGTTTGGGTCAGTGAGGACGCTTCAGCCCATTTTCACACAGGCAGAAGCCTTGAGGCCCCGCAGGCAAATTTGCTCCCCACTGACCCACTGCAGCATCCTTGTCAGCGTCCTAAATAACAAAATAAGCTCCAGAATAATTCAATTGTTTTGCTCGCAGGCAGAAAATGTTCAAAAAGCTGTTACAATAAAAATGCCATTTCCTCTAGGCAAATAGCATTTCACATTACAAAAGACAAATATTTGGGTATGAAAGAAATAATGTAAAAGTGTCAGGGGAGAGCTGAGCTTATTGCACGATGGTGACATGCTGCCTGTGCGTGTGTAACAGCGTAGCATAGTTTAAAGGAAAACAGAAATGCGAGAGAAGTGAAATGTTCAATCCTGACAAATCCCTCAACTCTCTCAAAGCAGAACTCCAAAGAGAAGATAATGCATAAAATGCTAAAGTGCTTCAAATATTGTTGATCTAATATATCTTTGTGTTGCTGTGTAGAGATTTAAATATATCATGGGCTTCCTTATACAAGCATTTCAGGACCTTGGGGTGTGAATGGGAGGGATTTTTTATCTGCTATTGAAAGCAAGCAAGCAGCAAATGGAAGAGGCTTGCAGAAGAAACAACAGCATTATTTCAAATGGCAGAAGCTGAAGCTCACAGGAGATTCAGTACACTGAATTCTCTGAGAATGAAAAGGAGTGAATGAAAACTGAATTGATTTCCTTTGAAAAACGGAAAGCAAAAAGGCAGGAATCTGTATTTCAATGAACAACAGGAATAAAATAAAAGTTGTGTGCTTGCAGCTGCAAACTTCGGGCCATTCAAGTAACCCTGCCTGCTGCTCAGACAAACAAACAGGAAGGAATATATTGTTTTTGGTACTGCCTTCTTCAGCTCACGACATCATGTTAAAATACACTGCATGTCCGTATCCACATGTCTTACATTACACAGCCAGATTGTGTTCTGACCTTTTGTTTGGGATGCAACAATGCTATGTGAATATGTCCACCACAATACCCCTGCGAATACACACAGTCAATTCCACTAAAATATTGTGGGCCAAATGTGGGCGAAGAAGAGAAAATATCAGTGACTTAATTAGTTCCAGCAGCAGTAGACTTACCTTTGAGAATGCTTTGGCCATGCAGTACGTCTCTGGAGACAATCACTGTGTAGAAGTTCTGGGAGAAGCCCGGTCTGCATGGGGGTTTGAGGAGCTGGCTTGCCTTACTCCCCTGAGGAATAGAAAAGATGGCCTGTTAAGCACTGGCAAATTGACTTGTGGCCAAAAAGTCACAAGCCGATCTCGTAGCATTTTGACACTGATGCCCAGCCTCTCGGGCTACAATGAGCGGTTTCAGACTACAGCATATTACACTTGGTGCTGTCACAGTGTGGAAAACCACATCTGGGACTTAAGATACCTGCTTTATTCACTGTAGCGGAACACCGGGTCTCATGACACACGCAATAAACTGAGGGAATAAATCATTTTAATGATCGTCATCATCATTATCACCAGCAGTGCAGATGTTGAATAACATACAAATTGTGACCATTTTTATTATCAGACATCAGCATTTTAAAAATGATGTCCATGGCTGGCAGGAAATATGAACACCCCAGACGTACATGCCTGCTGACTGAGGGGAGCAGCAATGCTTAGAGAAAGTGCGTGGTGAAAGAGAGCAGTCCAAAACGCCCTCTGCGCCAAATAAGGCTGCTGGTGAAGAAACATCCACAATGATACACCTCATTTATCACACCAATACATGTTTGAGAAATAAATATATGGCACTTTGTTTCATACTGTGGCAACTTAACATTTCCCAGAGTGCACATCAATGAAGCTTATCAAACTACCTCTGGCTCCATTTGGAAAACGAGGCACAAGTTTTAAAATAATTGAAAAGCGATTATAAATCACTGATTTGTTCTTTAACTCGTCCTTCCGGAACAACCACTGCGCCAGCTTGTAAACTTCTATAGAAAGCCCCAAAATGTATGACAGTGACGGTGCCTAAATGAAGTCGATCGCAGTGAACTGAACGAGAAGCCCGTCCAGAAACCACTGTCCTCTGCATTATTGGACCGCAGAAGATCGGGGAGAGAGGCTGAAGACACGAACGAACACAGTTATCAGTCACTTTTTTGTTTTGTTTTTTTGTTTTTTTTTTACACCACACCTAAATATTCTGGACCTTAAACGTCGCCGTATCAAGCTCAATTCCACGCATCATGTTGCCTTTAACGCAACGCTGCGGGGCAAAGTGAGCTTTTCATTGCCACTTTCAAGCGCAGCAAAAAGCCCTTACTAAGGACTACAGCAGTGCAGCTCTTCCACATTACACATTACACATTACACATTACAGTCGGCACAAACCAACTCATCTTACCGCGGAGGCGCCCACGAGGAAGGTCCACGCCAGGACGACGCAGCCAACGTTCATCTTCGCAAAACCGCCGGCCGGAGATAAAAGGTGGGAAGGGACGAGTTTTTCTCGCAACTCAGTAATTCCTGGAGCCCGGATCCTTCCTCTCGGGTGACGAGTGGAGAGAAAAAAGCCTTTCCTGCTTGTCTGGCGCAAAAGTGCCGCTGAGATGCTGCGCTCGGTCCAGAGGACTGAAGCGTCACTCCAGCACCTCCCACCACACGGAGGGCCAAGTCCTCAGCGTCCTCAGCGTCCGTGTGCGCTTCAAATCACTCCCTCTCATCGTGCCCCGTGCGCTTCTGGAATATACTGCTAGAGTTGGGGGGTAGAAAATGCATTTTCTACAATTTCCAGGCTATTTAGATTCATATTATAAGTTAAGCTGAAGCAAAGACGGGTCTGGCGGTGTGAGTGACAAGCAACCATCCGAGTCCTTTACGTGTCCATCAGCTAACTGGAGTCTATTTCACACCCCAGTTACCCCCTCTGCCCCTGATCCGCGGTAGAACTATATAGCAAGAGCTGCAGAGTTATTAGCTTTTTAAAACTAAAGCCGCTATGGTCAAACTGCTGCGAGATAAGATTCTGATGGTGACTGTATAAGGTATGAAATATGAAATAAAGCCCAGACCGCATCATGATCCACAGGAAATATGTCTATTTTGCCAAATACTATGGTCCAATATTCAGCTGAAAATTGTTCCACCAATGAGGGATTATTCCTTTGATTGTTATATATGAGCGACTTTCTTGGGTTATCTGCTTAATACTCTGCCTGGGAGGTTTTTAAATTTCAGACTTAAAGAAAATATTATAGTGGGCTTG
>KV751324.1:11310577-11328801 GCA_001698575.1 Mola mola | reverse complement strand
GCTTCTGCCCCCCATCCTGCAGCATCTCCTATTGGCAAGATGGTTAAAGCTGTGTATGTTATACATCTTACCCTATTGGAATTTGTGCTGCCCTCTGTACCTCCTTCCAGGTAGACATATGAAATATTGACTGTTCTCATCTAGGTCTGCAGCTCCCACCCCCAATTAAACACCACCTCCAGCTACTCTGCAATCAAAGTGCTGGCACAGCAAAGTGGAGAGAGGAAAGAGCAAGTGGGGAGGGGGTTGCAGAAAGACAGCCATGTATGAAAAAAACATGGAAAATCAATAAGCAGTAGCAAATTAGGTATAAAACAAAAAAATCATGCAGGGAGCTATTAAAAAGGTAAATGAAAGAAGAGGAAAATGTGAATTGAAATAGTAAGCAAATGCCAAAATGGCGTTACAAAGGAAGAAATATGTGAAAAAAAAAAACCCTACTCACTTTTGGATGTGAATATGAAGACATCTGCCACCCAGGGTGTGACAAGACAGCTGCTTGTGCAGTAATTCGTAATTATACACCCAAGTCTGCGGTATGTTGCCAAGGGCAAAATTCATCTCCTCACTGTACACTTGTATATTGTATCATCTACAGAAGCACCACAGGCAAGATTGCAGCAACACAGCCAGTCTGAACAAAACTGGACACTTGGTCTATCACTAAGATGTTCTCAGCGCAATAAATTCAGCAGTAGAGACAAAGCAGTCGCTTATAGCATATCCTGTTCCTGATCCTGATCCTGATCCAGGCCCCAAGTTTGAGCTCCTACTAGCACAATGATAATGACAGGATGATACGCACAAATTGTGCAATAGCCTAAATTTCATTTCATTTCATTTATAGATGAAGCTGATTAGAGTGTGAAAAGAAAAGTTGGCTTTCCCTTGGGAAAGACACATTAGAAGTGACGAATGCAGGAAAGGCTTCTCTTTTGTTCAGACTGTTTGGTTAAATGCAGTCTTCACTTATTTTCCCATCACAAGGAAATTATGAGGGCAGCATATGCCAAACATCATCAGTGCTGTCTGGGCAGAGCTCAGACAAACGCTGCATTTTATGAAATTACTGGCTTCTATAATTGGGATGCTATTAAATTAAATGTCAAAATTGCATTTTTCAGGAGACCGCCAGTCCCATTACAGAGAAATTTGGAGGCAAGACTGCACCTTTTTACTCATTAGTTGAAATGGGTGCGTTCAGCTTTATGCCTCAAAGACATGGGCAAAATGAGTCTATTGTCTTACATTAGGGGAGATGTAAAACATTTTATCAAGATGTTGCCAGTGTTTGAAAAGCTTAACCACCAGCATGTGTTGAGCACAGTTTTCCTCAATAATGGATTTATTATTAATTCAGCAGATGAGCAGTTATTCATTGCATTTTTAAAAAAAAAAAAATGGCTTTCACTTACAATTAAATGGATTAAAGCGGTTATACATACATACATGTTATACATGTATTTTAAACAAAAAACTTGATTTTTTTTTATTTAAAATATTTGGTGTCCCAATGATCCACCAGCAGCTCATCTTCTGGCCAAAAAAAACAACATTTTGCTTTAGTAATTGGTTAATAGTATAATATAGTATAATTTTAAATCAATGTATCTGTATACACTATAAGAAATAAAAAGTTGTTTTTTTAAATTTAAACAAGGATGGTTACATTTTTGATGATTCAAACTTTTCTTCTGAAGTTTAGTGAACTTAAAATTTTAAGCAGCCAGACACAGTGAAAGACTGTTTATGTCTGTTTATAGAAAAATAAATTTGTTAAAGCAAAGAAATACTTGAGTGAATCAACATAATGTAGGTCAGATATAAAATATCAACATCTTTAAAGGCTTTGCAAAAATACAAGGGGTTTTATATGAAATATAGTAAACCCAGAAGTCTGACAGAACTATAGTGTGAAAACAGAATTTGAGGTCACAGTATTCAATGTACCAATAAGGATTAATGTATGGATCAGCCACTTATTCTAGAAATTAAATTCAAAATGAAGCTTAACCAAACCATCTAGGCCAGAACTGTCATTCTTCTTTGACTTGAGAAAATCATTAACACCACTCAGGGTGTTTCACAGTGGGACTGTGCCCTGTTTTCATTCCAGACAGAATGACATTTGAATTTCACAAAATGCAGTGGACTAAACATAATAGTCTCTAAATGTTAACACAGCTGAGAGGAAGAAAGCACTGAAAAGAAATCCAATCATACATCTTTAGATGTAAACGCCGGTGATGGTGCATTTTCAGCAAGTGTTCATGGCCTTTCACCAAAAATGTAGTAAATCAATAAAAATATAATTCCCACCAAAAATAAAACTGAAAAGTATGTGTTTACCAAAACTAAAATCGAATAGATCAGCTAATAAAGCCCTGTAGAAATCTTTGGCAGTGTTTGGGTTTTGGCACTCCCCTGTTCTTTTGAACAATGGTGGAAGCTTATCAGAGAAACGCTGGGAACAACAACAATGGGAAACTCAAGGTATTGTGTAGTCAGTGCTAGTGAGAAAGTAAATGTTTGGCAGTGACAAAATGAAGACAGACATGCCTTAATAGTCCATTCTATATGGAGACAGAACAGAATGAAATACTTCTCATCCTTCAAGCCTTTTCTTTTACATGCAAAAAAATATTTAAAATAATTCAATTCAATTTCTATTCCTTTGTGTGCAGCTCATTAAGTCTCATTGAGTATGGTGACAATCTATAAACCCTTATGCTGATGACACAGTACTTTATGCCTTTGGTCCCTCTCCTCCTCCCCCATTTTTTGAGAGAAATAAACAAATTAATAAAATTGAAAATCACTCAGTATAGTACATACCTCTGCCACCAGCGTAAAATTTCAATAGAAAATGAAATAACTCAAATACAAAAAAGCTACAATAGTTAGCATCAAGCTAATTAAAATGCACCCAGATCTAGATCTAAGTAACTACCAAGATCCAGGATTAGGAACCAGATCAGCTCTAGATCTCTTAAAAAATTGTAAAATGTGTTTCATGCGCCAATTCCTGTTTGACACAAGTTTAATAAAATCTGCCTATTAGTTTTTATGTTTACTTTCATGACACTGATCCTGATCAGGAATCCAGATGGGACTCGAGAGGTCAAAACTTATCTTCTTTCATATATTTCCAATTTGTTTATATGTTAAGTTATAATTTTTACGGTTGTTTTCGCCAAAGGCTGGGGCTAAGATACCACACTGCCAAATTTCCAGAATCTGACTCACATGGGTTCAGTCATTACACCACTTTAGGAGGCTAGCTGCCACTCATTCATTCCTATTGAAGAAATGAACACGATCACAGATCAGGGCAACTTCCTTCATCCCTTAGTCTCCAAAGTATTGATTTGTCCCATTTTCACGAGCCACATTTCTTCTGGAAACTTTGACACTAAAATGGCATTTTCAGCATGACAAATCTGGAAAAATTAACTTTGGTTGAGACCTTAGTTTGCCTCAAAAATACTAATGAGCAAGAGCTTTTTCTTATCTGCCTTACAAAAAAATCAGATCTCAAGATCTGTGGTGAGCATAGTGAGCTCACAGATTACAAAAGGGGGGCAAAATTTAATGGTCATCTGCATCAAGTGTATTGCTTCCCTCAGCAGTGGGTTACAGTCAAAAATGTCCAAAACTGATGAGCAGAAGAGGCGCTATTTCATACCATAGATGTGTTTTTTAGTGGGGTATCATGCTCCCCAGTCCACTTTTGCTTTTGGCAGTGTCCAAGCTGCTACAAGTAGCCTTTTGCTGACTTCGTGAATCACAATCATACCAATCGGAGACGCTAGAGGGAGGACAATCATCCCTTTCCAAGCAGAATCGTTATATGTATTGGTGTAATTACCGAATTTCATCTTGACGGTTGTGGTGGTGCATTTTTAACCATTCTGCCAACTGTTTTTGTTGAGATATTCTCTGTGAGAAATTCCCCTAATCTCCAGTTTCTACAGGCTGCACGTGGCATAAATGGCATGATTGAATAGAATACAGCTATTGTTAAGATTAATCTATGACTTGCCTTCTACATGTCAAAAGATCTGATATGAAAAAATGCCTTTTGCATAAGTAAGCCAGAACAGAAAGTGGCAGCTTGAAGCGTAGCTAACCAGGAGAACAGTGAGGAGAAATCCTTGCATCACCTCAGCCCAGTCTTGTTAAACCTTGTATTCAAAGCCCCGGCTTTTGTTATTCTGTGCTTGTTTCTTATTGTGCTTGGTGACTCTATTTTGCACTGTCTGTAAAGCACTCTCTAGCCTTTTTAGATGTATTTTGATATGGAAGGGCAGGTAACAGTGGTCTAGCACAAGCACAAGTCTATAACAAAGAGTGGAGAACCCACCTCGACCATTTCCTCCTACGCTGAGGTGCACCTGAGAGCAGCTGTGTTTGGTGTTTGATTTGATAGGCCTCATTCCTTACAGTTAAGGTGTTTCAAATTATGATTTTAGTAATAAAACTGTTGAACAATAAAATATGTTTATAGTATTAAAATATCTGTAACAGATGCTGATTTAAAACTGTGTAACAGTAAATGTTCCTTTACCTTTATCACTCTAAAATGTTAAAGGATTGATTTTAAATATGAAATTGCAGAACAGTGAAATAATCAAATCCATTAAAATGTTTGCATGATTTCAAAGTAAAAACTGTAATCTCATTTAAAAATTTTTTTTTTAAATGGCATCAAAATAAAATGTTTTATTTGATAGAGTCTCCATGATTAGTGAAGGCTGGACGTACTTGGAGTGATCATTAAAGTGTTTAAGCTAAGAAATAAGGTATCTTGTAGAACTTTTCAATTCAGTTCCTGTTTGTTCTTGAATGCAAAATAAGTATTTAATAATTATTTATTTATTATTTATTTATTGTTTATTTTACATAAACAGATTCCCGTAATCTGCATGTCACTGATCAACAAGCAACTGTTAGTCCAGTGAGGTATATTATTCAATGTTTATGGTTCATTTAAATGTTTTTGTAAAGTTTCTGTGTTTGTACGCTCATTTCTTTTTTCTTTTTTTTGTCTTTAAAGAGGATTGTTCAGAGGAGCCAACCAATGTTTTCCCCATATTTAAGATTTTTGTATATTTTTATACAAACTGTTTGAGAGCCATTTGTTATTATCTTGTTGGAGGTTGTTCTGCTGTATTGGGGGGTCTGGTAGAGTTGTTACCCTGTATGTGTTTTGTGTGAGTTGAACCACTGTGGGAATTATGTTTTGTATATAGTCAGAAAAAGGGTGCATCATAATAACAGGACATCAAACAGGACAGGGCAGGAAAATACATTAGGAGTAGGTGAGGGGTAATTAAAATTCTTGACACAATCACTCTGTTGTAAAGAGTTTATCTGAAAATACAATGAGTAACTGCAGACATCTTGGGATTTATTGCCACACGGTCATGAAGAATATTTTTTACTGTCCTGTTTCCACCTAACCTCAGGTTATATAAGTGGTGGCAAACTTGAGCTTGCTAACGTTATTTATGTATTCATAACTCTACATTCCTCTGATACAAGCAGTTTACCAATCCTTTTTATTCTGCTGAGTTGCTTATCTTTGGTTGGTTTTGGTTCATTAACTACCTTGTAAGATTCCCTCACTGAAAGCTGGTAAACCCAAACAAAGCTTGAGAGAAACTGTCAATTTAAAGGTATATTTTTGGTATAGCTGTCTCTGCCTCCAGTTCATGGGTTGTGTATGTTGAAGTTGCACTGGTTAAACTGAGAATACAAGTTGTCTGCCAACCTTTTGAGGCAAAGACATTGTGATTTCAAGTTCTGTCTTCAGCATTTGGCTAAGAGTTATATTTCTTGATGAAATGAACCTTACGTAATTTTTTCCCTAAAAAATTATATTTGCAGTTATTAGTATGTAGTATGAGTATGCAAGTTTCTATTCTTAATGTCACAAATCACACTTTTTGCCTTGTGTTTTATCTCTAAGTTTCTTTTCTCATTTGTATCGTTATAAGTAAGATTATGCAAAAACTACTAGATGGATTTGGATGAAAAATTGGACCAGATTTGACCCATCTTTAGCTCCTGTCAAATTTTGCAGGTGATCCAGATCACCAGGAATATGTTTTAAAAGATTCTTTCACATAGGGATGGCACTTTTGGATGTTTTACCTTTTAATATAAAAAACTGAGGTAGACCACCCATTCCTACTAAATAGTGAAATTATGATAAGATATGATCAGAATGCTGCCATTAAGGATTTTTTTTTGGTGAATAACTTCAGAACCACTGCTTATATTGACAAAAATATAAATTAAGAGGTCAAGGGATATACATAAATATCACAAAAACTTTTGGTGATTTTTGCAGGATGATTAACCCGTTGAGGTGATTGTTCAGCCTTGGAGGAGGTTTGCAATTTCAAATTGCTCTTGTTAAACAGATCAAGCCTAAAATTAAATAACTGTTTCCACATTGTTCATCCATAGCTGATGTGTTTTTAATTCTTGGCTGGCTTCTTCAATTTGAGTTGGCAGATAACACAGCAGTAGGCAGGGCTACCGTGATTTGGGAGGATAAGTTTATGTGCCAGCACACCAGTGTGGATACAATAACAAAATGGAAGTGTTTTCCTAGTCTGTAAGCCAGAACTAGTCATTCATATGCAGGCTAGTTTGACCCACTATCAGGTGTTTATACAGACATCACTTCATTAGCTGTGAATGATGCCGGACATATGAACGGCCCCACCATCTGCTCCCTGAGCCTCGCCAAGGTTAAATATTCTTTGGCAAGATGGAGAGGAAGGCAGCAGTGAAATGCTCAAGCAACAATTGTTTAAAAAGGTTGACTTAGTGAGAATAGAAGGAAAAATGCAATATTTCATATGCCCTTTAAAGGACTAAGGGCTACTGAATAATATACTCTCCAGCTAAAGTAGGGAAAACATTACTGATTCAGCCACTGACCAGAAGAAAAGCGAGGAAACACTAAAGTGGAGAGATTTGTTTCTCATACAAATGGGATAGTCATTGCTTGTTTTGTCTATGCTTGGATGAGTATATGTGCGGACTAGCTGTTGCTACGACAACAGTTTCTGCTATTTTTTTTTTTTTAATATTTCATTATCAGAGGTTATTTTGGGCAAGTAGCCCTAACACATTAAATACATATTAATTTAACTGTCAAAGCATTATGGTTGTTTAATGCATGAGGATTTCTTGATATCCACCTTAATTTAAAGAGCTGTTCAGCCTCATTTCACACTGACATTGTGGAACAAACACAGCAGTAGGGCCAAACAGCCTCAATGGAAATCAGGAATTGCTGCAAAGAGTCTTTGCACATCAAATGCTGACCCCGACATAGGGGTCACCTCTGAGAATGGGGGGTTGGCTAATTCGACTAATTATCCTGGCAGATACTGATGAGTTCTTCCATTAACAGGGTCACCCTCCCTTTCCCAGAGTCCCCATGTAAAAAATACAATTAGAAATAGCACTGAAATCAAATGTGTGTGTCTTCACTTTTACCTGTTTTATTTCTGAGGATGCGCTGAATTAATGTTATTAATGTTAATTTATATCACCAAAATATTGATATTCTGTGAAAAGATACTTGCAAAACGGATTTGTCTGAAAGTGCCTTGGGGAAGAAAAAGACACGTCTCCGATGGATGAGCCAAATACAGTGGCTCATCTATCGTGCCCACTGCTATGACAATGTTCCTGCTAACAGCACACCTTTGTACAGTTTGAGCCATCAAGATACTTTCATCTTCCTTCAAATGAACAGGATCACATATTCAAGGCCATTATGCTTTAGGGGTGAGGAGGCTCAAACATCAATTTACCGTAAGGCTGATTTAGGGCCATTTAACCCTCTCTTGCAGACATAATGGAGCCAACTGGATTTTTCTCCTTTGAGTTGGAACAACTTCCTAGGACCTTTACTGTGATGTATTATAATGTCTGCATTTCATCTGTCATTTCAGCTCTCATTAGGAAAGAACTTCCATGGCAACAGTCTAATTGTGCATACATGTGTGTAGCGTGTGGGGGACAGACTCTCTCTGTTTGCACCTGTCTGTGTGTATATTTGTACTCCTGCTAGTGAGACTGAAGAAAAGCATGCAGAGATGTTCTGCTGATCTCATGACCCTCCTCAATTTACATGGAAAAAAATTACAGCTGAGGCTGAGCGAAGTGACTCATTACAGAGAAAAATAAGAGGGAGGGGCTTGAAGAGGATCGTATCACACTGAAACAACAGAATTGAATGGATGAGTGCTTAGATGAAGTGCAGCAGATCATCTGTGCACTTTGATAAGACTAACAGTTTCCTTTTAGGCAAGGGTGAGAGCGCCACTGGAAAATGGCAATGATGAAATTCATTCTGTTGCTCTATTCATCTTGAAGAATTTTGCTGCGAGTTAGTAGCTACATAAGCAATTCATCTTATTTTTTGCCTCTTGCAAGACAGAATGCACATTTACCCATTTTTGATGATTATAGAATTTCAAAGCAGCCAATAAAAAAGGAAACAATCTTCAACAGGGGCCAGACAAAGTGCGGTTCAAAGACTTCTATGATGGTGAATAATAACAAGGACTTGTGTACCCTGCCCGGAGGGATACCGGGACCCCACCCTGGAGCCAGGCCTGGGGAAGGGGTCCGTAGGCGAGCGCCTGGTGGCCGGGCCTTTTTCCATGGGGTCCGGTCGGGCTCAGCCCGAAAAGGAAACATGGGTCCGTCCTCATGTGGGCCCACCACCCACAGGAGGAACCATAGAGGTCCGGTGCTATGTGGATCGGGGGGCAGTCAAAGGCAGGGGCCTTGGCGGTCCGATCCCCGGTTGCTGAAGCTGGCTATCAGAACATGGAATGTTACCTCTCTGATGGGGAAGGAACCTGAGCTTGTGCGTGAGGTGGAGAGATACCGGCTAGATATAGTCGGCCTAACCTCAACGCACAGTTCAGGTTCTGGAACCAGTCTTCTTGAGAGGGGTTGGACTCTGTTCTATGCTGGAGTTGTCCCAGGTGGGAGGCGGAGAGCAGGCGTGGGCTTATTAATAGCTCCCCGGCTCTCAGCCAATGTGTTGGAGTTTACCCCCGTGGACGAAAGGGTTGCTTCCCTGCGCCTTCGGGTTGGGGAACGGGACCTGACTGTGGTTTGTGCCTATGCGCCAAATAGCAGTTCAGAGTACCCACCCTTTTTGGAGTCCTTGGAAAAGGTACTGGAGAGTGCCCCTACTGGGGACTCCATCGTCCTACTGGGAGACTTCAACGCTCATGTGGGCAATGACAGCGAGACCTGGAGGGGTGTGATTGGGAGGAACGGACTGCCCGATCTGAACCCGAGTGGTGTTCAGTTATTGGATTTCTGTGCTAGTCACAGTTTGTCCATAACTAACACCATGTTCAGCCATAAGAGTGTCCATAAGTGCACTTGGCACCAGGACACCCTAGGTCGACAGTCAATGATTGACTTTGTAGTCGTATCATCTGATCTGCGACCGTATGTGCTGGACACTCGGGTAAAGAGAGGAGCAGAGCTGTCAACTGATCACCACCTGGTGGTGAGTTGGATCAGGTGGCGGGGGAAGAAGCCGGACAGACCAGGTAGGCCCAAGCGAATAGTGAGGGTCTGCTGGGAACGTCTGGCTGAGGACCCTGTGAAAATGGTCTTCAACTCCCACCTCCGGAGGAGCTTCAACCACATCCCGGAGGTAGTGGGGAGCATGGAGTCTGAGTGGGCCATGTTCCGCGCTGCCATTGTCGAGGCGGCTGCTCGAAGCTGTGGTAGCAAGGTCGCTGGTGCTAGTCGTGGCGGTAATCCCAGGACCCGCTGGTGGACACCAGAGGTGAAAGGGGCCGTCAAGCTGAAGAAGGAGACTTACAGGTCATGGTTGGCCTGTGGGACTCCCGAGGCAGCAGACAGCTACCGGCAGGCCAAGCGATCTGCGGCTCGGGTGGTCACTGAGGCAAAAACCCGGGTGTGGGAGGAGTTTGGTGAGGCCATGGAACAAGACTTCCAGTCGGCGCCGAAGAAATTCTGGCAAACTGTTCGGCGACTCAGGAGGGGAAAGCGGAACCCCGTCCACACGGTCTTCGGTGTGGGAGGGGAGTTGCTGACCTCAACTGAGTCTATAGTTCGGCGGTGGAAGGAATACTTCGAAGATCTCCTCAATCCCACCAACACGCATTCTGAAGAAGAGGCAGAGCCGGAGGACTTTGGGCTGGGCCCTCCCATCACTGGGGTCGAGGTCGCCGGGGCTGTCAAACAACTCCGCAGCGGCAGCGCCCCGGGGGTTGATGAGATCCGTCCCGAGCTCCTGAAGGCTCTGGATGTTGTAGGGCTGTCATGGTTGACACGCCTCTGCAACATTGCGTGGACATCGGGGACTGTGCCTTTGGAGTGGCAGACAGGTGTGGTTGTCCCCCTTTTCAAGAAGGGGGACCAGAGGGTGTGTTCCAACTACCGGGGAATCACACTCCTCAGCCTCCCTGGGAAGGTCTACTCCAGGGTGCTGGAGAGGAGAGTGCGGCTGCTAGTTGAACCTCGGATTCAAGAGGAGCAATGTGGTTTTCGTCCTGGCCGTGGAACACTGGACCAGCTCTATACCCTCACGAGGGTACTGGAGGGGGCATGGGAGTTTGCCCAACCAGTCCACATGTGTTTTGTGGATCTGGAGAAGGCTTATGACCGTGTCCCCCAAGGTATCCTGTGGGGGGTGCTCCGGGAGTATGGGGTAGATGGCCTTTTGTTACGGGCTATTCAATCTCTGTATTGTCGGAGTCAGAGCTTGGTTCGCATTGCCGGCAGTAAGTCAGACCCGTTCCCAGTCAGGGTTGGTCTCCGCCAAGGCTGTCCTTTGTCACCGGTTCTGTTCATAATTTTTATGGACAGAATTTCTAGGCGCAGCCAAGCGGCGGAGGGAGTCGGGTTCGGTGGCCTCCGGATTCCGTCTCTGCTATTTGCAGATGACGTGGTCCTGTTGGCCTCATCGAACAGTGACCTCCAGCTCTCACTGGGACGGTTTGCAGCTGAGTGTCAAGCGGCGGGGATGAGAATCAGCACCTCTAAATCTGAGGCCATGGTTCTTAGCCGGAAAAGGGTGGATTGCCCACTCTGGGTCGGGGGAGAGTCGCTTCCCCAAGTGGAGGAGTTCAAGTATCTCGGGGTCTTGTTCACGAGTGAGGGGAAAATGGAGCGGGAGATTGACAGACGGATTGGAGCAGCGTCGGCAGTGATGCGGACGCTGAAGCGGTCCGTTGTGGTGAAGAGAGAGCTGAGCCAGAAGGCAAAGCTTTCAATTTACAGGTCAATCTACGTCCCAACTCTCACCTATGGTCATGAGCTCTGGGTAGTGACCGAAAGAATGAGATCGCGAATACAAGCGGCCGAAATGAGCTTCCTTCGCAGGGTGGCTGGGCTCAGCCTTAGAGATAGGGTGAGGAGCACGGACATCCGGGAGGAGCTCAGAGTAGAGCCGCTGCTCCTCCGCGTTGAGAGGAGCCAGTTGAGGTGGTTCGGGCATCTGGTCAGGATGCCTCCTGGACGTCTCCCTGGGGAGGTGTTTCGGGCATGCCCATCCGGGAGGAGACCCCGGGGCAGACCAAGGACACGCTGGAGAGATTACATCTCTCGGCTGGCTTGGGAACGTCTTGGTGTCCCCCCGGAGGAGTTGGTGGAAGTGGCTGGGGAGAGGAGCGTCTGGATGTCCCTGCTCAGGCTGTTACCCCCGCGACCCGGACCCGGATAAGCGGCAGAAAACGAAACGAAACGAAACGAAACAATCTTCAACATTTCAAACATGCACAAATGGCATTCAGTCTGGATCGATGTATGAGAAATATTCTTAACAAGAGGCACTGGGGAGGTATTTTCACACCGCTCTGGATAAGCGGCAGAAAACGAAACGAAACGAAACGAAACAATCTTCAACATTTCAAACATGCACAAATGGCATTCAGTCTGGATCGATGTATGAGAAATATTCTTAACAAGAGGCACTGGGGAGGTATTTTCACACCGCTCTTGAATGTGTGAAAGCAGTTTAACCTTACACCTTGAGGGATTTTATTTCACAGTTTTATTTATTTGAACTACGCTATCAGCATAAAACCAAGTCAGACACCAGGAAGAAAAGCTTTCATTTAAACAGCGTGTGTATAAAAAAAGGAAACCTCTGGCACCATGCTCCGCCAGCAGGAAGGTAAGTGGAGTGGGCTGAGGCAGTGGGGTTCAGGTGATGGAACAGAGGAGGAAACGAGTAGAGAAAGGCATTGCTCTCTGTGGTGAGCCCGTGACACTGCCAGGCCCCCTGCTAGGCCCCGTTTTCTGCCTGTCAGGCAGCGGCCTGGGATGGCACAGACAGGCAGGCAGTGGACTCACACATGGAGATGAGCCCCAGAGAGGATGAGAAGGATATATGAGAGATTAACTAGTTCAGATCTATGTCAGGTCAGAAGCTCTTTCAAGGGCTTTGAAAGGACCCCTCTTTTGGACACACAACGTAGCAACGTAGTGGACATAGAGTAGGGTGAATGAAAGAATATGCATAATAAAGCATAAAAACAACAGAATAAAAGCACAAAACAAATACAAATAAGGGCCAAATTACATAGAAGTGAAAATTTAGTCACAAAGCAAGCAGAACCTTGTAGATTTTGCCTTGAGAAAGGGTGTAAAAAGCATATTTTCATTTGGGAATCTTTGGGATAATTTCATTGGTTATTTATTTATTTAGAATATTTAAAACAAGTTCCCATTTACAATAGGTGTCTGCAATGGTGATTTGCTGTGTAGCTCCCGAAATGCTTTGTGGACAAAAAATATCTGAGTCTGTCATCTGAATATCTGGTGGAATGGGGATGACCAGATAATAATGTTTATTTAACAAGATCAGTTATTACAGTGATATATCCTGGCACATGAAGGGTCTTTATAGACAGATAGACATCTTTATTTAAGTAGGGGGGGAAAATGAATTACAACTAACCATAATTTTTGTAGTTCATTTATCTGCTAAATAAATGGAATGAAGTTAAACAAGTTCAAGCTCTATCCACTTATTTCTTTCTGAACAACAATGAAACAAAGCAAAACAAAGACAAGCTATGCACTCCTCTATTTAATTCAATGGATCACACATTTTAATATTTTATGCTTTTTTTTTTTTTAAATGCAGGAAAAAATAAATGTTAAAGTTAAAGGACAAAACTTGATGCTCAGAATTTTTTACTCATCAACTGATTAGATGAATGTAGGTAGCATTTGTCAATACAATTGTATAAGAGTGAAACTGGTTTTGAAAATATAATTTGTAGGTGGACAGACATCCTTGTCTACATGTGTTCATCAAATGCAGTCAAATATTGCTGCTCCTTCATGAGGATATGTTTCTCTCACACAGTGGCAGTGTTGTGAAAAAGAATTTACAGCTAAGACAAGTATAACTGCTCTGTATAACTAAAAAGTGAACTCATCCTAAAAAAGTAATACTTATGGGCTACTTTAAGTCAGTCTTAAAGTAATAATAAGACAGATATTTCAACCAATTGAAAAAAAGCTTTATTAACATGCATGCATAAATATAATTAGTGATCATAGTGTCACTGCGTGTCCCAAACACATTGCCTTGTTTAGGCAATGTTTTGACAAGAGCCTGATACAGTGTAATTTGTTGTTTTTAAGATAGACTTGCTATATGATTCACTAAACTTAATCATTGTAATTCCAGTCCTTTTGGATCAGGGCGATACATTCAGTGGTCGTCATGAAAACAATCCTGTCCAGTTACCACAGGGAAGAGATGGTGTGAAAATCTGACATGTTGTATTCTGTTTGAGGATGGCCTTAATCCTCAAGTCACCCTCAAGTTGGTGTTCACCACATGCAGAAGTTAAATATTGAACAGCCGAGCAACACAGAGCAGGGAAAAGGGCACATGCACATAAAAATATATTGAGTAAAGCACAAACTTGCAACACTTCAGTGGGCACATACACACACTCCTCAAAGCTTGTACCATGGATGAAAGCTGATATCAGGCCCTGTTTCCAGCAAGGAGAGGTAGGGGGACATACTGTCCAGGTTCTTTAACACCACAGACCTGACAACTCCATGAGCTGAGGAGGTAGACAGTTTCTCCCCATGCAGCTCTTGTTCTCCCCTTCCTCGTACGTACACACACGCACACACATACATGCACACAGAAAGAATCCCTGACCTCTGTGGTGCGAAACGAAGTGCCGGGGAGGGAGGTAGGGTGCAAAGTAAAGCGAGAGAGCTGTCAGAAGAATCCATCCAACACACACTTGACAGCATGGAAGTTCATATGCTAGCCCTCGTCATGCAGGCAGAGCACAAGGGGCGTACGTCTCAATCCAAGCAATTCCGTGAGCAGGGCACAGATCAGTGCACATTCTCCATATGTCTGGTGTCAGAATGTATTCTGCAGCTAAACATGAAAAACCCATTTGCTCTAGTCCCTTTTTCATATTTGCACTTGGATTGATTGTGGAGAAGAATGTTGTTTTGAAAGTAAAGGTAACTCCTAAGAAATGCTTTAGGTTTGTGCATAAAAGTTTAAGACATGCTTTGCTACAATGATAGACCTTAGCCACGATTAATGGAATCCGTTCAGGTTGTTGTGTCACAGTATCTCAGAGCCCAGGGCTGTCTACGGAAATCGTTTTCATATTTTAAAATTGATACCCGCTCTCTTCTCCGCCTGCCTTTCTGTGCAGATCTGACCTCATCAAATATACAGTATGAACATGGACTGGTCATGTTGTTTTCTTCTTGATCCTGTTCACACTGTATCTGCCTGCAATGCAAAAGTTTACTAATCGGCAGTGAGTTATAGCAATAATAACCAAGCTTCCTTATAATAAGGTAAGAAATTCAATGTACTGTCAATTGGGCCAGATTAATGCTGCATCTTGTTCCCCATAGGGGGCGATAATTGAAGGTTTCTGCAAATATTGACTTATGCTTAGTGAACATCTGTTGACTGCATCCATTAATTATAAGTTTTTTCAATTAACAAAGTAAGCATTGAGAGGCCCACAACAAGATTCCATTTGCTCTCTGATGAATGAGGTGCCAGCTTTCCCCTCAACACCAATTACGATTATTTTGCATTTCCAACTATTTTACATTTCCACCGACTACTTTTAATATGCTTTTTTTGTAAATCCAGCATAAACTCTCTGAAGCAAGTGAACTCTGATCCTCCAGAAAAGGATGCAAGTTTATTACCAAAACCATCACGCAAGCCACCTTTGCACAAGTGATGCCCTTTGTTAAGCCCAAAGGAAAATCTAGCTGTTGTATTTCCATTGAAAACCCACACACTTGGCCTTTTCTCTCCATGGAAATGCTGCAGCACAGACCCTGTGTGGTTCAGTGAGTAGGGGTTGCAAAGGATTTGTAAAAGAAAGAATGGAGAGAGATCGGAGCTTTTGTCTTTCCTTCATAGTAATGTATCTCTTTCTGAAGAGGAAAAAAAATCAGAGAATAGGTTGAGGCATGGATATTAAAGCAGGCTTCAGACAGGTCTGAATTTCAGGATATCTATGCTGACACAAACCACCAAATTGAATTCAGTGCAACTGAATCCCCCTTTTCTCTGCTCTGAAACTCCCCCTCTTTTATCGCCGCCAGAGAAGAAAATCAATGGTGCATGTATTGATATTAATGTTTGGCATTATGCGTCTAAATGAAATCATAGCAGCATAAGGCCTTTATTAACGACATGTGCTGAAATCAAATTACCATCTCGTTTTCTCTCTCAGGTGGCCTTCAGTTACGTAAACCGAATTGACGGCTTTTATTCTTCATCTCCTTCACAACTGGGCTTTTTGAGAAGGAAGAGCAGGCTTCATTTAATGTGTTGAAGTGGGACTTACCAGATGGAAAAGCAAAACCCTCATTATTTCATTCACCCCTGTCCATCTGACTCCCAATTTTTTCAAAAACAAACACAATGATATGGGCACATACTTGAGGTCAGCTGAATGAAGCAGGAAGCTAAACAGCTCAGTGCTGACGTGTTTAACAACCACCCTCCTACCACCACTCCTTGATGGATACAGCAGCAGTGTAGTCACAATGCATTATCAATAGATTGGTTCGAACAATACACATTGTGTTTGTTTCTCATTATTCTCAAGGATTTCAAAACATAACATGCTCATCATAGTCAGTTGCTTAGTGTTTGTTCACATCAGCAAGAAGCACATTCATGCTTGTATATTGTTGTTCAACAAATAGCACAATATATATATATATTTTTACAGCATTTAGGGCAGCAAATGGATATTGAATAGATTATTTTTGCAGCTGAAAGGGTAACACCACCAGTGCACAAGCTGCCAGCTATGCAAAAATAGCCTAAGAGGACCTGGAAAAGGTGTTAAAAGGGGATAAAAAAAAATATGGTGTTTTAAGTAATTGAATTTAGGCCAGAATAGGGAAATAAAAACTTTAACTAAATTCTATAATAATTATATTTTTCTGTTTACATTTAAAGATGAAATATAATTCCCTATTACTGGATATTACACCTATTGTCACGCTCATAAAATGGCAGAGCATTTCCATCAGATTTTATAAAGGAAAAATACTCACAAGTATGCTCTGGTAGAGAGTGCAGGTAAACATGCAGGTTACAATACAAAACAAGAAACGAAAAGATGAAAAGAAATGATGGTGACTGGAACATGTACAGTGGGCTGAATAGGTTGAAATGGGAAACCAGAGATTTGTCCAGGCTGTACCCTACCTTCACCCAATGACACTGGGATAGGCTCAGGTCCCCCCTCTAGACCCCTTACAGGGTGAGCAGTAGAAAATGGATGGATAGATGGATGGGAAACACGTGAATGAATGAGTCAAGAAGGTCAGATAAATGCAGGACTGGCTGTGTATAGTGAGATCAGGGGAGGAGATGGGCACGGATGGACATACGACTGGAACAGGAAGGAAAGATGAATGGAGGATGGAGGATGGTGGAAAAGTATCAAAAGCCAGATTGTAAACATCCCCCTTCAGTGTGGACAGTTGGCACTGTGCAGGATGGGTGGAAGGGGTCTGGGAAAGGGATTCAAGTGGAATAGGACCACATGAGAAGGAATCCTCCACCACCTAAGAAGGAATCCTCAGGTGGTGGACCTGGGTCAGAAGACAAAGGCAGGGCATTTATAAATCAAGACAAAACAGGTGTGGGTGACAGCTGTTTGCTTGCGATGCATACATGTAGAACACATCTGGTGGGCCAGCTGGAAGATGACCAGAAGTTCAAAGCTTTTCAGGAAGCAGGACAGATGGAATCACTGAAGAGGTTGGTATTCAGGCTAGTGCCAAAGACATCATCTTCAGTTGCGTCTGCAGACATGCTTCGCTCTTTCTCTCCCTGCTGTTTCCTAGTAGTTACCTTGCTCATCTGGGTCAGTCTTTTTAGATATATGTACATACAGTATATCACTATGGGAATTACTTACTAATAGACACACATCAAATTGTTTGTATGTTTGATAGCGTGGTACATGGAAGATTAGTTGAATCCTCCATGCCTTGCCTCTTGACCCGAAAAATAAAGGAGAGTCCAGGGGTTGAAGATTACTG
The DNA here is from genome assembly GCA_001698575.1 of Mola mola. Classification (NCBI taxonomy): domain Eukaryota; kingdom Metazoa; phylum Chordata; class Actinopteri; order Tetraodontiformes; family Molidae; genus Mola; species Mola mola. The sequence continues at coordinate 11,311,182 of KV751324.1, read as the reverse complement.
CGGGACACCAGAGACAGTCCAGCAGTCCAACACTAGCAGCCGAGTTGGTAGAACCATTTTTCAGCTGTAGCACAGGAACAGGAAACAGCTGGAGGTCCAGCCGAGTGTCTGCCAAGATGGACTGAACTAGAGGACTAAGGGGATGATCAATTGAGGGTCGAAAAGTGTTGACCTTGCATCCCGTTTAGGACCAGGAGCATCATTTCATACAGTAAGCAATTGTGGCTGTAGACTGTTATCACACATCTAGTGCAAAGCTTAAAAAGAGATGAATGCTTGAGGTAATTTTGGTAACTGACACAACATATCAAATTCAGCTGTGAAATTTGCCACCTCCTCAGCCTCAGTAACAGAGAATGATGATAATGTAGACCCAAATCCAAGCTTGGTAAAGTTCCTTTGAAAGTCTATGGCTCCCATTCTAGGTGCTTCTCCATCTAAGCTAAGACAGTAAACGTCTATTCATAGCATGAAGGGAAAGTGATGTCTTACATAAACACTGTAGAACAAAAATGAACATTTTTAAGCATTTTGAACAGAAATAAATATAAATAAAGAAAATTAAAACGACTGAAAATTGCCAAACATGTCTGTGATTTGACTTA
>KV751324.1:11295135-11310556 GCA_001698575.1 Mola mola | reverse complement strand
TTAGTATGTTTTAAATACAAAATTGTTAATTATTTTCTTAAAAAACATATATGAATTTTGAAGATTAAACGGTTATTTACTGTAATCAACAAACTCTTTAAAGATCCATTAACTGGACTATGATTAAAAATGTGAAGACAAATCCATGTGATTGATGTTGTAAATAAGGAGTCCTTTTCATCCTCCCTCAGACAGATGACAAATTACAATGCGGGCATGGAATCATCCATTAAACCTTCTTCAGACCAGTACTTGGTGCTTATGAGCCAGGGTTTTCAATATTCATATCAAATCTGAATAAAAGCATGAACTTGTTAGGCCTGGATGCATTTAAATATTGAGTAGCCTTCCATCATTTCTTTCCTGGGGCCAGCTCTTGAGATGAAAGGTAAAGGACTGGAAAGGCCAGGTCTGGTCAAGTGATTCAAAAGTGCTGATATCTACATCTCTTTGAAAATCAAATCCATTGCCTTTCTCATCAGGGAATCCATCTTTGATATTTCTTTCTTCTTGTCAACATAATGCTCAGCTTTCTCCTGCTCTGTTATGGGAAATGCAGCTCCAATAATAATAGAAACTGACCAACTGATTCTAAGAAACAGATGCAAACTGATATAGACTAATTTTTTTTCTACGCATGAAAAAAAATAGAAAAATGAAGCAAAATATGAAGGTCATTGCTATGAAGGTGATCATAATATGTATTTGTTAACAAGATAACGTTTACTTTTTCAGTAACAAAACTGATTAAACCAATACTTTACGCAAAAAAGACAACCATTCAGTAATTTAGTCTTCCCCTGTGTGAAGCATCTGTATTCATCATGTTTATGTCCTCAATGTTTAAAATGAGTTATTTGCAAGTAATACAGGCCAACTATTAGGCTAACGCCTTTCTATTACTACTAATTAATGATAGCCACATGTTGGGTTTGATTTTTCTTGACTTTCAAAAAAACCTCTGTTTTCCATCCACTTCAGTTAAACTCTGAAAAACTAAAACTGCTTAAATGTCTTCCACCACACTGAAGATCAAACATAAGCCCCATACTTCATTATGTTGGAGCATGTTTAGCTCAGCTATTTGGTATGTTTTAAGATATTTAACAAAGCACAAACTGGGTGGTAAAGACAAGATTTTAGATTTTCATAAGCATCTGACCCAAAAGTGGTCAATTTTCTCTATGTAACAAATTCCTCTTCTGGAAATTCCAACTAATTCTTGTGTACTTCCATTACAAGTAGAGATTACTAAAAAGCAGCATTGCCCTTTAAGAAAAAAAACTTGAAAGAAGTTGATTTGGGTTTTTTCAAATCACTAAACCATCAGGCGTCCTTCTGCCACAGGATAATTTTTATAATGAATATCTGGAATACTGTTTTATACAAATATCCAGTTTGCCAAGTCTTCCAGGAAAGCTTTCGATAATCAGAGGAGCAGTGGGCTTGCATACAATCCTAACACACCATCTGGAATCGGGGTGCAATGATTTCCTTAATGAAGACCTAAGCATCGGGATGAAGAGGCTAACAGGGACAAGAAGCACTGAGTCTCCCTTGGTACAGATGAGGTCTCACCAAGTAACAGTCTGGACCAATCAACTCCTGTGAATATTGCTCAAGAGCGGCTTATAGCCATTCTCATGGCAGGAGTGGGTGCTATGTGCATGCATAGCAGATGTGAGTCTGCACATGTGTATGTAGTGAGAAGTGGTTAATTTATGCCTAAGGTTACACTAACACTTAGGGATATTGTCAAAACTGTAAATCCTCAGTTGAACTGACAAGACAGCAGTTATGCTGAACCATCAAACTCAATAAGCTATGAGTGGCCGTGCAACTGGCACTGGTCACACAACTTTCCTGTCATCTTGCAGCCCAGTGTGGTCTTGCTCTCACTGGGCCTGTTTCGTCTCTGGTGGTATATACCAATGCCCACCATTAAAACAACTATTGCTTCTCAGCTAAAGATTGGCAGATCACCTCCCATCATAGTCCACGATCTACATAGGCTTTGACAAGCCTGCCACACTTCAAAAATACTGCGAGAACTTTAAGAGCTTTGAAGCTGTCAGACTTTTTAGAGATGTTAATAATGAGATTTAAAATGAGTTCAATTAAAGTGTGTTTGAAAGTGATTTCCCGAATAATTCATTAAAACTTAATAAGAAAGATTTTTTTTTTTTTATCAATTAACTTGAAGACATTTACAATCGTAGGACTATAAAACCATGAAATTGATAAAGATCATCTTAACTATCCATTTATATACCAAATTATTAGGTAAAATAGGTTTTTGTACTATGTTGAAGTAATAGGTAATTTGAAGTTGCAGGAAACAGAAGACAATTGTGCTGAGCTATAAATACACTTACTTTTAATAAGACTAATAAGACTAATAAGAACTCAACATGGGAAAGTAGCCATGTGAAAGGTCAGCTAAGGTATACCAGTTGACCGGAGCCTCGTTTATTGTTGGGAAGTAAAACTATCACAAGCACAAAAAACCCCACATAAAAACAACTAGAGTGACATGCAAAAGTGAAAAACAGATATTAAAAAAATATTCCAATCTAAAACAGACAGTGTTTATGTTGCAAATTTTAGGGACATTTCATGGGACAATGTATATAGGCTTATTTACAAAATTAGGACTAAATGAATATGAGTGAATTGTAACATTAGTTTTATTTACTATGTACAGTATGTGAACTATCATTTCTCTGTGTTTACATATTTTTCATCTTATTCTGAATTGATAAGCACTTTGTGAAGTAATAATCATTGATCTTTTCTTCAGTTACTAATTATTACATGATTCTCAGACAATCTCACCAGCACTGATGGTTTAACGCTAGTAACGTACATATAATTGTTAATAATGAATTGAAGTACAGGTGCAATACCACAACCATGATCAGTGGTAGTCTAAACACCAACTTTATTGCAGAATTTATATCGTGCCTTTCAAACAAAGATGGAGCCCAAAGGGTTTCATGTAGTTTGACATTACAACATAGTAATAATCAAAAATCAAAATAAACAAAGTATAAATATCTTAAAAAACAGACAGAAACAAACAGAACAGAAACAGAAATCAAAATTTCCCTGATACAGTACATAGAATCAATCTTTACTTTATCACAATAATGTCCAGTTACAATGTAGCATTGGTCCCTTGAATCTGGAGACCTCCCATACATATGTAGTACACACAAGAGATCTGTAACACCAGGATCCAGGATGAAACAAAGCAGGGAATTGAGTTTGAATAAGATCTAAGCGCAAAAAAATGAGGTCCCGTTTACACATACCAACTATATACATTCATTCACGCCCTAGTAGATGACAATTTTAATTCCAAACTGAATGAGGGGGCAGACACTCTAGATTTACTAACAGCTGAAACAGACAAACAGCTGGACCATTATTTTGTAGGCACTTGTAAGATGAAGACACTCTGTGAGGAGGTGCCTTCACAGGCCTAGATGCCACCCAAGTCTAAATCTTACCACGCTTTGGCTTGCAGACCCCACTGCCAAGCCTAAGGACCACAGAAGCCATGGAAAGATGTGCATGATGGCTAACATCAGACCCAAGAGGCAGAGGCACAATTTCCAGGTTACATTCAATGGAACTAGGATAAGCAATCCAGCAATCCAGGTCTTTCCTCTTTAGGTTGTTAAAGAAAACTTCCTGGAGCATGACCATCTGTGCAGAGGTAGGTACCATAGGAGTTGCACTTAGTGTTAGTCACAATGTTGTAGAATAACTCATTTGGGTGAAAATTCACCAACACACCAGTCATCCATGGAATAGAAGATGCTCAGGTCATCCTCATACAAAGTCCCAGGACTGCATCCATGCACCTTGCTAGCTTCCAGTTGGCTGGCTCGATATTGTGTTTTAAATACATACTGTATATCAAAATGTATATATGTATGCATCCTCTAGGCAGGAAAGCCAGTTTCCTTAAAGGATGAATCAATACCTACATACAAGGGTCTTGACCTGTAGAACCCCTCAGTTTTTGGTTGTGACCCTGCCAGAACAATTGGCAAAACAAGCATGGCCTAAAAATCACAGACAGCCTGTGCAGACTAGTCTGGTTTCCCTCCTAGAAGATATGTGTGAGACAGCCAAAAGCTTGAAAGTTGTCACTGCTTGCTCTTTCATCAGCTTTACTTGGACTGATGACTAATTATCCACCCGGTTAGGGTCCCCTTCTTCCAACTGTCGGGTTAATTGGCACTGATAACTTATACAAAGCTGGGATAGCCCCTGCATTAACCAGCTTTTCATATTATTGCCACAGCTCCATATATTCTGACATGCCATTCACAGCCCCAGGCGATGGCACTGATGGCTGCACGAAAGATATAAATCTGACTGAGACTCCACCTACTTTTGTTATTTCAAACCACTGACCTTGATGGCTTTGCTTGGCACAACTAGCCAAGGTTGAATTGATAAGAAACACTTAATTGAAACCCCTTTCTTTTCTTTTAAGTATTGAACAATTCCTGTATGGTTCAGGCAATGCATGCAGTGCACACTTAGTCTGGCACAAGCTTTCCTACTTATGACAACATTGATGTAGACACGCTCAACTAATGCACCTATGTCTGACTGCTTAACCATGGAAATCACACTAATGAATGCAATAATCTCTTGCATTCATAATAACATAGTTGTAATTGGAATGTAAAGAAGAAATTTTAAATAAAACAAAAATAGAAATAAAACAAAACAACCAAAAACAATGAATAAACTCATCCAGTTTCTTTAGTAGAGAGAGAGACGAGGAAAACAAACTTGCATGGAAATGGTGATGTACTGAAGCAGGGAAAATGATAGAAATCATTTTCATGTATTGATGATTAATTGATTTATTCATTATTGTGACAGGCCTATGAGAGATATAATCTTATTTTAGAGTCTCGATTATCCCAAATGCATGTCAAATACCCTGTGATTCATTCAGTCAGTCATGATTGGATTGGGAAGCAAAAACATCCCACTGAATTTGCTAAGTCTGAAAAATACCCTACTGGGGTAGCTTTTGGTGACCAGACTGATGTTTCAGATGAAACTAATTTCCAGGTTATTACACTGTCAAGTTGATTTTTGAGATTTTGTTTTAGAGGAATCTCTTATTTATTGACTCTTATTATTTTTATTTTTTTTTTACTTTGAAGATTAGTCTATTCCCCTGGTTAGAGTCTTGCAATGAACAATGAATGAATGTATCTGCTGTTTAGAGTTCACTATATAAAAAAAGAAAAAAAGATAACTGTTACAATTTTGTTTTTATTTCTTGTGCAGAGCCCAAGTAGCCTACTTGTTTTACATCAAAGATGGCAGTTTAATCTTAAATTGTCAAGTTTGCACAATGTTTTTCTATTTTTCACAGTGTTTTTATACTTTTCATGTTGACAGTCCTCAGACTCTTTATCTTCACTATTCGTTACGTCTGGTTTTTGTCTTTTTTTTATTAGAAATCGTTCCATTTTGTGCCCTGTGCATGTCACACTGGCTAGCTGAGCTATCATGACCTGCAAGCGTGCACTGCGGTCAAGTGAGCCGGTGTTGCAAACAATGCTGTAAGCCTGCTGCGTTGCCAGGTTTGACAGTTACGCCGCTTTTGGAAACAACATTAATTGAGGTGAAAGGAGAAATACAATGCGGATGTTTGCGTGTTTGGAATGTAGTGTTCATTGTATATTTATGTAGCACATTTTTAAAAATGTATTGGCTGTGTTATATTGTTATAAGCTACCATACTAGCCACCAATTAAAGCTTGACGAGCCGCATGTGGCTGGTGAGCCATGCAATGAGTAACCGTGATCTAGCCAAATAAGGATACAATTGATATGACGTTGGCTCTGCAAACAGGTTTAGCCTTTACAGTTAGATTTAATTTACAGGTTTCATGCTCAAGATGCTTTAGTCTGAGGAAATGCAGTAATAAACAAAGATAACAGCATTGGCCACAGCTTCACAAATATCACCCACAGTGACCAGATTGAGATTTTAAGTGATATTTCAAATTGTTAAAATTGAATTGAAGAAAGTTCAGAGAGGGAATGAGTTTTCCGTTTTTTCAGTTTAACCAATTTGCCCGGGTGAAACTAAGGTAACCGAGTATTTCCTCTATAACGCGAACTATTAGCAATGGCAGCTGATTATGTTTCTCTACTCTATATCCTCTGTACACTCTTATGTCCCATCATATCCCACCACACAGTTACAATTACATTTCCTCTCTTCAAGCACTTGGGCCTTCACTTGCTATCACCTGTGCAGAAAAGGCAGAATACAATCATTGAAATCACAAGAAAATCTAAATATTTTTTTTGTCTTGGGCAAAAACTCAAATTTCCTGCATGGAAAAGTCCCAAGTAGACAAATGACAAGTCATTAAGTCCCAGCTTAGTCCCCGTGTAGGAGTGATTGCCCTCGGTCAAATGGAAACAGTGACTGTAGGAGTGCAGCAGAGACAGACAGCGATCATAACAGGGCTAACTAATGGTGCAATGGGCTCCTAATTAGAGCCATTTTTGACAGCTGCTCACTACCACTCCAGCCTCACCTGCACTGGGTGGGCCAGGAAACTGATGGTTGACCAGTTATTATCGCCCCTGTCTCCCTGCAGGACAAAATGGTCCACTGCATGCAATATAAGGGCCTCACTGTGCATTGAGAATTGTTGCTTTATGTGCAAATGGGCTGCAATTTTTCATCTGCTGTTGTGGGGTTGCAAGACTTTTTTTTCACTTCTTTTCGAATGGGCTTGTCGTTCGCCTGGGCTATACCATATCCAGTCTTTTTGATATTCTTATTGAGTGTAACACACAGGTCATGATTAAGTTTATCATAAAACCAGTGTGTGTGAGAAAAAAAATGAGTTTGGAGCAGTGATTTACCACTTGATATTATTTTCACAGTGTTTTCATCTAAGAATTAATTATGCAGCTGTGTCATGCATCTTGACTTGGACAGCGCCATCTGAAGTTATCCAAAAATGCGTGAAATGTCACTATTGATACTTTGAGTTAATAAATATTTACATATTTTAATCTTTTTATCATGGAAAAAAATCCCTCTGTGGCCTTAAATGCCTTAGATGGGATTCTAAAGGGGTACAATTATGCTCTACCCCTCCCCTACAGCAAGCAGTTGAAATACAACAAAACAAACAAAAACAGTGATTCTGATAATCAGAAAAATGGTAAATATTAGATTTGATATTCAGCCAGGAAGACAAGCATTCGATCAATAGCATACAGTATAGCACATACATTGAAATATATGTACATTTACTTTTACTTCAAAAAATCAAAAAATGTGTGAAAATTTGCAGCATAATGGTGAGGCAGTAACTACAATCAACAAGATGTTGCTTTACAAACCCTTCCTTCTGAAAAAAAAATGAAATAAAAAGATGGTGGTCATTTAGATGGCACAAACTTCTAGCAGATTGCTAAAAACAAAGTTCTCTTACCCTTTCATCTGTTGCTTTTTAGTGGGGTGGCTCTTCTTATTCAGTTGTATTCCATCTTCCACCATGGTAATATGCGAAGTGTGTTTTCAAGCCTTGTCCATTCCTGGCTACTATAATAACATGGTAGGTGTTGCTCATGGAAGGGAGCTGGGTTCCCATGAAACTTTAAAGGAATTATTATAAGGCTACATAGGTCAAAGCTGGGGTTTGTAACTTCTGGGCATCATGCATAAAAATCATACTTAAGCATCTCCACTCCCCCTCCCCTCCCTCTTTCTGCTCCGCCGCGCCCATTTAGACAGTCACAGAGCCCTTGACAAGTTTTTATGGACAGTTGTTCTTCATGTCAGTCTTCATTGCCTATGGCTCTTTGCTGTGTATGCAATTTTTGATAATGCTGAAAGAGCAACTTCTCCTGCTGGGATTGGCCTTTCACCATCTATGGGGATGTGCACACATATCTACCTTTGTAAATCAGACAGTAGGAACTCCCTCTCTCTGAAAAGACCTGTGATTGGCAGAAAATTCCCATCACAGGTAGATTTTAGTAAAGCCTGAAAACAGAATGCAGGAGGTGCAGAAATCTAATCTTTTTCAGACTACTTACAATACTCACAAAGGTTATTACGGATTTTTTTCAAAATAACGCTAAAAATAAATTACATACCTCAGCTTTATGGTAATACACACTAACTTTAACAAAGTGATAAAGATTATATTACGTTTTTGATTTAGATATTCATAAACTCTACACACATGACCTTTAATATTGGAAATATATTTGAAATCATATACTGTACTTTAATACCTTTTCTCCTGTAGTATTTGTGCAGGTGCTTTCACTTTTAATAAGGTAATCTTTAAAAGGGATATTGTTACTTTTACTCAATTATGAATTTTTGGTAATATTTACAACACCGCTTGCAAGTGATCTTCTTCATCCCTCCTGCTGCTGTGTTTGTTAACATTTACAACCGTCTGCACATCAGTAGAACAATATGAAGTCATTGGCAGGATTGTGTCATCAACTGAGGACACTTGCACGTATGTGTTTAAGGAAAACTAAGAAAAAACATAATTTCCTCATCATTTATAAAATCTCGGCACTGTAACACTAACACTAAACTAACAGGATTAACATTACTTTCAAGTATTTTTGTATTGACGAATTGGACTTCAAGGTTCTCAGTGAGAATTTCTTTTAACTTTTGGATAATATATTAGTGTATAAAACTTTCTCACAAATTGACATCACTCATCTATTATTCATGCATATTATCATTACTCACGATCACTGGACTACTCATGAACAAGTGGCACCCATCAGGTTTAAACAAGCAATTTACAAAAACATAGTTCAGTTTATTAAAATGTTCCTCATTTCCTTGCAAAAAGCATGAAAATTAATCTCAAAAATTGTTTGTTACCTTGACTTAAATACACCAGGATAATATCTTACCCAAGGACTGTAGCTGATCACATATAGTCCTGTCTCAAAAATCTGTATTAATACAGAAGGCTGCATAAAAGTATCATGGGCCCCAGGGCTACAACTTTCCAACCACTCCCACACACCATCAGGTCTAAACACACAAACACCAGCCATCTTAATTTACATAAAATAATGCATAATCAACTGCAACTTCATTTTATGACTCTTAAAGCACCAAATCAAAGTTCAACTTATAAAGTTTAAACAAATAAAGTTCACGACTCTATCAGATGTGCTGCCCTCTGTGAGCTGTTAGTGGCTGGGGCCGATACAAACGCTGTCCAAAGGTTGTGTCCCAGAAGTGTCATGAACAGAACACCGCAATGACAAAATGAGAAAATACAGATAGAGTGCGCCATTTGTGCAGATAAACACATGACTAAATGTATCTACTTGGCCAGTAAAATATGATTGAGATGTTAGGTGACTTAAGAATGATATTAAGTTAATCATAGATGTAAGTTGTCGCTGACTACATGGTCTGCAAGATACAGAGGATGCAGTTCAGCCAGACTCCAATTTTCCGTCATTTGCCATGTTTGTCATAGTCCTGGTACTGCTGGAGGGTTTACGGTTGTGTCCACCTCAAGGCTTTCCCTTTGAAGCCCAGGAAGCATAGAGATATTAGAAACTGTGACTCTTGTTGTTTGAGCCCACTTTCACGTTTTGGCAAATGCGTTGTTTTTTTTACCGAATGTCCATAACAACAATACTTAAAGAAAAGAAACGTATTCACTGGACAATAAAAACATACATCTATCAATCGCAGTGACTTTTAAAGATATTAAAGACACAATGTACTTGAGTACTTGATGGACAGACTGACAGATGAGGTCAAGCAGGAATCTCGGTGGACGATAATGTTTGCAGATGACACTGTGATCTGTAGTTAGAGCAGGGAGCAGGTGAAGAAAACCTGGAGAGGTGGAGGTATGTACTGGAAAGAAGAGGAATGAACTTAGGTTCAAACGTTCCGAGCAACAGGGAGTGTGGTAAAGACGTGAAGAAGTGAGTGAAGGCAGGGTGGAGTGGGTGGAGACAAGTGTCAAGAGTGATCTGCGACAAAAGAGTAGCAGCAAAAGTGAAAGGAAAGGTTTACAAGAGGGTAGTGAGACCGGCCATGTTGTTTGGTTTGGAGACATTAGCACTGACCAAAAGACAGGAGGTGGCAGGGTTAAAGATGTTGAGATTCTCTTTGGGAGGGACGAGGATGGACAGGATTAGGAACGAGTACATCAGAGGGACAGCAAAGGTCAGATGTTTTGGAGACACATTTAGAGAGGCCAGATAAGATGGTCTGGACATGTGCAGAGGAGGGACAGTGAATTTATTGCTAGAAGGATGCTCAAGATGGAGCTACCAGGCAGGAGGCAAAGAGGAAGACCGAAGAGGAGATTCATGGGTGTGGTGAGAAAGGATATGCAGATAGTTGGTGTGAGAGAAGAAGATGCAGAAAGATAGATGAGGATGATCCACTGTGGCGACACCTCGAAATACCTAGGTAAAGCCAAAATATGAAGTAGAAAGACACAAAGTACCTATTCACTTGAAAGTTAGGCTTTTGTTTGAAGGCTTATGAATTTTATAATATTTTTTGGTCACCTCGAACCTCCGGGGCCTTTCACCACTCAAGCCCTGGGCCTTGAGCCCAGGCATGGCCTTGCATAAAAACATCCATGTTAACGCAACTCCTCCAGCTTAGCATTCCTCACCACAAACTCGACCTCTGTTTAGCAATTAGTCAACAGGTACTATCTGTGGCGACTGTGACTGCAATGATTATTAGCAAACTGAACATGATCCAGACCTAGTTTGACACAGATAAGGTTATACACATACTCAATATCGCATTTCAATAGGACAACCTCACCAGTTGCAATTTAACATGGCAACTCTCAGAGCTCCGCAGAAGACTACAGCTCTATAACAAAAGTCAGTGGGCCACACTCTACTCTCATATTAAACAGTGATTTGCTCTCACATATTGTCTTTCTGAGACCATTTGGTATTCCGCAGGCAATCGCACACACAGGAAGCCTGCAGAATCAGGCTACACTTTCTTCATTCATTTTTTTCCCTCCTTAAATTTTATTATTAAGCCTGTGTGGCAAGGCTGGTGTAGAATCAAGTGGATAGGGCAGCACACAGTGCACAATTAAATCTCCACAGTGTTATAATAATGTTGGTGTTTAATTTTTATATATAGTGCCTGTGTTACAAGCACTGATTTTGTTAAAAAAAAGCTCTGTTGTCCAGTCATTGAAAATAGACTTAAATAAACATGATAGCTCATGGTATGTTATATTTGCCCATTATAAAAGTGTTGTTTGAACCTCAAGCCTATTTGCTGTGTATATTTTTCTTTTGACTATTTTCCTGTCCATGGTGTCAGTCTTCTGGTCCAAAATAACACGAGACTAATTCCCTGAAGATGTTATGAAAAAGAAGAAATCATCACTGTCCTCATTCCCTTTTAAAGATATTTGCTCCTGCCATGTTACCTAGCTTTTGTCTGATAGAGAGGGAAATAGACTTCCTCCAAGCAGTATTTGTTTTATAGGGAGGCGCCGGAACTCAATTTCCATGTATTTGCAAGGCCTGGTCAAAAGGATAGCTTTAGTCAGAAGTGTAAAACTGCCCTTATCTACCCTCTACACAGACAGAGACATGTCTATCCCTTTGTGTATTTACAACACAAAATTTCACTTACTGCCAAATCAGCTCAAAATATTGGTTCACTGTACATACGCTGCATATAATATAGAGCAGAAACAATCCTTTAAAGATTGGGTTCGTCATAGAACTTGATTTAACATGCCACTCTTTGGAAGCAACTACTTTCAAACACTTGAAATGTAAGCCAGGTAATGATAGCATATAGAGAATATACTACTGTTTTTTATACTCTATTATGCTGCCTGCTCACACGTGCAAAATGTTTGTAAGAAGAGAACAAGCTGTTTATTATATTTTACACAATCTAAAGTAAGTATAAAAACAGAGCTGTTTGAAGTGTACTGTTGTTAATGTAGATGATACTTAAAGTATTTGTTGATAAGAAGACCCCCCGCGCTAAATACTGACAATGTTTGCTGGCAACACCAGAGCATAGCTTAAATAGCTTTACACTGTACTGTACCTCTCCCCATCAAATACTTACACTGCAGCAGAATGCTGGCTAAGAAAAACCCTTGATGCTTTATTTCAACCTTCCCTATTTAGTATCAATAAGCAGTATATAAACACCCAGCTTAATAGATTGTTTATAAAATAACACACCATAGTGTTGTTATAAGCTGATCTAGGAACATACTGTATATCTTGGCATAAAGGCTGAAATAGAGGGCAATAGATGCTGAAACTGTCCATGGTCCTGTGTTAAATCAATTTTGAATGAAATTGATGCTTTGCATTTTTTTCTTCTTCAAACGATCATAGAATATTTTGGCTCATATTTTTACATTTAGATGATATTTGTATTTTATTTTAATGTGTATTGTATGTGTACTTAATGTGATGTGAGCACAACACACTGCAATATACTAAAGAAAACAAAAAATAGGACAAAACATCAGAGTAAGAAATCATGTTAATCAATTGGACAAATACTCATGACCTGTATCTCTTGTTATTTGATATTCTTGAAGTGGATTTCTGTTTGTTTGTTCAGAGTATTTGTAGAGTGTTGTTTTGTTTGTGTTGTTTTTGTTTGCAGAGGAACATTTGTTTATGCACCTCCTTTGGATGAGTGTTTTCTGAAAGGAGCCACGTTGTAGATACCTGTGTCTTTTAAGAACTCAGTTGGATTTATCCAAGATGTTAACTGCTTTGAAGAAACTGCCATTTGAGACAAAATAGTGCTCATTTTATCCCCAATGTCTACTGAGAAAGTGACTGTTGCATGTTGTCATTCTTGCAATCTGGTCAAACTATAAGGACCAGGACAGAAGCACAGATAATTTACAGCCAAATCCCTCTTTTACATCAAGGAGAATTAAAAGTTAACCTTTTAGTTATGGATTATCTTTATTTCTTTCCCGCCACTACCACCTCACAATAGAAAAGGTGTGTTACCAACTGTCACAAAAACGCTTCATCTACTTGTCTTAAAGTTGCTAGCCTGCATTGCCTGGCCTTGCCACAGCTTACATCTGCGCAGTAGCATCTTGGATGCCTCCATGCATCTTTATCTGTTTTGTTTATTTCTATGTGTCTGAGTCCACCTTGAGAGCACTAATTTTACTAGGGAGCTGTGATGTCAGATCTGGTTCTTTTACACATGTGCCAAGGGGTGATGCCATCAAAGCTTAGTGAGATGCACAAGGAACATTGGAATGTGTAATTAACATCCCACTCCCCTGCATTGGCACTAACCATGACAACGAACCATTTTGAAGCATCAACGTCTTCTTCCTGGAACTACATGTCTGGTTCCAACATGTATGGCTGAATTACTCCAAGGTTAGAGGAAGTCTCTGTAGATGACAAAGCATAACAAGTATGAAACCTGCCTAATAGCTGTTGTTCTCCTGCACATACTGGTGATCATTCTGTGTGCTGCAGCTGCAGCAGAGTGACTGAGTAAGCAGCGTTCTCTTTCAATTAATGCAAATATTCAGAGCATCAATCCACCCATTAATTTTTCTAATGTCAATAATTCTAACTCATAGTCAACAGCTTGTGCATACATTAGGAGAATGGCTAGGAAATGCAATGGCAGTATTGTGTTTTATTGATTTTGGGATAGTTGCCCTTGGACTTCTTGCCATACACTGTTATTGCCAAAGGGCAAGGCTGCAAAGAAGGCTTCCAAAAGAGTATACACATTGTCGTCAGTCATCCCATGATGCTTCATGATGCCTTCTTCAAAGGGACTTTCATGTTTTAGCTATACTCAATTGGTTGCAGTGTACACTCTCACTGCTAGACGTCTCTAAATCCAAAACATTTCCCTCCAAAATTGAGACCGACACCAATTTTACGCATTGAGGATAAGTTCATTCTTAACGAGAATTAATCAGCTTGTAAAAACCGTTGTACATTGTCATCTTTGGCTCTGGAGGAGCTTCTCAAATTTGGGAAACAACCTTTTCATATATTGATGCATTCCAGGAAATTTCAATTACAACTATATTTGACAAATCTATTTATTTATATTAGAGAAATCTGAAGTCAACTGTATCTGCAGTAAATGATCATGGGCTTATAATACTCCACAACAGTAATTGTAAATATAAACAAATTTTGTTGTGAATATATTTTTAAAAATTAAACTTTATTACTAAACAGAGCTAATCATTAATTACGCAGTGATGAGTTTTTGGTGCAGGTGAGAAGAGTGCTGACAGCAAGATGCAGGTTAATCTTATAGGGAAAAAAGGAAAACAAGAATTGTGTATTGCGCTGATGGATACTAGTAATTACATTAAGTGATCTCATTTAACCCTGCACAGGCACAGGTTTAATTGCCTGGAAGAGGAAACCACAAATCAAGGTAATCTGGTGTGAGGGTATCTCATGTGGAGAGAGTCCTGAAGAATGACTGGAGTGGGGCAGTGTTTCATATCTGCAGAAAAGGGTGTGGTTTTGGACTCCCACAGATTCTGCATGGAGAGAAGATTAACACAACTCTCATGTCTCACAGAGGGTATTGTCTCAGTCAGGTGGCCAGTGTGTGTGTGTGAGAGAGAGAGAAAGAGAGCTGGAGACACAGCCACAGGACTGGAAACAGAAAAAAGCTCAATGAACCAAGGAGCAAGCTTAATTTCCACATTAGTTCCAGTGTAGACAGCCAAATCATTTGTCCTGGCCAGCATGAGGGCGCAGACACTCGCCAACAGTTTGCCATCATCTTACAGAGCTTTTAACTTTTCAAAATGTGCTGCAAACCCTCACAGCGCAACGTATTAAAAAAAAAATCATTAAACAAACAGTCTTTTGTCTTGTCTTCTTAAGTGTGCAAGTTCTCTAGGCCACTGTAGTTTATTCCAAATTGTTGGATTCTTGGCAACAAGTCAGTGTGGTCTAGCAACCTCATCAGTGTGCAATGAGAGCATATGCACGGCAAGTGGCTTTCCAGAGTGGAGGCATCCAAAGGCTCTAGCAGGAATATGTCTCCTGGCTTATATCAATTCCACACTCTCCTCAGCCCATGACTTCAGCAACTCAGAATGAGTCTGAGAAGGGAAAGAATGAGGTGAGTGTAAGCCGAGAGGAATATTCAGATGACTAAATTCTGCTCAGCAGCACCCTCTACTTCACTGGCAAGAATTGCCATTTACTGGACACAATGACAGGAATTAGTCTAGTTGCAGCTGGTAGCAGTAAATGCATCCAGTCCAGACAGCGCTGGCTCTCCCTAGCTGCAGGGGTTTCTCCAATGCTGCAGAGGACACTGAGGAGTGGATTGGTGAAGAAAACTGAG
>KV751324.1:11259587-11291062 GCA_001698575.1 Mola mola | reverse complement strand
CTCATTTAATTGTCATTTGAGGCAAATAAATGTGTTGATACAGTTTTCGAGCCTGAAAGTTGAGACCTGCATATGGGGCAACTTCTGCCTTTTGTAAAAGCCAAAGGTCACATGTACTCATTAGCAAGAGCTAATCCTGTGTACATTTTCAAGGTTTATGTGGCTTTTTTGCAAAAAAAAAAAAAAAAAAAATTTTTTTTAAATAATCAACTCCCTGTTCTTTTTAGCCCTCACTGGAAGAGCAGGAAGGCTAAATGTGCTCCTGTTAATGAGATACTGGTTATCTCTCCAGCACACTGCCTCCCATCCTCTTCCAGCACTGCATTATTGTGCATCAGAGTGGAACTCTCTGTGCTTCTAGTGCAGAAAAAGAAAAGGGTAATGGAACAGAGCCTACCAAGTATTATAAGGGGTTACCATGACCCAGGAAAAGTAAAAGGCCTGGATGGAGATGTTTGATTATGTGGAATCGTCTGTGTAAAAATAACTGTGGCTGAAAATAAAATCAAGGCATGTCTTGCACTTCCTCATAGGTTGTTCTGGGGCTTCATGCCCTGTTTTATCCATCTACTAGCCTAAATGAATGGATCCCAGTGAGCCGTTATCAAAAATTACCCACCATCCCTTGTCATTGGCTTATGAAATGATCTCAACCTGAAAAATTTTAAGGCTCATTTGCAGCATAATGCAAGCACAGGATTCACAGTCCATTTTCATCAGGAACAGGCCTCACTTATGCATAAATGGATGATGAATAATGCCACGATCCATCTTTCATTGTGGCAGCCATACACACCAAAGTTTCTGAGAGCAACAAGTCAAATGGCTTGTGCAATCTTTGGCATGGATGGTTTGTTTCATTTTAATTCAGGCAGGGAAAGCCAGGGAGAGGGGCCTGGTGATAATAATTCCCCAGCGCATTTTATTATTTCAGCCTGTATGATAACATCTTTAATTCCATTTTAAATAGGTTTATATGTCCATCATAAAATACTCCCTTGTGGGTTTAATTATTGCGGCAAGATAAGAAACACTATGGGAAGAGAGCATGGACAAAAAAAGGGAGAAAGCCATTTGTAAAGATGGAGACACAAATTAAGTAGCTCGGTGTCTGATGGTGTCCTTGTTATTGCTTATCGCTTGTGACATCACTTCCTGTGGCTTTCATTCAGTCATCTTTATCTTGTCATCTATTCAGTACAGACAATGAAACTGCAGCATTTGCTATGAGTCGGACACAAAGAGGCTTATTATGGCAAGATTGTGGTGTAATCTCAAATTTTGCTGTTTCAATGGGCTTTTGATGTGGTCAAAAAAGAAATTGTAGATGCTACCAGTGTCCCATTTTAACTCTGAACACTAACGCTTACTCTGTCCATCCAGCTGCAGTGATTATAGAGAGTATCTCTCTTCAGCCTGCAACACACAATCACTTTAATGTACCCTGTCTTTCTATCTCTTTTCTTACCCTCACACTCTCCTGCAATACACACGTGCATACACACAGAAATGCACACGTGACTGCGGATGCTGTGAAGCCTCTTTCTGTCTCAGGCACTGTCACCTTCAGACCATACCCTTGCTGGCTAAAAATTGCTATGTCAACCATAAAATTACCTTCAGCTCTAATTCACTTCAACTACTTGGAAATTCTATTCTGCTTGGCCCTCTTTCCACTGATAAATAGCAAAATTTTACAGTTTTAACTTTTTAAAGGACTCTTCCTAAGCCTGAAGAATCGTTATGTGGTAAAAGAGGAAATCTTTCAATCTGCATTCTTTATCCGTCCAAGATGTTTTTCTCAACTATATTCTCTTGACTCGAAGTTAGGTCCATCACTCCCACATACTTTCTAACAGTTAGGTAAGCTCCGTTTAGCACTTCACCTGCCGCAGGAAGTGATCACCTCTGAGAGCAAGCCTGAACTAACAGAGCTGAGACACACTCCTCAGACTTTACCAGCAAACTAAACTCTTGCTCTTGGAATAAAAGACAAAGAAGTCGGTTCCGCAAAACAATACCTGCAGTGATTTTTTTCTTCCTCTCAGACATTCTTCATCTCCTAAAGTTAGAACCTCGCTGCAAACCAGGAGAGATTTACTCATTGGTAGAAAACCTCCACTACTTAATAACGAGGTGACTTTCTTTTTCTTTTTTCTTCGAACAGCGCCCAAGTTTGTATTCGCCTAGCTCTATAGATTAGGTGTCAGCTGAAATCAGCAATACTGATTGTTTTATTGCTCCACTTAATGAATGATGTTTTATTAATGACTACGTAATAAGATTACCTTTATCACAATGAAACCCATAAATCTTTGCCCCCTGCTGTGCAGTGCTGTGAACATTCATTAAGCTCTGTATTGATCTTGTTGTCTAAATTTATGGAGAACCTCCACTTCTGTAACCTTTCTATGCACAAAGCAGTTCATTAACTGATATTGTTGGGTCTTGCTTGTTGGACCCCCCACATCACGTCATTCATCTGACATTCAAACTGACCAACATGGTCTATTGTTCTGCGAAGGAACCTCAAAGCTATACAAAATCTACAGTCACTCTTCCATCTCCCTCTTTTCTCCTGAAAGACATCAACCACAGTGGGGCTGTAGCGCTGCAGCTCCAGCCCTCCTCCTAACAGACACAAGGCCCTGCTGAGGATCAAACAAGCTCAACTGTAGCCAGGAGCTACAGCAGAAACTGCAGGCCGACTTAAGGAATTGGAGCCTCAGAAAGTTAGTAAAGAAATGTTAACTCTGAAAGGAACCATAAGCGACAAGATAGTGTAGTTATTGTGTGTTTCTTTATCATTGTTTATTAAAAATGCTGTGTGTTTAATTTTGTATAGGAGTGAATTTTGCCAGCCTCTACAATGTCAACTCCAAAGGCTTCAAGCCTTCTAGCTGTTGATGAGGTAATTTTGTTGTATTTATTAATTATTAATCATAATTCCAAATTCAAAGTTTAGTAGATTTTTTGAGACTTATTGATTGAACTGGCTCTTTTCCCTTCTTTAAGGGGGTGGGGCCCCGAGGTGATCTAATGGAAATTAGATCTTATAACTCAATATAATTAATAACTACTTTTGATAGTTATTAATTACTATTGATAGACAAAATATTATGTATTTTTTGTGCCCTGTGCCCCAAAATTCCATTAAAAAAATCTGCAATTTGTTCCCCCTTTAAATTCAATTTCAATTATAGCCATTCAACCATCAGCCGAAATTTTAAAACCAGTGATAGTTGAAGTGAATAAAATTGATCATATCACCACAGTGCAATGTTCAGCTGGGACACCCTTGGTCCTGATTTAACCGAAATCATCTGTTCCAAACACCCTCACAGAGCAAGCACACCCCGATGATACTCGTTCCACCAGTAGGGCAATGCATGCTGTCTTACCCCAAAAGCTGCTCAGGAACTGCCATGGAAAAGTAACGAAGAGCTTTAAGTGTCATCCTAGTCTAAAAATTCACCAGATTTAAATCTGCTTGGACAAGCCTGAAAAATTACAACTCATGACTTGGCTCATCTGCGGGTGTAACTGTGGAGTCTAGCACCAGGTTTTTGAGTCCTATGGGTTGCAAGATGATGCCTCCAAGAAATGGCTCTCAAACTGGGATCTGGTGAATACGGACACCTGGTCAATTCCTTGAGCTCTTTATCACTGCTCATGGGACACTGTGAGAGGGTGCATTGTCCTGCGGAAGGACCTCAGACATCAACACTTGTATTCGTGCCAAAACTTATAAGTTTCATTATTAAGATATGATCTAAATGCACCTGATTTATACTTGTACTTCATGTACTATGTTGAAACTGCATTTCAAAGTCCAAAGTATTTGTCTGTTGGTG
Source organism: Mola mola (assembly GCA_001698575.1). Classification (NCBI taxonomy): domain Eukaryota; kingdom Metazoa; phylum Chordata; class Actinopteri; order Tetraodontiformes; family Molidae; genus Mola; species Mola mola. The sequence goes on along the minus strand of KV751324.1, from coordinate 11,287,208 downwards.
ACAAGAAGTCTGTGAATTTTATACCCTGCAAGGTTTTATTTTAGTGTGACAGACATTAAAATACCTGAAGATTTTAAAACTGTGATTTCCCCATTATAATTTTATAGCAGCCATTTGATCCAAATACGTGGTGTGCGTGTGCCTGTGTGTGCTTCTGTCACACAATCATGCCTGTTGATTGATGCACTGGAAGGTTTACAGGGGCTGGGTCAATACCAACAATATATTTTGATAAAGCCCATGTGCCATTATATTTGCTATACAGAATAAATACCTGCAATATAAAAGGCATTTTCATCGATGTAGACACAAAAAAAATGTGTTCCTAAATCCTCTAGGTATCAGGGGATTGGTCTCTGGTTGGATGAAGAGGAAGATGAAAATAGTTCTCTGGCAGCTATGCAAAGGTTTGTTTTCTGCATTCACTCTTGCAGTGATTCAGAGGCGTTCAGTGCTGTAGCAGCCAGTGGACTTACGTCTCTGAGGTAAAATCATCTCGCAATGACAGCACCCCTCCCCACCTCCAGCTTCATCCATCAGATGCCTGACACGGGTCGGAAACGGAAAGATTGATCTCTCTTTCACGTGGGTCAGACACCCCCTCCCCCGTGGTCTAGCGAGACTCCCTAAAGGCACCTCACCAGGCAGCACTCAGCAGATATATTATACCTAACTTCCTTTAAAAGTGGGAATTATAGACCTCACTGTGGGGATATATGACAGAGCCGGGTGAGTTGATTATTCCAAAACAATTTGATATATTTGATCATTAATTCTCGGGCACAGGCGAGCTTGTATCAGAGACTGCTTTGAAAAGGTTGGATTTATCATGCTACAGCAAATGATCTCTCTCTCGTACATTGTAGTTGTTCACTGCTCTACCCTACAGATTTTTGTCTGCTGCACAAAGTGGCAGAACACAAATATGCCCTTTTCATCAGTCTTTTGCTTCAAAACGCTGCCGATGTTTTAGTAAGAGATTAAAACGTGCACACAAACATATTGCTCAACAGACGGTGCTGTTGACAAGCACTCTTCCTACTGGTGTGCTATATATGGCAGAGCACGCAAATGAAAGGTCAGGCCCATCAACATCCATCTCGCCCTGAAACAGCAGAGACGCTAGCCTGATCCAGCTGTACAAACAAGTAACAAAGATACGCAGAGGGAGGAAGGAACTCCAGTAGATACATCTATTTAAACACATTAGAGAAGGTTAAGCCTTCATATTGTTCAGCAAGCACTCTTGGCAAAAATGCATAATAGCTAAAAAAAATTTAAAAAAAATGAAATTTTCCCTTCAACATAGGGTTCCACTATACACTGCTGTGAGGAGAGGTGGTACTGAGGATCCTGCAGCTCCCATCAAGTGGCTGATGTCTGGTATACTTTTCTTATTTTTTGTTTTGCTATTTTATAAACCATCCCTCTGTCCCTCACCTACCATATATATATTTCCATATGTTTTTTAATATTTGGATCATCCCCAGTTTTCCGTTTCTAATTCAGAAGCACAAGCCGAAGTTTTGCTTGGAAGTCAATTCAAAGTATGCCTCTGTATCATGAATAAATAATGTTATATTTATTTAAAAACACATCAGCATCAGGATAAATATTGAAAAATAGGCAGCATTTACTCCTTAATAATCATTAAGATGAGTTGTAAGATGAGTTGTTTCTGGATTGCCTTGTATTTACAAGACATATTGCTCAAATTATCACTGTTATGATAATTGATTTGTGTTATTACTTTTTTTGAATGATTCTGTTTGTTATTTCGTGATGGTTGATTGAGTTACTATTTATTTCTGTTTCACTCTGGATAGCTTAAGTTGTTTTGAATTCTCTGTGTTTGTGTCCTGAAATTCATTTCCTATGTTATTTGTGCTTCTAGTGTTTGACATTTGAGTTATTTTAAGTTTCCAAATGTTCACTCCTGTGTTTCTAGTGTGACCTGTTTTATTTTTAAGATTCTTGTTTCCTCATGTCTTGAATTACGTTTTTTCCCTTTGTAATTTCCTCCTATTCTAATTGTCATCCCCACCCTGATTAGGTTCACTGGTGTCTGGTTAGCTTTTCCTTACCTGTATATTTAAGTCAGTGTGTCCCTTTGACGGATTGTTGTATGTTTTCATCAATCGCCTTCTGTCCAGAGTTTCTTTCCCAAGTGTTTCATTTGTGTGTTTGCATTTGGATTAAACCCCCATCTGGATTAATTTTGCAAATTGGGAGTGAAAACTTGGTTTGACCTCTGCCATCTGCTTGACATGTAAGTTAATAAATTCCATAATAAATACTACTGAACTGTATCTTGCTCTACATTTGTGGTCTGCAATTGTGTCCTACACCCATTCCCTTCTGTCCTTGGCTCAAAGAATGTAACGCAGAAGTTTCAAAACTCCAATCCCAAGTCTTACACTATTTTAATCACAGACTCAGCTAGGCTTAGATAACGGATGAATCCAAATTCTGTAAAGACAAAGCAAAAAACAGACGTGACCTGGTTTAAACATGCTAAATGTGATGACATGGAAGCCATGACCTCCTGGGAATCATAGCTTTCATGTCACCCACACCAAACTGCAGACATGCCAAGCATCCCAAACTATTGAACAGTAGGTTCCTTCATGATACAGGTCTGTATTACTGTTGTCACTTTATTTTGTAAGAGTGGGTCATCCTGGTCAAAAACCACGGATTCCATGTATTTTGCCTGCAGTGATGATTTATTGATCAAATTACACTTTGCAGTTAGATTTAACAATAAAGGAAAAACTTCTTGTTTTAGCAAACCCTATCATAAATAACCATATTTTAAAGAGACATTGCAGTGTGCAGGGACTACTCAGAATGAAAGAACATGCTGATTGCATTTATGCTTGTGAATTTGCTTTAATCTCAGAGATTGTGATAACCATTGCCGATTATTTAGCCCCTGGCTCTGTATTGTTCCTGTTTATTTACCTACAATGGCCCTAATCTGTACATACACATAAAATGTCAAAATAATTAGGAGAAACAATTAGGAGAATTCTATTTTACACAAGGGCTAAATCTCAGAAATCAACCTCCTAATTATGATCCACTCCCTAAAGCAGTCTATAGGACTACCTCGATAAACTGATGCATGCAAGGAAGCATCCGGTTAAAGATGAAGATAATTTGCTGGGAGCAATTCAGAAACAAAGTCACAGCCGATATCACAGTTATTCTTGAAGTTGCCTCCATTTATAATACGGCCGTCTAGAACCCAAATTTTATGTGGTGCTAGTACATTTAGATAACTGTCCCTGTGGGTCTGGATCAGTAGTTCAGGACCAAAATTTATGACACACCCTTCAGAATGACACTAAAAAAATAATCATAAGCAGACAGAACCACAAAAAAACAAAACAAAAGTGACGCAAAGCAACAGCAATGAGTGGCAAAAGCAAACTCTACAAAGTCATACAAAATAGCAACCCTAATGAGACGCAAAATGACCACAGATACTAGGGATCCCTGTCAGTGTTGGTGCTCCTACTGTATTTAGCATTGTCTGTGCCCATGGGCCCATTCTCATCCTTGTGCATAGCAAGGCCAGATACTGACACAGATACACATTTCATCATGACAAGTGACCTTGAAAATGAATTTCCGCCTTTCCTAGTAGATCATAAAAGCAATCCAAAAAACACAATGGCCATTTCCCCTAGCTCTGACTTTCATTACAGTTTGGTTTCCTCATTTCTTTTATGGCCAACTCTGTTTGTGCCCTTGATGTGATGAGAAATATTTAATGTCTACACAGGACATATTGTACCGAGCACTGTGCTGCCCTCTCAGACATGCTGCCTTATAGTCATAATTTACATCCCACTTGAAACATTCCTCTCAGCCCTCTCTGCAGCCTGTTTTTCCACATACTCCCTTGCACATGAGCACACTAAAAGCACTGTCATTACTCCATCAGGCTCTTAACACGTATCTGACCTATTAGAGTGGGCTGGTGGGAGGAGGGCTGTGAAATAATGATCACTAAGAATTCTATAAAAAGAGAACTGGTATGAGCATTTGTTAGTCACAGTGGAGGAGCGATTAAAACAGCCTGATTGAAAGTGTCCCGTGTGAGTGGACAAATGGACACTCTGAGAAAGTTTTGGGATCACCGTAATGGGCTAAATATCAGCTTTGTTTGGCTGTCTCTTTCTCTCGCTCTCCTCCACTTTGCAGCACTCTGCTCAATTAATCCAGTGCCCCTAAATGACCCTCGAAGGTGACTCGCTAGATAAGTGCAATTACATTGGAAACAAGGGTGCTGCCAATTAGTCCTCAAGTCTCCCTCCATCTTTTGCCGAGCACATCCCACTGGGTCAGCCTGTTTGTGACTTCATTAGCAGGCTTCTAAAAGGGGAAAATGAACGCCTGGCCTAGATCACACTTCTGTGCTTAGGGATCAACACTGCATAGGATGTGTTTGTCTTTCAATGTTGAGGAATGTCAGGAACCACCTCAGAAAAATATACACACAACCTGACACGTCAAGCACACAGATCCGTTTATTTTTCTGCATCACAGCAGCAATTTACATTCATTATTTTAGGCAGAAAGACCCAGGAGAAGAGACACTTACGTCAGAATTCATCATGCCAAGGAGTGGTGATGATGATGACAGCAATAATGATAATGATAGTGACGATGATGATGATGTATCCGGTGGCAAAAGAAAGGAGGTCTCAATCCTCATCCCTTCTTTCTCTCTCTATTGCATCTGTGCTTGTGTCTTATTGCTCACCCATTGTTCCTTGTGAGCAAAATTATTAATGAGAGTTTCCTGCTTTGTAGATGTCAGGGTACACAGTCACATGTCATCTGCCAGCGCAGAGCCTGTGAGTAATGGGTGTGACTAATGCCCCTTGGCAGCTTCCACTCTTGTCCCTCCCTGCCATCTGTCCCATGCCACCCCTCTGGGTGCGCTGGGGTACACTCAGCAGGTCTCAGTAATCACACACACATGCACACTCACATTCACACACCTACACACATATGCATAAGCAATTCCAGCCACTTAACTTCATCAAAATATTTGACAAATAATGTTTTTCTGAGGGTTTCTCTGCATCGTATGATTCAGCTTCTCAAATCGTTAACTATTTCCTTATGAAGGACTCTTTTATATACACAGTTTATCAGTAAAAATTCATGTAAGAAGAGAAGAAGAAGCTTTATTGTCATTGCACTGTGAAATACAATGAAAAGTCGTTTAGCAGCAATCTCTTGTAACAGCTACTGTCAGATAAATATAAAAAAATAATAAATAAATCTGTATAAAAATGAGATCAGCTTATGTACAATGTGTCAGTTGCAGTGTTGCGTGGCGAGATGCAGGTAAAACATTGTGCATAATTTAAGACAAATATGCAAGCAGAGCAGTTATTGCAGCCGTCTTGATGACCCGCTGCAGCTGTTTTCTCTCTGCTGCAATGAGGCTTGAGTACCACACCGTGCATCCATAGGTCAGGACACTCTCTATTGTGCATCCATAAAAGTTCCTCAGCAGAGGTGGAGGTAGTTTGTTCCTCCTCAGCGTTTTCAGGAAGAAGAGACGCTGCTGGGCTTTTTTGATGATGTGGCTGATGTTCACAGTCCGGTCCAGGTGCTCTGAGATGTGCAGTCCGAGGAACTTGAAGTCCGTGACCCACTCCAGCTCCTCTTCGTTGATGCTCAGGCCTGAGTGCAGTGTGGTTCTCGACTTCTGAAAGTCAGTGATGATTTCTTTGGTCTTCCTGGTATTGAGGTTGAGGTGGTTGTCACTGCACCAGGCTGCTTGCGTCTGGTGCATCGCCGTTCTTGCTGATCATTTCTACAACGGTCATGTCGTGGGCAAACTTGATGAGGGTGTTGGAGCCATGGGTGGCGAAACAGTCATAGGTGTAGCACAGCATGAATAGGACTGGACTCAGAACGCAGCCCTGCAGAACACCAGTGTTGAGGATGATGGTGGAGGATGTGATGTGCATCCTGACATGCTGAGGTCTGTACGACAGAAAGTCCTTGATCTACAGACAGAGGGGGGTTCCGAGTCGCAGCGTCTGCAGTTTGTTGATCAGTCGGCTGGGGCTGATGGAATTGAATGCTGAGCTGAAGTCAACAAACAGCATTCTGATGTACATGTTGGGGCTTTCCAGTTGGTATGGATGGCGATGGAGATGGTGTCGTGTGTGGCTCTGTTGGACCTGTAGGCGAATTGATGCTGGTTCGAGGCCAGGTGGGATGTGGGCTTTCATGCGCTCTCTCCATTCATTTCATAATCCGACCTGTGGCCCTGACACAGGTCGGTAATCATTCAACCCTTAGATGGCAGAGGTTTTTGGCACGGGGATTAGTTTCCAGGCCGATGGGGACTTGGGCTTACTAGAGTGAGCGGTTGAAGATGTTCGTGAATACAGGAGGAAGCTGATGAGCACATGATTTTAGCACTCTTACTGGGACTCCATCCGGTCCCGGTCCCGGTGATTTACTGGTGTTGATGCCCTGCAGGACTCGCAGTACCTGGTGTTGCTGGAGGGTGAGGGGCTGGTCATGCTCTGATAGTGTCAGCAGTGTGTTCTCAGCCTGTCTGCTGTCCTCTTCGAAGTGGGAGAAAAAGTTGTTAAGCTGGTCCAGGAGGGGGTGTTGTGTCATTGCTTGTAGTCAGTGATACACCCTCTTTCAGTATAACAGAGTAGCCTGATTACCAAGAATGTTTCTTATCAGGCAGTCCTGAAATTTTTTACATTCCTGTTTAGATGCTTTCCATATGTGGGGAAAAACACACCTACCCTATCCTCACGCAATGGCCAATGAGATAAGCGTGTGTGTGTGAAGGTATCCAGGATGTTAGTGCTGGCTTAAGATAGGGAGAATCAGCGTGAATCTCTTTACAAGGGCTCCTGGACATTCCCCTGCAGCCAAGTGAATCAGCCACTGAGTGACTTTAAATTGGTCTCCAATGAAGTAGGAATGGATCTTTGGCCCTGTTCTGGTTCTCTGAGGCAGTTTGGACTGTAATCTTCCGGAGCTTTGATTGACTTGTGACATCAGTTAGGCTGCATCAGAGGTCGTTATAGAATGTATTTGCAAGGGAAAATACTTGTCTCTCTGGTGAGCTTAGTGGTAGTAACCTTGACTTGATTATTCCTTTAATGCCAATTGAATATCCACTGCATTTAAGAAAAACCTGCGACCAAACGTTTTCAGCATGTCTGCTTTTCACTGTGCGTTCATTTCAATACATGCTCATGTGATCTCACGGTCAAGGCTTGGGCACTTAAGAGTCAAATGTATCCCTGGGACTTCACTTTGTGTGGCTGCAAGTATGGTGGGAGTGTTTTTCACTCTCCAAGTAGCCAGAGGCATAGTCTCTCTTTCTTTCTGACAGTCATTAAATAAAAGCAGTTTTGGCAGGGAGATTGTCACCCCCTAAAAATAAAATTGCCAGTTATTACCTTTCAGCTGTTCTGTGCACTTTTCAGATGGAATATGTTTCCCTTTACACTGTGTTAAATAATCATTTGCAAGGCTAAAGACATTAAAACTATACTGAATTTAGTTTTAGTGCAGCTCTGTACATTGGAAATGCTTATTAGTACAGGTATTATGGTAACCCGTAAAATTAGCTTTTCTGTTTATTTTAGGTTTTGTTGGATACTAACGTGTATTGTTTAGGTGAGAAGTAGTTAATTATGTGGGCTCAGCCACCTAAACAGTAAAATTAACAATACCTCCTAAAGCCACTCAGTTTAGTCCACTCTAATGGGTTTCAATACAGTAATGATATCAGACTTGGCTGAAACATATTTGATACAGTCACTAAACTGTGACCTCATCCTGTGCCAGCCAGTTGAAAAAACCCAAAATGACTTCTAAAGAGCAGCATGCAAATAGGAGGTTATATTCATTACTAAAGATAATATCATTCACCTGCTTCTCACTGAATGTCTCACACACTCATGCAGTGCATAGATGGCTTTTCAGGCTCCATCTTATGAGCAATACACAGTTTCTACCATGCATCAAGAAATGGATTTGAAAAAGATATTTTCGGGGTCACTCTGTTGGTCCATAATCTCATTTGGAGTGAATGAAATAAACATATCCATGGGAATTTGACACAGTTAATTCTGAAGGGTGCAAATTGATTTTCTGTAGAGCTGGCCATGGAGAGCCGAAGTGCAGTATGAAAACACTCAGTGATGAAAAGCTCTATCTGGGCTTTTTCTTTATCAGGCAGCTTACACTTGAGAACTGTAGGAATTTAAGCCCTTGAAACCCGTGAAAAAATACTCTCTCTCTCTCTCTCTTTGCCTCAATTTTCTTCCAAGTGATGACAGAATTCTCAAATTCTTTATTATATTTTGAGGCAATAATGAAGTAGCTCTTGTTTTACTGTTGATATTGGCTCGTCCCTTGCATTAATTTAGTAAAAATGGCAGTAAAAAATGTTGTATACTCTCTTGTGAAGCACATTTTTATTTTTTATAGTTGCTATCGAGAATTTCCTATGATTGCGCCACAGCTGACAAATCAATAAGGACCTGTAAAAACTTGTCACTGAAAAAGCTCCACACTAAAAGCATATCCAGCTGAATGTGATATGCATAACATCTGTTTTTGTTATAAACTATACCTCTAAAGTTCAGTCTCAACATCTTACTATTTAAGTCTCCACTCTCATGACTATTTCAGCAGGTCAGCAACGTGTCTTCAAACACATAGTCATCCAACAATGTAAGGATTCTTTCACTTACCATCAGCACTGTATTTCAAATATACCAGCCATTATTAGAATCACTGAGGGAAGGCTGCTATGGCAATTATCCCAGTGGATATCCACTTCTCACATCACAAGAACAATGGCTTTCATGCTGTTTTACCTTCGGAATGACATGCTGTTTCTTTGCTAGGATGCAAAGAAACCTCTGTCATTAGACAGGAAAATGTGACATCAATTGTATCTTTATATTTTAACTTTCCCATTATTGTTTTTTTAAGCTCTACCATCTCTTCATGAAATCATCCATGAAAAATCTTAAGCACACTTTCATGTACTTTTCAGAAAAAACACAAACAGTGGGTTTATGACTTTATAATCTGTGCACAGACAGTTCCACAAAGAAGTGCTTAGGTGGGTTCCTAAGTTGCTGGAGAAAGCCAGAGGGAACGGAGTTAATTATCTCGAGGTCCTCAGGTATAATTGAACAGATGTGTTTTGAAATTGGTCACCACACCATTGCAATGCCAGTAGTAATATCCACCCAGACTTTCATGGTCTGCAATGCAGAAACTAGGAGTGTGAGGCCTGAAAGAGAGACAGAATTATTGTACAGTCTTCAGGAAATACAATACTGTTGCAGAACACAACAGTCTACCCCAGAGACTGCTAGAAAGGCAATTAACCTTTGAACTCGCTGAAACACCAGCCACACGCTTCCTTAAACTAGCTAGTTTCAAGCGCTTAGCCTTGCAGAAGCTTGATTTGCAGCAGTTTGAGCCTGTTTCAAATTGCGTTAGCTCAGCTCTGTCATACATCATTCATACCCTGAGCGTGCTTTGGTGGATCCCCTGTGGTCTCGGCACCACCACAGTTCTCATCTGTGTGGGGCCCTCCAGCCACAGGCTGCAGCTGGTGATAAGAAGATGGCAGGGCTGGCCCTGAAGAGTGGCATCTTCCTTCCATCACTTCTCTCATTTCATTTCATTTCCCTGCTTTAAAGAGGGGGCATCAGGATGTGCTGGCCACAGGCTGCTACCTCCACCCTGCTTCCATGATTCACTCTGGTCTCTGGCCTCTCTCTCTCTGTAACACAAAAGATGATGGCTGCTCAGAAATCTACAGATTTATATGAAAAAATAAATCTGCCCCCCACTCAAAGACTCACACCCCCTATAAGTAATGGGCTACTAATGAAATATCTAACAATAAGGTGGCCGAAGGCCACACAATACCAAAGAGACAGGCCAAAGTCCCATATCTTGCTGCTCTCATGATAATATTATTTGGTGTTGCTTTTGATCCTTCCACAGAGGAAACTGTGCCGCACACCTCAACCTTAAAACCACCGTCAGGTGAATTATTATCTTGTTGCAATGTTTTGTGTGGAAACTCTGCATCCTGGCATTCATGTGGCTGTTGCTTTGACACCACCCACTCATCTAAACATAATTGCAGACCAAATAAACCCCCTGATAGCAACATTAATCTAAATTGTAGAAGGGGAGCACCTGGGCCCTGGCCTCCAAAATCCCCATATTCTAATAAAACTGATCATTCATGGGATGTGATGTAGGAGGCAGATTCAAAATAGTAAGGAGAGAAAAAAATAAATACAGGTAATACAATAATAAAAACATGCATATACAATGGCATTCATAGAAAAGTAATGGTTAAAAGCAAGTGCAATGATCTTGTACTATGGATTGTATTGAATTTGTAAAAGAGGAGAGCGGAATAAAGGAGTTAAGCTTTAAGGTCTGCTGCAGATGATTCCAGCCATCTGATTCCATAATTAAACCCTTTTTGCCAAATTCAGTTCTGATTTCTGATGAAATCTTGAGAGCACAAAATGTATTTTGGTTTTCATGCATCACCCTGTTACTAATCACCGCATTGAAATTAGTAACACCACTACCTGTGGTGGGTGGCTTCAAGACTAAGATCAGTCCCAAGTCCTACAGCACTACTACACTTATTAGCTTAATACAAATCATAGCAACTACACAAATCATGCAAAAATAAATAAAAGTGATAATACAAAAAATAAATACAATAAATTTATATATTCATAAAAAAAAAAGCTTAAATAAAAGCCACTGTGAATCACCTGACCAGCACAAAATATCAGAGTTTAATCAACAAGATCATTAACACAGCTAAAGATATTTACAATTTACAGAGTCAATACTGGACTTATATTCACCAAATGACTAAAACACAATTCTAAATAAATTTAATTATTGGCTGATATCTGAAACAACATGTTACGATGTTTCCATTAATGTTGTGGAGAATAACCTACATAAAACTTGTTTCTGCTGCTCCCAAGTGACCAGAAATGTAATGCAGTTTTAAAGAAAGAGGATGAATATTTCCTCAGTTCATGAAACATTAATGTGTCGTAATTATGATATGATTAAACATATCATGACAAATATCCAAAGCAGTCTTCTCTAAATTCACTCTGTCAGCCTGTGCTACATGCCACCTCCACACATTAGTGAAGGCAGCCAGCTGCCTAACCATATGTCTTTGCCTTTCCTCCCAATGGAAATGAAGCAGAATTACTCTTGAGTTGAACATGACGCTTTCTGTACTTAGAGGGTTTTCATAATCTGAATATGAAGCAGCTCCAGCATCTTCTCCACTCTGCCCCTTAGACAGTTAATACAGATCCAAATTCAACAGAAAACACTACGCTATTGTTATGTTTCGGCTGGTCCTTTACCCAATGAGCGCATTTAATAGAAATCCAAACTTGTGAAACTCAATCCCAAAGTGAAATCTTTTGACATGCAACTCTTGGTGTCGCCATGTAACCTAACAATAGTGTATCATATGAAAACTGTGACTTTGCAGCCCCATTAATACATGTGTGTTACCAGTGGCAGTTACCATTACTATTAGGGGTGAGGCTAATTGCCAGTTACCTCGTCCAGTTATCACTGTCCGGTTAAATACATTTTGTAAGGTTACCAAAATTCAGCATTAGCCATTTGCGATTGTTTGTGGATCCATATGAATTGGGATCATTATCAGAACATTGCCATTTGAACATGGATTTTTTTTAAAACACAAGGGATTGACTTGTGTTAAAATACTGTAAAATAAGCCTGTTGACATCATCAGTGACAATGCACAACTAAAGTATATTGGGTGAAATGATCCTCATCACAAGGGTCATTAATGAGCTAGTTTGCTCCTTCAAACCCAGTTTGATCATATACTATACTTTCAATCTCTATAATATTCATTGGTGATTTTAGTAATTAATTATCAAAGACCACAATAACATGTGCATTGGGGCAGGGTAACACATAGTTTTAAGTGAAAAAATGTATTATGTGTATGTCTTTTGCATGTTTCACCCCCAAGGGACCCATAAATAGCATATCTCTCCTCGTTACTTTCAAGCTAACATTTCAGGATAGGGTATCTGTAGAAAGCAACAAAAATATGCGTTGAGCTCATTTACCCATGTCAGTTCGATGTGTGAAGCCAATTCTAATTATCAGCCTCTCATGTGTCACTTCCTCTGTTAATTGCTGGTACAAGGAAAAATAAAACAGAATCTACCAGTTGTTTTGAGGGTGTCCTATATCCAGAAAACATGTGACCCCAAGCAGCAGAATACAATGAAAAACTCCTCTCTCTACTCTCCTTCTTCCTCTGTCTCTCCATCCTCTGGTTCCTAATAAGGGTGATCAGAGCTGAATGGCCTAACAGCCTGACCCTCATTATAACTAAAAGTAATAAGGATAAGACACCAGTGAACCAGGCCTCATTAGGCCTATAGCTGGAACGCTCGTCAGAGGTCATAACCCTGGTCGTCTTGCACTTCTCCCCACTCTTATGCTTTCCCTTTGTCTCATAGCTACGCACAAACCTTTGTTCTCAAGCCAGCAGCAAGTCATTCAAATAGACGGAATTACGAGCTCTGTGGTTTGAATTACCCTCTGTTTCTCACTGTTATGAATATGTTATTTTTCCCTAACCCTACCGAGGAACCGAGTGTGAGCTGCTAAACCTGTTTAACAAGGATGAAGCTTTTCTTATGTTTTGCAAACATTTTCTGCACGTCACTGCTGGCCTAAATCTGTAAATTTGACCCGCACAAACCATGACCAATGACAAGCACACACAACCTGTCCATAATACAGGCACTGGTACTTTGCAACGCTGTGAAACAGCCCTGTCCTGTCACATTCAATTGTTGCTATGTGAAAATACCTCTATTATTGATCCCATTTAAGTAAAGATTGAGCACCAAGACCAGAACCAGACCGGACTCAAAATAGCAAAATGGCTGACACAGGGAAAAGTCGATAACGTTCAATCAGATCAAGGTCGGTACAAAGAAGGCAGTCGGGAGATTGCTGGAACACTATCACTAGGGAACAAGATGATCCGCTACAAGAGGGTGGGTGAACACAGCTTATGTACACAGAGGAGTAATGACTGACGAGACATAGACGGGTAACACTGGAGCACACAGGAACACAAGGATACGACCAAGACACTACCAAATTAAAACAGGAAACAGAAACTAACAAGACACAACTGACTACTGAATCCTAACACTTAGAGCCTTGTATCCTTTCTGCAGGTCAAAGCCAAGGGGAGCACTAAACAGCTATGATTTTCAGAAAACAACCATTTTAGTTAAGGACTCACTAGTTATAGCCGCCATCCAAGATTGCGTTTTGGGACAAAGGCCCAATTCATTTAATCGATTTCACAAAATTCTACAACAAGATGACCTTGAAAAAGCAACAAAATCTATGAATATCATTACAGGGCTCTCAGAAGACGAACTTGATTGGCTGAGAGCAGAGAGGCATTTTAATAAACAAGCCTGTGCGGGATGTGTGAGCCAGTATTATCTGACAGGAGTAGCTCTTTGCTTGAATATAATAATGGGAAGTGCTTCCACAAGACTGTATCTTTGACATAACAATACAGTAGTATTATCACAGGCCAGAGATGACCGAAGATGCTGGAGGTTTGAAATCATATTAACCACATTTGGAACGGAAGAGAGGCACTAATATTATTACATGTAATGTCTAGAAAATATCAGAAAACAATAACAAATGTCCATCATACTTCCGTACAGCCCAAGGTGTTGTTTAAAATCGCATGTTTAGTGTGAAACAAAATTTGCAGATATTTGATTTTCTATAGCTTTCAAATTCAAAAATACTTAAGAGTTTTCTCGCAGCAGATGCCTCAGGTGATCTCTGCTACATTTGGAGGAGAGAGAGACTGAGATCGAGAGTAGCAGAGGGAGGAAAAGGAATTTCTTGTGTAGTTGCATTATCTATAAATTTGCAGTATGACCCTGGAAAGCTGGGTTAGCCCAGTTAAACTCACTGTATGAATATATTCTGAGCCAGTGGCTGTGTCAATGCAGTATTAATTTGACACTCATACATTAAAAATGCAACATGTTTTCTCCTTTGTAACCTTCAGTATTTAACAAAAGAGAAAAATGGGGTAGCACATCAGTGTTTAATATCCTGACTAAGAACATCTGAGAGATGTTCATGTAGATTTAAGAGTGGGATGAGCACAGTGTAAGCCAGGGCTCTGTTTGAATGATCTGTCCATGGTTCTGAAGTTCAGGCAGCTTACAGCAGTCCAGTCTGCTGCGTCTCACGAACACTTCTTCAGCTGTCGGCTCTGATCAAATCAGGTCCTATAGTACTGAAGCCTTTGGATCAGCTGCTTGGAATTTCACTGCAAGCATCTGATTTAATAATCTCATGCAATTAATGGATTAATAAAACTATAAAAGTTCAACCCTCGGTAAAGGTCTGATGACCAAATGTCAATAAATAAAGTGATTGACAGCCTAAGATTTCTTGGATGCTGCTATACACACGCACACACTCACATGTACAAATGTACTGTATACTTGAATGCTCAAGCGCTCATATTGGCATGTGTGTGCTTCAAAGGATGAGCAAAAAAATCGACCCTAGTGAATCTCAAAACACTCCCAAAGGACCCAAGAAAATCCCAGCGTGACAAAAGTCAATGCAGGTCCTCAGTGCTGACACGCACTGTTCAATCAGCAGCGTTCCTCCTGCATTTTTTAAAAGACACAGACATGTGCTCATAAACATGTTCTGCCATGTTTGGGGCAAATTTCTCATTGATTCTCTAGGTTTTTACCATAATGCAATTCCTAATCTTAACCAAAACCATAATATGAAGTTATTTCTACCCTGAACCCAGCATTTGCCTCAAATGAAAGGTTAGCCTCACATTCTGTTCAAGTCTGTTTTAAAGACTGCATCAGATGAAAATTGAATTATTGAGCTTGTTTAACTGTCCCTATGGTGTTTTTTATGTGCTATGACACTCGTCATGTCTGAAATAAGCAGTCAACGTCATGGCTGAGGACCTCTGCTTTTGTTTTTCAATCCACCAGTGACATTCTCCAAAAAAGAAATTCTAACAGTCTAGGTCTTCTATGTAGAAAACCTAAGGAACCAATCCTGATGATTCGTGGGGGTGGGGCTTGACATTAGTCAAAACAAATATCAGGATGTTATATCAGATAAATCCTTTTGGGTATATTGGGTCATTAGTTTAAGGGTGCCCCAAACAGCCATTTTGAACATTTTTAAATAAGAAACTAAAGCGATCAAAATATGTGATTTTAACAAAGCAGAAATCAATTTTAAAGGTTTAATCAATGACTGAAGGAAAACAATGCTCACATACCCCACACATACGCAGACAATGGTTTTGATCAATCTCATTGTTCCTCCTGTTCATGTAATTTCTTTTAATGATGTTGATTTAAGGAACAAATTCTACTTTCTTCTGTTCAATTTATATCTATATAGCAATCCGATATAAAAATATTGCAAGAGGGTATATTCTAAAAGCCAAGATTCCACACTTTATGTGGTTATTATGATACCACAGGTGGGCGCAGAAATCGGTTTGGGAAGATCAGATGAGATTTGTGTTATTTGTTATGTGTTTGACAAAAGTGCTGATGTCATTAACAACAACCCATGTCTAAGTCTTATATTATACGCTCTCTAAGGCTTCTCTTTTATTCCCTATCATCTAATCTGTAATGTGAAATTGCATTTATTTCTGCCTCAATACCTATTTCAGAACTATTTTTTGTCCAGTTAACACTATACATCCATGTGACCAACACATCTGGATGGTGCCTTTGTTCTAATTTTTTGGCCAGTATTACAGAAACTGTACTCACTGTCACATAATGCTTGCTTGGATGTGTATAAATTGTATGTGTGAGCACTGCATAAATTTTAGGTCACCAGGATGGTTGCAGATCACGCCCCTTCTCTCTCCAATAGCTAAATAGCCTCCCTCCCATCTGCAAAGTTGCCACTTGTACCTGCAATTGTTTTCTCATTGCTTCCTGTAACTCTGAGTTTGGCCTTAAGGACAAAATTGATTAAGAAAAGACCACCCTAGCACTATTATTATTCTGTGTTTTTCCTCAGTTATACTCTATTCCAAAAACTATTCATCAACCACTGGAGCCAATTAATGTCCAAACAAATGTGCTACGCCGGGAGCTAAGCCTTGCTGTGGGGTCAAGCCGCCTGAATCTAATCTCCTCAACAAGATTACATTTCCTCCATCATTGCCCCATATGAGCTGTCCTGCTCTCAAACAATGAGGGGGAGTTTTTGTGTAATCACGTTGTCATTTTAGTTGAATGGCTGTACCGACTTGAGAAGAGCTTTGTGTGAGTTATTGGTGACACCGTCTGACTTTTTGCTGGACCGATGGCTACTTAGACAACGCTGCCATAAATTGAAAGCCTGCAGCGTTCAAAAGAGAATAAGCTCCATTCTTCTCATGTATAGATTCTATAATGTGTCATATTATTATATCTTTGATGTGCATTTCTGTGTGTTTCCTCTCCTCACTTCATTCTGATTTGTGTCTGGAGCGAGAGATACAAACACAGAGAAATGAAGAACCTGAGGCAAAAGTGGGACTTTACACTTGAAAGTGGAAAGAATTACTTATGCATTAGGTATGTCTTTGAAGAACCCAAAACATGCATATTTCCCTATTCCTTCGCCCAAAATATTACTGATAAAATCAATTATTTATTTGTAAATGTTTATTTCACTTCAAAAACAAGTATGACACTAGCCTTGATGTTGGAGAAACTGTTCCTGCAGTAACCCACACTCACAATGCCCTTGGTGGAAGTCTGCACTTCTGTTTTGAAGTTATCTAGAACTGTCCTAAAGCATGAATTAAATAAACAGCAATTACCAACAAACGCACACAGTCAGTGCATGTTTTTATTAATGTTAGTGTTAATGTTATCGACTGACATTTTATTTTGGGTAAAATGAACCGTATGAAAAGGATAAAAGTGAGAACAGTTTTTCTGTAAAGGGACTTCATGGGTTCAAAGATCTCACAAAAATAAACAACATGTAAACATTTTGTGACCACTGTTAAGCTAAACTGACCAAGTTATTATAAATTCTTGAATGGGTTATTATTTCATTGTTATTACAAAACCTGTTGACGTCTACATTTACAATGCCCGAATGAAAAAAAAAATGACTATCGACATACTAAGTAGCAACATTGTTAAAGGAGCAGTTCACAAAAAAATAAAGGTAATTTATTATCTACTCCATCCATATGTGAACACAAAGGCAGAGTTGCAGATCTGTGCAGTTTCAGTTGCATAAAAAACATAGTTTGTTTGGTTTAGAATTGAATTATTAGCACTAGAACAATGTACTCTTATATGTAAAATGTACACATTTAGTTAATGTTCATTTTAGTGATATTACTAGTTAGTTTAATTATGTTATACAGATTGATATCTCTTTGGTTATTTTGTCACTGAGTTGTTCTTTGTGTTTTGCAAAAGATGGGGCTGAAGGTGTTATGAAGAGGGTAAACTGACGGACCATACGAAGTGTACTGACAGCATGGGGGAAAAATTTGGATTTTTTGAATAATGGTCATTTCTTGAATATTTTGACATTTAAATATTTTGAGAATATTTTTGAGTGATCCCGGGGCTTCCATAGTTTGTCGGGTCATAGCTGACCAGGAAGTGATTTTTTTTCTTTCTTTTTTTTTTAATCGAAGCAACATAACAACACAAGACAACAACAACAGACTCATTATTGTACACTTGACAAGTTTGTTGAAACAGATAGCCACACCTCCTATATTACCTCAAATATGAAGAGATTCACTGCCAGGGTGGTAGTTGTATTCAACAAGGGGAACGACATAAATAAAATCAAGAAGAAAGACAACTAGTAAGGCATATAAAATTAAGTTCTGAGAGAAAACACATAAAGGAAAATGGAAAACAGACACAACAAGGGGATAGGACAACTGATATGTTACCATAAGTGTATATGAATTCATAACATGGGCATTGTTGATCTTTTTGAGACACCTGTGAAACAAGGAGAATTCATTTTTAAGTGTAGACCATGAAGGGGAGCGAAACAACAGCAAATCAACACTTGTGTATGCAATATTTTGTTACTATAATGACATTTTGTTACTATAATGAGATTATTTAGCAGAAATTCAAAGTTCTTATTTTTTAGGATTACTCCCGACTGAATATTTTTGACCTAAAAAATACATCTATACTTATGGATTTGGAAGACATCTAACTGTGAAGAGATTTCCATAAATTCTGAACTATATCACAAGCATAAAACAGGTGCTCTGTCATTTTTACGTTAGTGCTGCAAATATCAACAATTGTCTCCTAGAGGAAATGTTCTGTGGCGATGTGCAGTTGTGTGAATAAACGAGCAACACGGTTGTTTTACCATAGTTGTTGGCAATACCAATTACTAAAAGATAACCACCACACCAATGATGCAGATTGAAAAGAGGTGTGACCAGGAATGACATGTAACAAGACAGCCTCTAGTGTGACATATTAGTCATGCAGCAGGAAGCAACCTCATCAAAACAAAGAAAACACCAAAGGTGGGCGAGGCCGGCGCGTCCATGTTAGACGGACTAGGCAGTTGTCTGAACCGCACAGTTGCAAGGATGGAGAAATGGAGGTCAAATGAGAAAAATGTTTGCTTTTGTTGTAAACACAATTTAAGGCTGATGATAATGTCAATCACACACACTGCGACACAAGTTTTGATTGTCAACAAATGCCCCTAAAAATGTGAGACCCATTTACAGAGACCCATTTAGTTGCGTTAATGTGTAAGCATCTATAAAATGTCCACATATTGCATTAATTAATACTGTCGACACGTGCCAAAAAAATGTGGGTGGATGGATGCGTCCCTGCATTAGTCATGCTCTCTCCTACTCTCTCTTTCTCTTTACTCTCCGGATGTTTTTCTCCACCATCTGGGTAGCAAGACCATAACCAAAGTTCTTTTTACAACCACTAAAAACAAACAGGCTAAGAATTTAAGAAACTAAACCATTATTTATTGATCCATCTGCTCTGCTCAGATTCAATACTACAGACATGCTGCACCTACACACACACACACACACTCACAGACACACACACACACCCTAATGATCCATTCTCCTTGCATGCCCTCCTTCTCAGCTGTGGGACTTGCAGAAATTGTATGTCAAAATAGTAAGACGAGGTATTTCACCACAAAATCATTTTAAAATGCATCCGAAAATTACAAACTAGTGAATGATACACCGAGCAAATGAAGTGTTTAGGTCACAGCAGGACCATCGAGTAAATGAAACCCTCCCTCTGTTACCCTAGTGCAGCAATATATGATGCTTCTTCTGCTTTAACTGGATCTGTAAGGTCACTCTCATTGTGAAAGAGGCTCAGTGTTGACAGTCTCTACTGATGCATAATTGTTTTTCACCAGTTTCATATTTGCCGTCCTACTGAGGAGGATTTTTCACATGTTGCAGTGTTGAGACAGCCAGGTGTAAAATTTTCTGGTAGTTTGGATAATGTCCTGACATCAGATCCCTTTGAATGTTTTCAGAGGAGGAGCTGGGATTTGATTAAAGGGACACTTGCATATTTACATTCTACGCTCTGCGTTCTAAGGTCATTTTAAGACTGCATCCACACTTGTTGCAATGCCCACTGCAAAAAGAGCAACATACAAACACAGACACATATACACAATACTACTATGGCTAAACCGTGCTATGGAGTATAGGGTACATGAACTCTGAATGAGAAGCCAACTAGAATGGATTGTAGAGGCATAAGACAGGTGCTGTGAAAAAATATTTCCCCCCCTCCTGATCTCTAACTTTTTTGCATATTTGTCCCCCTAAAAGTTTTTAGATCATCAAACAAATCTGAATATTAGACAAAGATAAACCAAGTAAATACAGAATGCAGTTTTTAAATGATGATTTCATTTATTAGGGGAAAAAGCTATGTGAAAGAGTAATTGCCCCCTAAATTTAATGACTGGTTGTTCCACCCTCAGCGGCAACAACTGCAATCAAGCATCTGTGATAACTGGCAATGAGTCTTTCACATCGGTGTGTAGTAGTTTTGGCCCACTCTTCTTTATAGAGTTGTTTCAATTCAACCACATTGTAGGCTTTTTGAGCATGAACAAACTCTTTAAGGTCATGCCACAGCATCTCAAGCATCTCTTTCAGTCCAGACTTTGAATAGGCATCTCCAAAAACCTTAATTGTGTTTATTTAAGACATTCAGAGGTGGACTTGCTGGTGTGTTTCTGATTATTGTCCTGCTGCATAACCCAAGTGCGCTTGAGGTCGAGGTCACAAACTGATGCCCAGACATTCTCCTTCAGGAGTTTCTGTTAGAGAGCAGAATTCATGGTTCCATCAATCTCGGCAAGTCGTCCAGGTCCTGAAGAAGCAAATCAGCCCCAGACCATCACACTGCCACCACCATGTTCCACTGTTGGTATGATGTTTCGTTTTCATTTCCTTTTCTGTCGCTTATCCTGGTCCGGGTCGCGGGGGCAACAGTTTGAACAGGGAGATCCAGACGTTCCTCTCCCCGGCCACTTCCACCAACTCCTCCGGGGGGATACCAAACTGTTCCCAAGCCAGCCGAGAGATATAATCTCTCCAGCGTGTCCTTGGTCTGCCCCGGGGTCTCCTCCCGGATGGGCATGCCCGAAACACCTCCCCAGGGAGACGTCCAGGAGGCATCCTGACCAGATACTCGAACCACCTCAACTGGCTCCTCTCAACGCGGAGGAGCAGCGGCTCTACTCTGAGCTCCTCACCCTATCTCTAAGGTTGAGCCCAGCCACCCTGCGAAGGAAACTCATTTCGGCCGCTTGTATTCGCGATCTCATTCTTTCGGGTTACTACCCAGAGCTCATGACCATAGGTGAGAGTTGGGACGTAGATTGACTTGTAGATTGAAAGCTTTGCCTTCTGGCTCAGCTCTCTCTTCACCACAACAGACCACCACATAATTAAGTTTGATCTCTAACCTTCTTATGTGTTATACAAAGGTAGAATTACAAAGTTCAAAGCTTCTTAAATAAAAAGTAAGATGAATACCTTATATAGGTGAGGACAAAGGAGAATGCCAGTATTAGCAAGTGTCCCATAATGACATCGTTATATTCAAGCCCAGTAAAGAAGCAGGATCAAAGGAGTAAGTCATATCATATCAGTGTGAAAGAAGTTCAGAGTGGATGGCTAAGTCAACACTGGACTTCAACATGATAAATAGCCTCTTTTATTTGTCATAATCATGAGTCAGTGGTGGTAAAGGTTTTTAATGTGTTTTAGTAATTGTTAAACGAATCCCATTGCTCCACGAACAGACAATTACCTGAAGAAAGGGGCGATAGAACAAAAAAAATTAAAGGGTGTAAAAATTGTAAGTGAAAATATGGTCAGAGTCCCAACTGTTGGATTACATAAACTCCTCTGTATTACTACTTATTATTGTTAACTAATTAACCAGAGGGCAGGATTTTTTTTCTAGCAAGCAAAACATGGTCTATAATCACATTATCAATTTAAGCAACTCCACTTGACAAACATTATCTTGTCACTGAATTTGGCAGATTGTTGTACTTGTTTGTGGCGGTCCTGAAACTGGAGCCCACTTTCATGTCTGAAAAACAAGAAAAGCTCAAAGAGCACAGGACTAGCCATGGTTTGCTAAAAATCTCAATTGATATTGATTCATCTGTCACTTAATTTTTTTTGTAATTCATTAAGAAGATAAATGTGAAAATGTTTGAAAAACGACTTAGCAGTTTCTCAAAACCGGTTTATGTCTTCAAACCCTATGCTTTTTTTAGACTAACTGTCCAAATTTTTAACTCAGTCTGAGGCTGGTACAAAGGAAATTGACAACTGATTGGTTGAGAATGTATTCATTATTATTGAAATTGCAGGCACCATCATGTAGATACCAGTAAAGGAAAGTAGCAGATAAAGTGACACAGTTGGCCATAACAAGTGTATTTCAGTTGGCAAGAGAGTTCATTTACTCTATGAATGTTTCGTTCCACAATTCATCTCAGACATATAAATTGTATTTGAGCCGGATCTTCTGAGGGCTAAAGTAAAGTCCCTCCTCTGCAATGCTAAATGACCTCTGAAACAATTTGATTATGATGTCTTGCTGACAGCCAGATTTATCACTGTGGTGGAGCCATGTAATGGATATGAGGATGGCTCTGTTGACAGGAGAGGAGACGGTTGGAGTATGGAATGAGGAAGAGAGCAGTAGGAGTAGTAGAAAATGGACTGCAAACTCTGGCTAAGTAATCCATTTACATGTGTGTCATCTGATAAATAAATGACAAATGACTCTTATTTCCATAGTCCTAGTAAACATGAATAATGATTTTACAGCACCTGCAGCATGTTAACTCCACTGAATGTAAATGGATCCTCGAGGAGCATTTCTACCACTAAACTGTAAACACTGATTACATTTATGACCCCGAAGCCAGAGTGCTACACAGCTTTGGTAAGTTGCTTTATGGATGCTACCAATTGCATTCCATCTTGGCGGGTTTAATGAAGCGGGATGTGTTTTGTGTTGCTAGGACCCGTGCTAACATCTCTGCAGATAATGCACAGGGGACTAAACAGGCAGGATGAGCCACAAAAAAACAAGCACTTTCAAAATGTCACCTCTGAGGCTGAACTCCTCCGTATTCACTGCATCTTTCCTTTATCACCGATTGTCTGTCAGCACTTAACTTATTTCCACAACAGTGTCCACAATAGAAGGAAGACTGACTCCTGTGATATGATTTTGCAGACCTTGTTTCCGGGATGGATGAATGGGTGGAGGACCTACACTAACCATGCAACTGATGGAGATCTCTGCCAGGAAACAAGAGCTGACATGAGGAGGGGAAGCAGGCAAGATAGTCGCTCTGTCATAAAGAGCAGCAGGAGAGGCAAAATAATTCTACTGGCCCTGACAGACTCTTCCTTTCTCTAGGCTGCACGAACTGACAGCTATTAGGCAGTCAGAGGAAAGCCACTTTCAGATCCACTGGCCTACAAATGCGTAACACAGGTGTGGATATCAGAACAGAACCCCTATATATGTCTTAATGAGTACTTTACCAATAGCTGTGGTAAGAATAGCTTGCTCAAGCTATACATATAACTTGCAGGAAACTGTTTGTTTATTAATAGATAGTTACTAAGTTAAACAAGCTAGTTACAGAATATTAAGATAAAAAATAGAACAAGTTATCCACCAAATATTTAAAATAGTAAAAATAGTATATAGAAAATACTCTGCACAATATTGCTGTCATCTCACTCATTTAAAAAACAAATCTACAATCATTGCTCTTTGCCACCCATTACACTAGCCCCAGTATTCTGGTCAAATCCTGCACAATTTAAGATTTGTCAGGGTCACTCAATTTGTAAGATCTCCTGATTGGACTCACAGTGGCTAGTCCTGATGTCAGAAAATGTTGAAATTCTAATCTGCTCCAGATCTCATGTATATCTACTTTTGTGCAAAAAATAAAAACTCATCCTCCAATTGTTTTTGCACTATCTACACTATCTACGCAGCAGCAATAATGATTCCATTATATCCCTGAAGTTCAGGGCTATAGTAAAGACCTTGGAGGTTTAATGGTACAGAATCCTGCAAAGGCCAGATGAATTGATAATTTACCTCCTTTTGACAACATTTGCTGTAATATATAGGACTTTTTTCATTGTCGTGAAATGCCCCTCATATTTCTTATTTATGCTTAAGCAATAGGAAAAGCTATAATGCGACATGTTTTGTTCATTCTGATAATCTTTCTGAGATGTTTTTCAAGGGGCATATAACAATTACTTATGGCTAGTTAGTGACAAGCTGGTGAACACACAAGACACATATTCCACTCAAATTATTGAGTTAGTAAAAAGCAAAAGTTCCGACATTTGCAAGAGCCGATGGCAACAGAAAAAAAACATACAAATTTCATCGAGATTTGATGTTGTATTTAAAGTTCACACTGAAACTCTTGTGTTTGTATATAAATCTTTTAAAAGTGATTCAAAGCCGGCTGTAAAATTCAGTCAGTTAATCACGAATGATATGTGATATTTCATGTGACCTCACTAAATACAAACAGGATGGTCTGAACGATGGATTCTGACAAGTGCTCTTTCAATATAAAATGAGTGAATGGTTAATATACAGTATTCTACTGCTTTTTATGCATCATCAATAATCAGAATGCTTTATCACACATATTAATATGTTTATGTCTCCCGTAAGAAGATAGAGATTTACTCGCTGTGCTTTATAAGCAAGTGCCTTTAATTTATGCAATGTCTGTCATCACATTTTAATGTTAATAAAATATTAAATTCTGAGTTGGAAAACCTCCTACATGTGTTCCTGTTGTTAGCTTAATAAATCATCATCATTAATCTTCAATTGGGGAAAACTGTAACGCACACACACACACACACACACACAAACACACACACAAACACACACACAACTAAATGGTGTTTTTGCATACCATCAGTGTAATTATAGATATAAAAAAGCTCCTTATGAATACATGTCTCAGCAAAATTAATGACCAGCGTGATGCAAGAGTTTTGCCTTGTTTGCACAGAATTTTCCATTTTCCTGCACTTTCCTGCACTTTGGAATACAGTTGATCAAATAACTTTGAAGTTTACAAACGTTTTCACCATTGAAGTGAAACTTGCTGTCATCATTAATGTTTGTGTTGTCTGGAGATTCAACAGCATGGAGTGAGTCTACAACAGCACCAATAACTATGAAACACGCTGACACTGACCACATAGTAAAAACTGACTTACAAAGATGTCTTAAACTCACAGGCACCATCCATGAGGTGCTCCCCAAAAAGATGGGGGCGGCAGAATATGGTCAAATGTATCAGTTTTGCATAAGCTTAGGCTGTATAACCTATGTTATTCTTAATATTAGATTTATCGGGAATAATGTCCAACATCCCCTTTAAGGAAGGTGGCTTGTGGGTAAAAGTGTGGCGTTAACAGGTGAGTTCATTTAAAAAGCCTTATACTTAGCTACAAAAAAGGAAAGGTTTAAAAAAGATTTTTATTGCATATTTAAGAGGTGGATCAAAGGACCGATTTTAGTAGTTTAGTATTATATACATGTTTGGGTTGGAATGGGCATAGAATCACCTCATGGCATTATGCCATCTCATTACCCTGCCCCCAACCCCTTGTGTTTAACCCACATTTGTACCAATGTCTACAATCACTTTAAAAACACAGATCAGGTAATAGACTCATGAATTCTTCTACTATACATACACTCGGATGTAGAGATCAAAACTTCTTTTGAAGATCCCACATCTGCACTGTTAATTACACAGAAGTAGTTAAAGCAGTCACTTAGAGCAGAAGGCTTTTTGATGTTTCTCTTGTTTCTTTGGCTGTATTCCCTCAGTGTTTTCCCTGTAAGAGTCAACAGAGAGACTGCTGACAAGGCAGCTGGCCCAGATTTGGCCTCCCATTGAAGCAGTGCGATCAATAGATTGCCAGTCATGGGGAGCAGTGAGCAGCAGTGTGAAACTGCACACACTTCACCCTTCCAGAATTGCCCGTCTAGGGAAAATCAGTCAGTTAAGTTCAGAGGAAAATGTACAAGAGATTGATTAAGCAGGGAGAATTGAACCTTTCAGCAGAATCACCAGTCACACAACCATAGTCTAAACCACGGTTACTCATTGTGCAGCTCGCGAGCCACATGCGGCTCATCAAGCTTTAATTGGTGGCTCGCATGGTAGCTTCAAACAATATAACACAGCCAATACATTTTTAAAAATGTGCTACCTAAATATACAATGAACACTACACTACAAACACGCAAACATGCGCATTGTATTTCTCCTTTCACCTCAATTAATGTTGTTGTCACGGGTGTGAGAGCGGACCCAAGAACAGCACAAACCTGGACCGGAATAGTTCAGAACTTTACTGACAATGTTCAAGAGTCCAAACAGACGACAATCAGGAAGCCTGGTCGGCGAGCACAGTCCCAGTTCTGAATGGGGCGGGAGTCTCCGGAGAGGGAGTCCAGGCAGGCTGCAGGCAGACAGGGAGCGGGCAGATGCAAAGTCCAAAGACAGAAGGCAGGTCAGGTTACTGGGGCAGAGACGAGGAGACGTGGTCAGGGGCAGAAGGCAGGTCAGATACCAGGTGATTCATCCAGAAAAGAGTGCTGGACGGTAGTGCATGACACGACGACAATCTGGTAGAGAGTGAGTGTGGAGGAGCTGGTTAAGAGGAGGCTTGGTGATGGAGCCAACTGGGGGAAACAGGTGAGTCTAATGATCTTGATTAGGAGAGGTAGGCAGGCAGGTATAGTGGGTTAGTAGAGGGGAAAACCAGGAGTGGACTATGACAGAACCTCCCCCCTTCAAGGGACGGCTCTTGACGTCCCAAAAAGAAAAGTCCATGAAAACCCAGAGTGGGTGGAGGGGGAAACTGGAAGGGGGGCTAGAATTCCTCCGAGGAACAGGAGCCCTCCTCTTCCGAGGCAGACGAGGAGGATGAACTGGACGGGGTGTCCACATCGGAGCCACTCTCCTCCGGCCTCTGCAGGAAGTCTCCCCAGAACAGAGGATGGAGCAGGCTGGTCGGGATGCATGCGGTGGAAGTCCCTGATTAAATCAGGGCTTACAATGAAGCGGGCTGGGACCCCGGGCCGGGACCCAGGAACGTTCTTCCGGGCCGTAACCCTCCCAGTACTGTGTTCCTCGTCCATGGCGGCGAGAGTGCAGAAGACGTTTAACCGCAAACATAGGGCCTCCATCGATGAGCTGGGGAGGCGGAGAGGGAGGTGTGGGGGGAATCAGAGGACTTTCTCGGACAGGCTTGACTCTGGAGACATGAAACGTCGGGTGGGTCCTTATAGTGCGGGGAAGCTGCAGACAGACCGCCTCTGGGTTAATAATTTTTGTGATGGTGAAGGGGCCCGATGAACCTGGAGGCTACCTTATGACTCTCCACCCTAAGGGGCGATCACGGGTGGAGAGCCAGACACTTTGGCCGACGCGGTAGGTGGGAGAGGGCTTGCGATGCTTGTTGGCATTGGCAGCATAGCGGTCAGCAGACTTGAGGAGGGCAGAGCGAGCTTGGTCTCAGTTGCGCCTGCAGCGGCGGATGAAGGTCTGAGCAGAAGGGCTAGGTTACCTCCTTCTCCTGGTGGGCAAAGAGTGGGGGCTGATACCCATAGGCGCACTGGAAGGGGGAAAGTCCAGTAGAGGAGGAGATGAGGGTGTTATGAGCATATTCTGCCCAAAGGCTCTGTTCAGACCAGGAAGCAGGGTTGTGGGCTATCAGACAGCGAAGGGTAGTTTCCAGTTCCTGGTTCTTTCTCTCCGTCTGCCCGTTGGACTGGGGATGAAAACCAGAGGACA
>KV751324.1:11239824-11258128 GCA_001698575.1 Mola mola | reverse complement strand
TGGGTGGAGGGGGAAACTGGAAGGGGGGCTAGAATTCCTCCGAGGAACAGGAGCCCTCCTCTTCCGAGGCAGACGAGGAGGATGAACTGGACGGGGTGTCCACATCGGAGCCACTCTCCTCCGGCCTCTGCAGGAAGTCTCCCCAGAACAGAGGATGGAGCAGGCTGGTCGGGATGCATGCGGTGGAAGTCCCTGATTAAATCAGGGCTTACAATGAAGCGGGCTGGGACCCAGGAACGTTCTTCTGGGCCGTAACCCGCCAAGTCCACCAAGTACTCTATTCCTCGTCCATGGCGGCGAGAGTGCAGAAGACGTTTAACTGCAAACATAGGGCCTCCATCGATGAGCTGGGGAGGCGGAGGGGGAGGTGTGGGGGGAATCAGAGGACTTTCTCGGACAGGCTTGACTCTGGAGACATGAAACGTCGGGTGGGTCCTTATAGTGCGGGGAAGCTGCAGACAGACCGCCTCTGGGTTAATAATTTTTGTGATGGTGAAGGGGCCCGATGAACCTGGAGGCTACCTTATGACTCTCCACCCTAAGGGGCGATCACGGGTGGAGAGCCAGACACTTTGGCCGACGCGGTAGGTGGGAGAGGGCTTGCGATGCTTGTTGGCATTGGCAGCATAGCGGTCAGCAGACTTGAGGAGGGCAGAGCGAGCTTGGTCTCAGTTGCGCCTGCAGCGGCGGATGAAGGTCTGAGCAGAAGGGCTAGGTTACCTCCTTCTCCTGGTGGGCAAAGAGTGGGGGCTGATACCCATAGGCGCACTGGAAGGGGGAAAGTCCAGTAGAGGAGGAGATGAGGGTGTTATGAGCATATTCTGCCCAAAGGCTCTGTTCAGACCAGGAAGCAGGGTTGTGGGCTATCAGACAGCGAAGGGTAGTTTCCAGTTCCTGGTTCTTTCTCTCCGTCTGCCCGTTGGACTGGGGATGAAAACCAGAGGACAGGCTGACTGAGGCTCCCAGCAGACTACAGAACTCCTTCCAAAATATGGACGTGAACTGGGGACCCCGATCAGACACAATGTCGGTGGGCAGACCATGGAGCCGGAACACATGTTGTAGGACCAGTTTTGCTGTTTCTTTGGCTGATGGAAGTTTAAGAAGGGGGATGAAGTGTGCCGTCTTTCTGAACCGGTCTACCACATTGAGGATGGCAGTGTGACCCTTGGAGGGGGGAAGACCGAGAGGGGAAGTGGAACAGGTAAGGGGTGCAATAGGCCAACTGGAGGATGACAAGGTCTCTTGTTTTGGTTGCAAACCAGACATGCATTGACGTACCCACAGACATCATCATCCATAGATGGTCACCAAAAGCGTTGCTGCAAGACACCGCAGGTCCGCTGAATGCCAGGGTGACAGGAGAGCCGAGAAGCATGCCCCGAATGGAGTACGTCAGAGCGAAGGGGAGCAGGGACAAACAGACGGGCAGACGGGCAGGAACTAGGGCCAGGCTGGTTTTCAATGGGCGTCCGTACTCTCTCCTCGATCTCCCAGGTGACGGAAGCAATGAAGCAGGAGGCTGGGACGATGGTGGAGGGTTCCGATTTCATGTCAGGACTCTCCGGAAACTGACGGGAAAGAGCATCGGGCTTGGCATTGTGGGAACCGGGCTGATAGGACACGGTGAAGTTAAACCTGTCAAAGAACAGCAACCAGCGGGTTTGTGTGGAGTTCAGTCTTTTGGCTGAGCGAATGTACTCCAGATTACGATGATCAGTCCATACCAGGAAAGCCACCTTGGCATCCTCCAGCCAGTGGCGCCACTTCTCCAGGGCCAATCTACCACCAGAAACTCCTTGTTGCCAATGTCGTAATTTCTCTCTGCTGGGGTGAGGCAACGAGAGAAGAAGGCACAGGGATGGAGCTTCTGGTCGATGGCTGCGCGTTGGGACAGGATAACCCCTACTCCCATACTGGATGCATCCACTTCTATGACAAACTGGCGGTCTGGATCGGGGACCTGGAGGATAGGAGCCGTGGAGAAATGTGACTGGAGGGTGTCAAAGGCTCTATGGGCTGCATCGGTCCAATGAAAGGCGGTCTTGGATGATGTGAGAGCAGAGAGGGGGGCGGCAACCGAGCTGAATCCCTGGATGAAGCGCTGGTAAAAATTGGCAAATCCTAGGAACTGTTGCAGTTGTTTTCATGTCTCTGGGGCTGGCCAAGAAGATATTGGAGGCTGGGTGATAGAGCCGACTGAGGGGAACAGGTGAGTCTAATGATTTTGATTAGGAGAGGTAGGCAGGCAGGTATAGTGGGTTGGTAGAGGGGAAAACCAGGAGTGGACTATGACAGTTGTTTCCAAAAGGTGGGTAACTGTCAAACCTGGCAACGCAGCAGGCTTACAGCATTGTTTGCAACACTGGCTCACTTGACCACAGTGCACGCTTGCAGGTCATGATAGCTCAGCTAGGCAGCGTGACATGCACAGGACACAAATGGATCGATTTCTAATTTAAAAAAAGACAAAAACCAGACATAACGAATAGTGAAGATAAAAAGTCTGAGGAAGCAGCAAACGAAAATCAACATGAAGACACCGGAGAGGGGACGAGCTGGCAAACTGCAGGTGTTCAGAGTAAAAAATGAAAAGTACAAGGCCTACAAGATGAGCACAGGACATTTCAAGAGAAATGGACGGACGAATTCTTATTTGTTCTTCATGACATGACCTCTCTGTGCTTAATATGCAAACAAACCCAAGCAAAATCGTATTCACAGCACAACCTCTGCTGCAGAGCGTTTAACAGAGGCATCTTTTGAGATAGCGTGGATTTTGGCGTGAGCAAAAAAACATTCTCAGACTCAGAAATAGTAAAAGACTGCTTTTTGGCTTCAACAGAAATATTGTTCACAGACTTTGAAAACAAGGACGCAATTCGTAAACAAATAAAAGGATTACAGTTGTCTGATTCAACAATAAGGTGGCGGATGGAGGACATCGGAAAGGACACACGTGACCAGTTGTTGGCTGATCTGCGTGTGGCGCCATGTTTCAGCATCGCAGTGGACGAAAGCTCAGATGTCACCGATGTTGCTCAGATGTGTGTCTGGATGAGGTTCCCAAAAGAAAATTCTTTTTGAGAGGAAATGTTGTCCTTACTACCAGTCCGTGGCCAAACAAGAGGTGAGGATATTCTGAATGCACTTTTGGTATGTTTTGAGGAAAAACGCCTCAGCTGGTCCAAACTTGCAAGTGTTTGTACTGATGGTGGCCCAAGCATGAGAGGCAAAGAGAAGGGTCTTGTTTATGACACAGAGTACAGTGATTTAGTGATGCACAGTGAAGTAAGATGGTTGTCCTGTGGAAAGGTGCTGGAGGGGTTTCTGAGCCTCCTTCCTGAAGTTTGCACTTTCTTGGACAGCAAGGGGAAACACCAGCCAGAGTCGAAAGAGCCACACTGGATCATACAGCTGGCCCTCCTTACTGACATTACCTGTCACCTGAACGCTCTCAACTTGCAGCTCCAAGGGAGAGACAAGCTTCCAAGTGACATGCTGAAGATAATCAGAGCATTCCAAAACAAAATAACTGCTCTGTGGATACCTGATAGAGAACTCATCCACTTCCCAAAACTCAGAGCAACAACCACAAGTGACCCATCTCTGCAGCAGCACTTCAGCTACAGAGGATTTGTTGAAGTTCTGGAGGAGCTGAAGGGTGAGTTTGAATCCAGATTCAGTGATGTGAATGAACATAAGGAGATTTTCAATTTTATTGAAAACCCCTTCCATGTGGATGTATCCTCTCTTACTCCAACCATCACACAGCTCTGCCCTGATAATCATGCTGCTTTGGAAAGTAAAATAATTGAACTGCAAACAAACTATAAATACAACATGAAGAAAGTCAAGGGCATGCATGCCAGCTTCCGCTCATCCCAGTATTAAGGTAAATATGGTCTTAATTGAAAATGTGTTGGCTGTGTTGTTTCTTTTTTTGTGGGATGACCAGTTTATATGTAGAAATGCTCATCTGTGTGGGTGACTTGGTATATTGTCATAAAAGTGTCTCTCCCCTTGACATTGCTCTGCCAATGTGGCTCCTGTGAAAAAAATAGTGAGGATCACTGGTCTAAACGCTTGTGTCGATACAGCAGAGTCAGGGCCACAACGGTCAGTTTTCTTAGGAGCGCACAGTAGATATATGTAGCCAATGTCGTGCTTTAAACCAAATATGTCATGTGTTCAAAACATTCAAATGCAATTCTGCTGAAAGAGCTGTGAGCAAATTCCAGCAATGTAACTGAGAGAGGAGAGATGATATGATCACTGTCCAGCCTATTTCCTCTTCAGACATGACTTTTGTAGTCATAAGATCTCCCTCCACCCTCCACCCTTCCCACGCAAACCAAACACAAAACGAGACAGAATTTCAGGACTCATCTGTCAATTGAACAGATG
This sequence comes from Mola mola, assembly GCA_001698575.1. NCBI lineage: Eukaryota > Metazoa > Chordata > Actinopteri > Tetraodontiformes > Molidae > Mola > Mola mola. The sequence continues at coordinate 11,253,721 of KV751324.1, read as the reverse complement.
GCAGGTTGTGATATAAGGATCCCAGACTCACACATCAATATACTATCCCATTCAGCCATATATGTTTTCAGCCGAAGCTGAGTTCAGTAAACATAAATAATGAACTGGGGCTCCTAGTTATGGAACTGGGTCATTGGCCCATACCACAATACATGAGTGTATCTTTGCAGGCTTCCGAAACATAATTTGCATTCAGCTTCAGGAAACATAATGTGTTCTGTAAACTAAAAATAGTCTCAGTTTTATGCAACGACATCTCATCGTTGCAGTGTTAGGAAACATAATGTGTTCTGTAAACTAAAAATAGTCTCAGTTTGCAACGACATCTCATCGTTGCAGTGTTCGCCTTAACTATTGCACTACTTTTTCCTTAGTCAAAACATAATGCTCTATCTGAGGTGAATCAAAACAAGACAATCGCATAAAAGACTAGAATAAAGCTGGCAAGATTTCTGCCCAGATGGTGAAACAACAGTTTGGCCTCGTCTGTTCATCATATTTTTGAGAACAGAAAGATCCTGCAGTGGCACTAAACATCAGACGCACCCTTTCCAGTATTGTGGGAGTATTGTCTTTGTCTAATTAAGACACTATATCATTAACAGGCAGCTCATTTGGCATTAACCACCCAATTTATGTGGCTAAAATGAACAGACAGTAAGAAGGCAGCTGCAAAGCAAGATGGGACAAGAAGAAAATATATTGTTCAACAGTTTATGAACTATGGGGCTAAGCCAATAGTTTAAGCCCAAGAACCTGTACCTGTGCCAACCAAATTGACCTTCTGATAAACTTTATGGTTTGCCCGATGAATCCAGGCCACAATAAATTTTGTGAACACCATCCATTTTTTGTTGGTAAACTGTCATAACCTCCATAATATTATTAGCTGCACTTAATAATAATAATTTTACTTTCAATTCTACTTTTCTTATCAATTGATCATTTACTCTATGTATTGTCAAAAAAATTGTGAAAAACACTGGTTCCATTTTCTCAGAGAAACTCTTCAGTTACTGTCAGAATGACAGAGAAATGCAACAAAACATTTTAGAAGCTAGAACCAATAGATGTTGGTGCCAAAACTGAAAAGATTACTCAATTATCAAAATAGATTTCACTTAATTGCATTTTGATTGACGAATCAATTAATGGTTGCAGGTCTCATTCTTTAAACAAATATGAGCAACCTTTGCAGCAACCAGCTGGTCCAGTAGTCAGAGACTGTCTACCTTCCAGAAAAATTACTGATGTATGAATTTTCATAGCCTTCATTGTTGCTTAGAGTAAAGATCCTTACACCATGGTCAGTCCAACTCTGAAAAGTTATCACAGCATCACAACAACATTTTAGCCCACATTTTTACCAATGGAAAATCACCATACACTAAATGCTTTAAATATTTTTTTTTTACTATATACCTGTTTAATGCCCATTTGTCAGTCATTAATAAGTTTTGCCACAGGAAAGGCAAATATGAATATGATCAGAGTTTTCCAGAGATCGCGATACCAGTATCACAAGTCTCCCGATATCGCTGAAAATGCTGGTATCAGAATCAGCAAGTACTGACTGTATGGGCTGTCCGAAAAACTCTTTTTGCTATATAGCAGCAGCCAGCATCCAGCCACCTATTACCCCAGATCAATCGACTTTTCTTTCTCTGCTCTAAAAGCCAACACCAGAAGTTGCCCTTTGCTACAACTTAGTAATTACTGTTTTAGAGCGGCGAAGAAGAACTGGTGCGCAACATGTCAGTTTTTTGGAGGCATTTTGCTCCCTATTATCCGGGAATTGCATAGAATGCAAGGCTGTACTTGGTGGAGGGCACAAGTGCCGCCAGTTTTAACACAAGCAGCCTTATGAAGCGTTTGAAGATGTGTCACGTGAAAGAGTATGATGACTTCACTGACGAAAGGAGTTGGAAGGATGCTGAGACTCAGCAGCAAACATAGGAACCGCTATTCCGAGAAAAATTCCCAACGACAGCAAAAATGCAAAAGAGATAAAAAGATGAGATAATAAAGACAAAATTGTCAAGTTCATTGTCCTTGATGATCAGCACCTCAGTGGTGAAAAATGTGTGATTTTGCTGTTTAATGGAGCATTTGGAGCCAAGCTACTGTTTGACTGGCATGCAGGCAATCAGCTTTACTATTCACATTTCGAGCTCTGACTGTCCCCCATGTCTTTGTTGAGTTTAACTGCACACTGTGAGGACAGAGTGTCACCGTCAACATTTACCATTCAATGTGCGGTGCTGCAAGCAAACGAGTTTCATGGGTTGCATAGTGACAAGTCCATAGTCCAAAAAACTGAGGAGATGCTGTTAAAGTGGAACATCCCCAAGTCCAACGTTAATGTTGTTTTGCGCAACATTGCAGACAACGTGAAAAAAAACCATGTTGGAGATATATATAAAAAACACACTGCTATAGGATCAGTACTCGGTATCGACCGATACCCAAAACCCAGATTTCAGAATCAGCATCGGAACTGAAAAAAAGGTATCGGAGGCTCTCTATATCCAACATTTCTAAAGTGCAAGTCCGTCAGCCCCTGAAAAACCTAAAGGCTGACACCTAGGAGAATTTACTCCCTTATCTGTTCTAAGAAAAATGATTCAAGGCAAGTTATGCCTTTCGGATTGTTTGCCCTTGCATATTGGAAGATGTCATACAAATAATTGACTGGCTAACAAGATTATTAAGATTTATTTTGTTATATGTCATTAAAAGGATGATGTAGATAACATAAATAGAAAATATTGTTACACACAGTTACACACGCACACATAAAATGTAAAAATCTTATATATGATTTTATCATCTACCTTGGCCTTAATAAACATCTCCAACTCAAAAACATGTCAGAGCAAGCATGTTATCCTTCGCTTCCTCTCAGATACAGGTCCAAAAGGAGCTCACTCGGGGTTCTGCAGCTGAGAGCCCATTGTGACCCAAAGCTGAGCGGTTTGAGATGAAAGCTAAGCAGATTGCAGGAAGTTGCAGCATAAAAGGAAGCGCTCAAGACAGTTCAGAGCCTCTGTAACACCAACAATACCAATGTGCACAGCCAGAGGAACACATTTTTAGTCAGGAGACAGGATTGTTCTCGTTCTGTATAAAAGTTAGCATAATGGGAGGCCATTGTTGTTCCACCTCCGAGACGGCAGGGGTAAATTGATGTCTGTAGTAAAGGAGAGAAGACGACAAGGCTGTGACATTTCATTAACGCATGTGCTCACCCCTGGGAAATTTTAAGAGCAGCGAGTTATAACTAACTGAATTCAGAAGCAACCAAAAAACTGGCAAGAAAATACAATGTGATCTGTGCTAATCATATCGACATCACTGCTTATTCAGTGTCTGTATCCGCATGACGCCACTCACGTGAAAAAAGCATTAAGTAAAGGATGACTTGTTTCTCTGGGCTACTCTTTTTCGTCCCCCCACTTGCTTTCTGATCAAGGGTAAAGGAAAACCATGCCATCATCGTTATTGAACATTATCAAACACAAACTCCACAGAAGAAGATAGAGACCCTGCAGGAGGAGCTGGCGCTGCCAAAACAGATCATTAAATCAGTCGTGGCGTTCTGCAAAACGTCATGTGTGGATCATTAGTCTTACAGGTTTTTCAAGGTCCATTCACAGGCTCATGTTCAAAGCTGGTTATGGGACTCTGCAGTTCCTGCATGCTGTAGTCCTTTGTAGAAAATCCAAACAAGAAAATCCAAGACCTGACCTTGTGGTGCCTGATTCACTGCTCAACCACCTAAGACCACTCTTATTCTGCCAGGGTAACTCTTGTTTCCTTTGGCAGTAACAGATACTCCATCACATCTCTTTAACTTCTTTAACTAATATACTAAATCACCAATATTAACAGGCTATATACTCTAATTTCATACGTGGGTATGTTGGGACAAGCATGATAAAGGCAGACAGGTCAAAGACATTCACATAAAAGTATTCAATAAACGTGCTAGAGCATATTTGCTGTTTTGCGTCTCCCCCTGGTGTGTCGTCTACACCGAACCACAGGCCCTCAGAGAGTTCAACTGCTTTCAATTCCTACAAAGCCTCCAGAAAGACTTTTGCTTTCCATTCTCTCTGTTCTTCCCAGCACTCTCAGTTTGCCCCATCTTTCTGTGTGAGTAAATGAATTTCCTCTTGATGGTAGGGGATGTGATGTGAGAGCAGCGATCGGGGCACTTTAATCTCAGAGATCCATCCTGGAAGCTTATGCCCCGTCTCGTCAGTCGCTGTTCAAACACTGAACTTCCTCACCAAGACGACAAGGATTACAGGGCAGCCATTCACCGTCTCTTCCTCTTCTCGCTCCTTTCCCACCCTTTAACGTTCCTGCTCTTTTTATCTCTATCCGTCTCTCCTGTATCACTACAATTTTTATAACACAGAAGCATTCAAATTTATGTGAATGTCTACATCTCAGATGCAAAGTAACAACAGAAACGCTTCTTTTCCTGATCTGATGACGAACAAAGATTGCGTGCACATTTCACAGAGCGTGTGAGACAATAAACAAGTGGAGATCTGATTATGATTACGATGCACAAATGCCATTTTGATGTCATTTTGAAAAATGAAATCAGTTAGAACCATGACAAATGAGGTAACAGGAGTGCAGCACTCAAATAAAACCTCATGAGCTGTGAAATGATGTTTTCAGACAACAGCACCATCTAAATGAAAGAGATGAGAAAACTGTTCATCTACGAGATGCTACAATTCATTAAAAAAAACTCACACGTGGATTTCCATGCATGTGCATCAGTGTGATGAATTTAAGGTATGTTGTCCCATCCCAGCTTTCATGCAAGCAAGTGCATTTAGAGTTCCACCCAGCTCTCCTCCTCTTGGCCCTGAGGACAGTCGCTTCCTGTGACATCACTTCCGACTGCCACCGGTGTAGGTAGCATTGCAACCACTGCATTTTTTGGATAAACATTCACTGTTCAGCTTGTTTGGTTGTTTCTTTGTACCGTAGCTGCCAAAGTGGACAGTTTTCACTGATGTGAAACGGCACCGAGCTCCATGGTGCTTTGAACAATTTGTGGGACGCTACATTTCTCCACTGTGGAGCGTGAAGCTCTCCACCTCTCTTCCCCAGGTGGTCAGACACAGCTGACCGGTATGTACGCCGCATGGCGATTTATGTCCATCTGTCTGTCTCCCTCAGCACTAAATCTGATGTATTAGTTTAGTTATGTATTTTGATTTTTTCACAGACAGAATCACACACAAGAATGATAACAGCCACCCTTCAAATAAATGTTTACTTTTAATGTACTGTCATTTGCCATGGCCACCCGGCCATCTGGACAGATGCCAGGTGCATGAATACAGTGCCTCATTATTATGCTCTTTTTATTTTGGGGGGTAATCACCCAAGCGAATGTTATGTCGTTTTAGTAAAAATAGAAATTATCATGCAAAACTGATACTTTCCACTAATCAGCAAAAATTGCAATCAGAGTAAATGTCAAAATGATAGCAGTTTATTTTTTGACCAGATCATGCAGCCCTACTCACTAATTAAATAAGTGATTTCTATTGAGGGTCAATGCCTCATTTCTCCTCATTGTTTACACAGGAGCTAGCCACTAATCCGACCAAAAATGATTATCACACTACCGAAAAGCATCCAAGTCCTTACAAGTTGTGATGATGTGTTTATTGACCAGGCTCTCAAAGAGGACTGATGCTAATAATTGAAGTTAGACGTGGGCATAGCAGAGAATTAGCCCAGAGGACAAACTGGGACTGTCCAGATGGCTGACAAAGCTTTGTCATTTCATCATTACAGCAAAAGAATCGTCCATCACATCATGATTGTAGAGAAAATTGAATGAGTAGGAGAGAGAAAGTGGTCCCAGATAGAGTAAAATGTATTCAAACTGACCAATCTGAGCAAAAAGATGCAAATTTTCAGGGGATAAACGACATAAATGAAGCCTAAAGAGTCCCATTAGTGAAACAAGACAGTAAAGCCTCCTATTATCCCAATACATGTGAAGTATTGGACATCTTTCTAGTTTAAACATTAATTCAGTTAAATCCCTCTCTACTTGCAGAATTTCCTTACATTACTGCAGACATGATCATTCTCTGCAGTAATCTTTTAAAAAGCTGAAATCGTTTCCATGCTTAATTAAAGGAGCCATAATGCATCATCAGCTGCATGTACCAGTGTTGTTATATTTGAAAAAACAGTGCAATATAGTTTTGGGAAATACAATCATTCACTGTCTGGCTAGAGTTAAATAAGAAAGTTAGCCAGCAGATTAGCTTAGCATAAACACTATTAGTAACAGTAGGTAACAGTAAGCCAGAGGTGATGAAATTCTCCTCCTTACCACAAACTCTCACAAATGAACATATTCTTTATTTCATTTTATTGCCTTTGGGTAGAAACAGGCTCGATGTCCCCACCCACCCCAGATTTTGTGCTAAGCTAGCCTAGCTGGCTTCTGACCAGACAGGAAAAAGGAGTGGTGCCAGTCTTTTCATTGAACGTTACAAGAACAAATGGTTAACTGCATTCAAGTCAGGTCCATTCTAATCAAAGAAACTTAGATTCCAGTTTGTTTAAGTTAAAATTGGTGGTATGACTCTGTTTTTAGGAGCTCCCTGCCCTTCCACATGCCTATGCAGAAAGCTAAAGCACAGACAGCATACCCCCACCCATCCCGCCTTTCATCATGGAATGCTATGGCAGGGAAGAAAGCAGCAAATACCCCTGGTACAGAACAGAGCCAGCATCTATGACAACAAAAATTAAACTGATTAACTCAGATACAAAACAAAATGAGGAGCTGGAGTGGAGGTGGGTTAAAAAGCAGTTTGCCAAAGAAGTAGGAAGAGTTGGCAGATCAAAGCATCTTAAATAACTGTGTGAGATTTGCCAATTGAATGCATGAAAGAGAACCAGCTGATGTGATTTGGCTGAGATTGTGAGTAGAGCTTGACTTTTGTGCCCTAAGAGAACTAATAGTATGCTTGATTCATGAAAAGTAACTGTGCTTTTCAAAGAGCATGTACACGAACGTAGTTCAATGAATTTAAAGGCTCATGCAGAGCAGAGAAGTGATACTAAATAACACCGCAGCAGGTAGGGCCATAAAATCAAATGTCAGTTGACAGTCTGGCATTCGTACCACTTCAGCATCAAAAGATGTGAAATGTGAATAAAAGAGAGCAAACTACAGAAATTAGAGCATGTGAAAGCAGGCTGCGGATGTAAGAGAAAACAGCAGGGCAGGGTTAGTTGCTGTGGATATAGGAGATTACCCATACATCCATTGATCCATCTATTGAGCCAGACAGGCAGACAGAGATACGTAGTTTTATATTAAGATGATGATTTATATCTTTAAAAATTGTGTATTTTCTTTGAACAAGTCTTGCATTTTTTGCAGGGTTTTGGGGCACAAAAAGCAGCTAGTGGATAAACATTTCAGCTACAAGACATTGATGACATAATGACGACTACAGGCTAACCTATGTGTACAATGTATAGTATACAACATAATTTTCATCCCAGTTCACTTATTAGATTTTCTTCCTGCATGTATCATGTGACGCAGAGATATGCCTTCTTGCCTCAACAACTTTCATTTAATGGCAGAAGACACATTCTCTACGAGGCTGACACCAATATGAGGTATTTGAAAAATTTAATTTTTCTGTTTTTACACAACGTGTCTTTGCCAAAGCTCAATTCTTTCCAATAATGACCAAGTTCATATTATCATGACAGTAGTATCATATTTATCGAATGAGCATCACTCAGCCAGTTCATCATTGAACAGAGGAGGAGGCGAAAAACAATAATGTCGCGGAGCTCTAAATTGTGTTTGCTGATAGCGCTACTGCTTGACTGGCTGTTGATGGATATTACTTTCTGTGCTGTTTCCCAGGCCACTGTGTGTGACGCAGTGCCTTTTGAAACCAGCAATTGCGTGATGCTCCTCTTAAACTAGTTCAGCATGGCATCATTCATCATCTACAGCACTGCCAGCGGGGTGCAGTGGGCCCGTCCCCATGTCTGCCAGTCACAATGGGGTTATAGGCAGAAATACAGTCTGCAACCTCACAGTGCTGTGCCTTGTGCCTTGTGCCTTGTGCCTTGTGCCGGGCCACAGAGAAAGCAGTGCTGTCACATTTCGCGCACCTGAAACAACTGAACCACTTTGGAATATATTTTGAAGCGGTGCCACCCTGCATCTCTATACCAACGGCAAAATATTTTCTACCGAATTTCTCCTGAGAGTGGAGAACAATACATCCACAAGGCATCATCCACACAAAAACTAGGAATTAAACATCTTTTTAAGAACAAGTAACTGGTTTTGAACATACTGTTCAATGCTATTCCAATTCTATACAATTAAAATTAAGCTCTGTAAATCAGCATGGAAAAACACTTTGTTTGTCCTCTTTAACACCTGCTGCATTTGTATGTGTGTGTGTGTGTGTGTGTGTGTGTGTGTGTGTGTGTTGCAGAGCAATTTTTTCACACAGGGAGCAAACATGCTGTCAGCAGTTACTTTAAGGCTGGCTTTGGACCTGCTACTATTGGGAAGCACCACCCATAGTGGAAAGGACAAAGCTGACATCAGCATTTCTTATAGGCACTGATGAATTTTACTTTCCAGGAAAAAAAAAATTCAAGGACATTTCCATTATTGTGTGTAATGCAAATGGGCTAAACTCCAAGTACTACCAAAGCATTCCAGCGACCAGTTTCTACATGCTGTACACAATCCTGTTAGTAGATAGAAAATTGCTGCTGGCTATGAAATGATTGCCCTTTGAATATCTTATTTGGGCTAGTTAAAAAGGAATATCCACAGTGTGTCGAATAGTACAAAAGATTGCTCATAACAACAGCATTTAAATTTCATTTCATTGTAATTGCTGTACCTGTAAACACAATACTGCCTTTACAGGAACATAGAATAAAACAGGTCATCACAGTTTATTGGCTCCACAACTGTGAAGTGTTTTACAGATGAGGGATACAGGAGCCAATAGTAAGGCATCTCTTTATTAAATGTCTGAACGTAAGAGTTTTCCTGTCAACAACTAAATTAATATCTCCCAGTCTGAGACTTAAAAAGCTATCTAGCTCAAGAGTTTCTAGAATCTAATCTAGGTGTGATCAAATCTTTAGGCTACAGGCATTAATTTATAATTCTGTTGACAAGATATGTCCTGGCATTTCATTGCTGGTATTTTCATGTACAGTAGGTACCGCTGGTGAATGCGCTTGTTGAAAAAATAAAAGAGGGGAAATGGTTTGATTGTGCTTGGTGTGAATGGTGCAAATTGAGATGACACACTGATCCTAACTTGATTATAGCGTCTTCAGCTCAGTGTCTCCGGTCATTTGACACGGTCAATCGTGATGCTTTAAGATTTGTGATTAATTTGTGCTTCACCCTGTGCCTTGTATGAAATGGAGCCCAATCCATGTGTTGACTCAACCACTGGCTTTTAAGATCATCTTGGGGCTATTTTGTTGTTGTTGCAGTTGTTATTGCTTTATGTCTATAACCCTCTGGGTTTTATATTGTTCAAACTTAAAACTGAATTTAGTCAAATTAAAATTCCTATTGAAATATTTGGATTGTTTAGCATGTTTTTCAACCTGTGCACATATCATGCAATATCAAATTGGAAAATATGACTTAATTTTATGTGCTCAGCACCAGGTATGAGCAGTCTGTGAGAAAAAAGATAGCAAAAGTTTCTCAAAATGCACATACCTTTAAGGAAACATTTATTCAAAGAACATGAGTGGTGCTCGGAATCTCCTTCCAGCTCTATGAAGAAACTGTCTCCTCGATTCAGGTGTGCAGTAAAAACTAAATATCTGATATGAAAAAATAGTCAGAAAGGAGCAATGCCATCAGAATCTGATTATAGAAAAAACTCTTAATCTAAAGATTACTATGATCTTTATATGAAATAAATGGGCACTGCATTTCAACTTACTGCAGATATGATGCGTATTCTGACAAAGACACCCCAAAATAATGGTTCCTACTCATTGATTCTTATCTGCGGGTAAAGTAAGATGAACCATATCTCCACAAACAAAAACCACTGAGCAATAAGATAATGGGATAGGGTGTGGTCGCCATGTATAAATACAGGTAGGCCCCCAAATACAGACCAGCCCAAAAAGAAATAAATTTAAACTAGAAAAATTGCATTTCCTGGCAAAAATGTGTGCGGATGCTGAGATATTTGGTAGAAAAGGTATCAGCCAAAATGTGAACCGAACAGTAAAACTGGCAGCAACATAGGCTGAACCCTTGAAAAACTCTTAAAAGTAAATGAAGGGCAGAAAAACAAAAGACAAGAAAAGAGAAGTATAATGGGTAGAATCTAAGCTGAAAAAGTGGGAGAAAGGAAAAAAGAGGGGAGAAGAGAGTATAGATTTGTGAACAAGTGAAACCAATTATTTTTTTTAAAAAAAAAAGCAAAAACATTGAAAACTAAACTTTAATTCTAAAAAGAGAATGTAGAGGAACAGGATTACAAACATCAGAGTGAGCGAGCAGAAAGATGACAGGGCTGTGCACGTACTTCTATCATCGTGTGGTCAGTTTTTGACGTGGCACTCGTCTTATGCAGACATTTTGCCTGGTCCTCATAAGTTAAGACGCTCTTTTAGAGTCAGAGTTAGGTTAGGTATTTAGCTGTGATGGTAAAGGTAAGCTGAAATGGAAGGAAGAACCCTTTTACACTACGGGTTTTGCATTCACCCATTCACACACTACAGTGCTTAACTGTCATTGCGAAGTGTCCCCCTTCTCATCAAGAGCATTAGCCAGTGCAGGGTTCGGTGTCTGTCTTGCTCAAGGACACTACAACATGTTAACTGCAGGGTCTGGGATGGAACCAGGAGCCTTCCAATCATGGGACAACAGCCCCTACCATCTGAGCCCGTATGTCAGTGAGAGGGTGACAGATAGACACAGGCATGCAGACACACAGACAAATGCAACACAATTCATGCAAAACAGCTCATTGTTTAAAGGTGCTCGAATAGTAAAGTCAAACCACCAATCAGAAGAAGGGAACTTACTTTTAAATTAGCCAGTCAACAACTGCTGCTGAAATCTAATTGACACTTAACAATCATCTTGCTGTTCAACACACAGAGAATCCTCAGAAAAGTGATCTGCGTAGTAAAACATTGTCCTGAAGAGATCGATATGTAATTCCAGTTGGTAAAGTTGAAAAGTTGCTCGTATGAGCGAGAGAAAAAATGGGCTGAAAAATACCTCGAATTTCAACTTATCTCCATCAACAGTGGTTTAAGATTTAAAAGAGCTGAATACAACTTTGTTAATCCACAAAGTTGTTAATGTGTCTAAGTTCAAATCGTGTCTGTATGCTGAAGCAGTAGAATGTCAAAGTTGAGTTTGGCTGAAGGCTGCTCTAATTGACTTCAATACAAAACTGTTTTCATAAAAAGCTGAATGTTTAAAAAAGTTTCAATTGTAGTTGACAAGTTGAATTATAGGTGAAAAGTAAACAAAAAGACGACCAATTCAGTGGTCGAATGGAGTGTATAGTTGAAGTATGCAGAGGTGGTGAAAAGTTGAAAAAAGGTGAAAGTTTGGAATTTCTCAATATGGAGTGAATAGCAAAATCTTGGCAGAAAAGCTGAACGTTTCAAAAAGCATGAAAGGTACAAATAAGAAAAATACAAGCAGAAATGTCCTTTATGAGCTGAACATTTTGATATAAAGGTTAAAATCGGTCAAAAGATTCCTGCTTCTTTTTCTTATTGCGTACGGAATAAGAAAAAAAAGAAGACGAAAGAACAGGATAACAATAGTGTGGATGTTTTGACAGAATCCATGCTAATAAACTCTTGGTGCCTGTCGTATGATGTGCATGCCGGTAAACATAAGGTTCTGTTGTTCATATTTCAGGGCTTCATGTTTGAATGTGTCAGCTAAACGTTTGTAATAAAGACTATAAGAGACGAATTAACATATATCCATTCAGACCATTCATTGACCATCTGTCTATGAAAACAGATGGGAGCTAGACTTGGTGAGAAATGAGAAGTTCATGTTAATATTAGGAAATGTCTCATTGGATGAGGTTTTTTTTGGATTCAGGTAAATAAATGTATGTTTCAAAGAGACAGACTGGTGGCATGTTATTCTATCATTGATCTCCTTTGCTTTGTCATCCTTTAATCCTGTCCATTAACACGGAGGCCATGCCTCTAAATACAAATAAAACGGACAGTATATGCAAATCAGAGTCCTGTTAAGAAAAAAAGGGCTTTTTCAAATAAAAAAATAAGACTTTTAATTTGAAACAGGCACAAGATGTGTTGAGTGTAACAACAGCATAATGCAAGAAACAAGTTTTAACCAATCAAAACAAAACTTTCAAAAAGAATGCCGCCGCTGCATTTACCAAACAGGGGAGTTACATAAAAATAAAGACCTGTATCTAATACAAGCCTGCATGATATACTGTTAAGGCCTAATACCTGCTGCTACTGAGCTAAATTAGGGACGGAGCCAGGTTACAAGGTTTACTAGAAGGTACAGCAGATCAGCTCGATTTAGAGTAGGTGAATTAATATCCTTACAATAAACAGTCAGTAACACCATCACCACTATTTTTTTATCCCCTCTGTGGATGGCCCAAAGCCACAGGTCTCCTCTTTTGTCGTCATTAAATGTGTTTATACTGTACATGTGTTTATATAATTGGGGCAGTGTTACGGCATTTTATTTCACAGTAATTTCAAATTTAATTAAGTCAAGTTCTACAGACCAGTGAGAGTGATTTTCTAAATCTTGGAGTTAAAACCTCAACAGAGAGATTTCCTCTAACTGTCTTACACTCTAGAGTTTGGTACACTAAACTAGCCCTGGTCAGATGACCTTGATGACCTACCAGTAAGCCAAAACATTTTGCTTTAATTAGGTTCATTATGTACCCAGTCAGCTTTACGCTTCTGCTGCCATACTTTTCTAAAAGCATTTCAATTTTCCCCCAAGTTATCACTATTTCCCATTCCCTGTTGTTTTGAATGAGCTGAAATGCATTGTTATAACTTGCTCTTCTCTGACCTTTCGTTTGTTTGCAATTTAAATGGGCAAGCAGCCGACAAGTTGCTGTTGAAAACTTGATAGTTAAATAATGAGCTGAAATCCCCTGTAAAGCTCCATAAAGCCCGGAGAAGCAGCAGATTTGGGTGATAATTTTCTGCAGCTTCATCACCCGTCACATTGCCACTGATAAAATATGATTTATTGCCACTTTGACATACAGATAACGCTCTGATTGTTAAAACTTGAAAATAATTATTTGTAAAAACTTCAAGCATCTCAGGATTTGCATCCACTTGATATGTGAAATCTGTGTGAAATCATAAAAGATAAAGGGGAGGGAATGGTTCTGTATTTCATGGCCTATTATGTCAATCATGTGAGCTGTAAAATCCCTACGCATCCAAAACTTAGACCCCATCCTGGGACTTTAAAACTGTACCTTTTAAATGGTCTTATGATTTACAAATTCATTCGTATTTGTGTTCTGTTTTGTAACCCATTCATCACCTATCGCTGAATGGGTGTGAACTATCATGTCAAATAGATCCCACAAGAAATCAATAATCGCTTATGGTTTTTTTGTGCTTCTATGTTTTGGTTTGGCTTATTTAAACTTCTGAATAATTCACCTTGATTCCGATGATGTTTATCACTCCTTGATCAGATAGCTCAGAACAAGGAGCCTCCAGACAAAGAGACAAATCCACAACCAAGGTCTGCTTGCTTCTCTTTATTCACTCTGTAGGATCGGAGCACAAAATGGTTTCTCAT
>KV751324.1:11161618-11220671 GCA_001698575.1 Mola mola | reverse complement strand
CTGTTGAGTAGGATGAGATGCCCAACTTGAAGTTCTACCTTGGACTGAAGCCCTCTGAACCTGATGGTAGGCCTGCAGTTACTGGGTGAAATCTATGGGCATGAGCTTTTTATGCTGTGACTTAATTTTTTAGCTCATAAAAGGGTTTAATCAAGGACAACAATTAAGTCAGTCATTCCAAACTTTTTGAGCTGTGTCACCTTCAAAGTGCTTTCAGGCCTCATCACGTTCAATTTTAGTTATTGCATTCTTCTTGCATTGTTTCATTTGAATGATTTTTAGAGGCCTGACGAAGTAAAAGAGATGCATGTTTCACCACAGACCAGTGATGGACATACATGGGCCTGAAATCATGTTATGCAGCAGGAACATCTGGTTCTTCCACTAGGCTGAGAAGCACTGGATTAACCTTTAACTATGCAAAGTCTTCAAAAGTTATTTACAAATTCATTTCTATTTGATGACTTTTGTTTTTTATCAGGTGTCTACATCCACAATTTTCACAATAGGTGGGCTGGAGACTATAATGCACTGGAGTATGTACACACCTATATTCAATGGTAAGTTTTTATCAGAGATGTATTTAGAAAATGTTTGTGTCTTGTTGTTATAACCCTTCGCTTTCAAAGGTTGTTTCCACTGCAAGAGCCAGGGATGAACCACGAGGCCAGTCCATTGACAGAAGATGAAGTTAAGGTAAACTGCTAAAAGTTTCAGAACACGTCCAGAACAAAGTGCGCACACATATTCTGACAGAAGTTTAACCTTTGGTTCAGTGTTTCCTGGAAAATGTCACAGCAAAGAAAAATCTACTGGAGTCCTACAAGCTCATGTTGGACTTCTATGGGATCGTGTTGTGCGATGAGGAAACGGGGAAAGTCAAGAGAGCATCAAACTGGGATGAACGATTCCAAAATTTGAACAAGTGAGCAATGAGTTTTAATTTAACACACACACAGGCTAGAAGTAAGAGAGCACACCAAATATTCCTTTTTTTGTTTGTTTGGTTTACCTTTTGTACTGTTTGTTTGTCATTGACAGCCACACTCATAACAACCTGCGAATCACGCGCATCCTCAAGTGCCTGGGAACCCTGGGGTACCCTCACTACCAATCCCCCCTGGTCCGCTTCTTCCTGGAGGAGACTCTTGTCCACGGAGAACTCCCAAATATTAAGGACAGTGTTCTAAACTACTTCCTGTTTGCTGTCCTCGACAAGAGGCAACGCAGAAGTCTCATTAAGTTTGCCTATCTCAATTACGACCGTAAAGATGAGTTTGTATGGTGCCCAAAGAAAATCCAGATGATGTGGCCTTGCCTGCCTCCCACCTAATTTCAAAATGAAAATGAGTGAAATGTTTGAATCTACAGCTGCCAATTACTTAAGAAATAAAAATCAAGGGGTCTTTATCATTGTCAAGTAAAATAAGTGCCGTTGTGGTCTTTATTTTCTTTTTAACATGGTATCAAAAGAGAGATCAAGTATTGATTTTTTATATAGTTAAAATTTTTGTTTTTCAACTATCTTACTATGTTCTAGCACTTGACAACACATTTCACTTTTTGGATTACAATAAAAGAATTACAATCCCAAAAATTGAGATTTGATTTGAATTTTATTTATCTAAAGCAGAGCTATTCAACTTCAGTAGCAAGTGGGCGAAATAAGAAAATAACAGGGGGTGTGACTGCAACACAGAATACTGATCAATTACTGGCTAAAAATAATAATTAACTATCATGTATATTACCAGGTAATTAACAAGTCACATTCGTGTCCCCTTTCTTTCACTTTATATGACTACTGGCAGAATATCATACAAGCTATCAGGCTTTGATAAAGAAGTGCAAATATTTGGTGTATTTGTAGAACATGTACATTTCCACCTGTTTATATCTTCAACAGCTCTTCTAAACTAACAATGCAGTAAAGGAGCAAGCATCAGACTGACAATAAATGGAACTGATCAGTTTCATCACAGCAAGATTCGTTGCAAAATAAACACAGTGGTTTATTGCACATTGTAGCGGGCAAAGTAAACAAATACTTTTCAGTTCACTCGCTTTGGAATTGGCAGTTTTGATAGTCCACTTTACAGTGCTTTGGCTTTGAGAGAGACATTTTTGCAGCTTGTTATTAGCGTTCGCTAATGCGAGTGTCTGTCAGCAGCAAGCCCAGAGCGCAGGTGATGACCTGCTTGAAGCATAAGATCTCTCGGGTATGATTGAAGTACTGAAACTGACACTGAAACTCAATGGCTATAGGTTAAAACGTCGCAAAGAAGCCTGTATGAGAGGTGTGCCCCTAGGTTTTATTTTTGTTCTATAACAAGCTAGAAAGATATGCTGACAGTCTTGTGGATCATAGAAAAAATTAATGCTTTAAATTAAAAGTTGAACAGTCCTGATCTACAGTATAGACTTGTCTTGACTTGATATGTGGGAAATTACATTGCTACATTTTAACACTAAGCCAGGGAGTCATGTCAGGTAGTGGAAGTTATCAAATTTTGTACTTTTAAAAAAGTACTTAAAATATGCCTGTCCAATGACCCCGCAATCAATACTTAGGCTAAGTATTATCAGTAAAAAATATTACTCAATCTGCAGAAAATTTGACACCTTTTTTGGGATATTACTGCTTATTGCTGGTCTTTAATTTTACCACTGTTAATGCAGTACATGTTTCTGGTTGAAAATGTTTTACTGGTCCAGTGTGCAAACATTAGTGGCGTATAGTGGTTAGGTAGTGAAACACACAACGGAAGTTGCCTCGCTGATACCCCCTCCTTCAAGCATGTGAGACAACCAATTTTATACACTGACCTTTAACCAAACTGCTTTATATGTAATTAGTTTTTTCTTCAGCAATACATCAACAGAGGCTTTTAATCGTTTTTATAACCCACGCACTATATTTAAAAATTAAGACTTAAAGGACTAAATTCCCAAATAAAAAAAACATGACAAAAATAAATGAACAAAAACAGACTGGCCTGGGCCAGGATTTCATTAAATTTAACATACAATATTTGAAGCTTGGCACCATCATTTGCAATCATTTCCTCAACAAACTCTGGAGATGTTTTCCAATACATTGTTTTGTCCCTGCATCTGAGGGATTATGGGTGGAATATGCATGTCTAATAAGAAATAACTCAACCTGAATGTCATAGTTAAGCAATTTCATCACAGATTGCACCAGACACTTTCTGAATATTTTCCATTGTTTAAAAAATTTACAACACCAGAAACAAAAATTCATGTCATCACATAGATTTAATTGGTTGATGTGAAATATAATCAGGACATTTCATTAACGTCCATTGATGGGGTGTATACTGTAGGTAGCAGGAGCCTTTAAGTTCAAACCTGCTGTGCATATAAACACATGAGTTAACAGTGTTATCTTAACTTTCACATTATCCATTCCAGATATATGGCTTTTAATTTTTCAACTAAGAAAAGTATGATTAAAAACATCAGTATATACACAAATACATTCATATTTACATATTGCAAACGGTTCGTTAACAGCATTTTCTTTAAAAAAAATGCTTTGACGGGAGAAAAGGTACACAATAGGACTTGGGAGGCCTATCTGATACATCTCTTACGCAAGCAACTTAGATGGCCTTCAATTTTCTTTTTTCCCCAAAATGTATTGAAAGAGATTGGAAACTGTCGTGTGGCAAAAAATACAGTGTCAAATGTTATTTCTAGTAGGAAAACAACTGGGGAAATGTAATGAAATACTGTTCATCTGCATTTAGAGTGGTGATTTCAACGTGTTACAGTTTTTAACTGTTTCTCAAAATCGTAACCATAATGTCCACAAAACAGAGACTAGGACGTGTTCTTTTCAGTCTCAGCAGTTTTATCACTCTCCTTGGATGTATTATGTTTACTGTCCTTTTTCTCTTCTCTCTTTTCTCTGCCTCTGCTCCCATCCTTAGGATCCCTCTCTTTCTCCCTATCTCTGTCCCTGTCTCTTTCCTTGTCCTTGTCTTTGTCTCTCTCTCTGTCCCTCTCCCTATCCTTATCCCGGTCTCTAGCTCTCTCCCTGTCCTTGGGCGTGTCCCTGTCCTTGTCCTTGTCCTTGTCCTTGTCCCTGTCCTTGTCCCTGTCCTTGTCTTTGTCTTTGTCTTTGTCCCTGTCCTTGTCCCTGTCCCGGTCCCTGTCCCTGTCCCTGCCACGGTCTTTCCCACGGTCTCTGTCCCTGGCACGTTCCCTGCTTCGGGATCTGTCTCGTTTTTTGTCTCGCTCTCGATTACGCTCACGTTCTCGGTCACGGTTTCTTCCTCTGTCGCGGTCATAGTCCCGTTTGTCAGAATCCTTTTTTTTTTTGTCCGTGTCTTGATCTCTGTGTCGCTCTCCCTCTGACCCCCTTTGCCTCTCACTCTCCTTCCCCCTGCTATGCTCTCTTTCTCTGCTACGGTCCCGATCTCTGTCTCTTCCTCTATCCCACTCTCGTTCTCTGCTCCAGCGCTTGGCTTGTCCCCTTTCCCATGGCATTCTGCCAGGGTGGAGGACTTCCCGATCTCTTTCTCCACGGCGGTCCTCAGAAAGCTCCCTTGTTCTCTCTTCAGAAGGTTGTGACAGACCAGAGGCAGGTTCTCTGATGCCTACTTCAAAGCGACTAAAGCGATCTCCACTGCGGGGTTCTGTGTCTTCCTGTGTCGTGCTGCTCCTCCTCCGCATTTCAGGGGAGTGGCGATGCCAGTGGTCGGCCCCATGCTGGTCTGGACTGAGGGCTCCCATGCGACTCAAGGGACCTAGAGGACCTTCTGGAGGGGTGGGCAAAAGTGGCCCACTGTGGCGAACAGGTCTGACCTCGTCAGATAGTCTCTCAAAGAGGTAACGCTCTGATCCTCCAAAAGGATGGGGTCTGTTTTCATTAGGGAGAGGACCTCTGAGTTCATCAAAAGATCCCCGATGTGGGGGTGAGGAATGAGGTCTGGAGCTACCATACTGGTTATGTGGATTAAAGTGTAGTCCGCTCATCTCACCACTGGAAGGTGGGCCTCTTCTGTCTTCATACTGGTTAGGTGGAGGTCCCCGGTATGCTGGACCTGGTAGGGGACCTTGATTATCTTTAAAAATATGGAGTGGGTTTGGATTCAGGTCCATCTTAAAAGGATTAGAACCATCTTTATGATATTGTTCCGAGGGGCCTCGAGGTTGGTCTAACAATGGTTGTTGAGCTACATGGTCACTATACTGAGATGGAGGGGGACCCCTGGTGCTTGAAAACTGGGACGGAGGAGGAACTCTATTATCAAAATGAGCAGGAGGTGGTCCTGTGAAAGGGGGAGGAGGACCTCTGTTTGCAGGGAAATTGAATGGGGGTAGTGGTGGAGGACCGGTGAATCTTGATGGCGCCAAACTATTCTGTCCCTCAAAAGTAGGAGGTGGGGGGTGCCCTGAAGGGAGGCTTTGCTGTCCAGTGTGCTGAGGGGGAATGGAAGGATCAAACATTTGAGGAGCAGGGCCTCTCTGGGCCATGGGAGGAAATGGTGGTGGTCCTCTAGGTAGCATGATATTCTGAGGAAGCTGTCCAGGAGGAGGCTGCTGCTGTGGTGGTGTTTGTGGCTGAGTGCCTGGCCACTGGCTCTGATAAGGGGGGTATGCAGGTGGAGGTGGACCATACTGCTGGCTGCTGTCACCCTGCATAGGGGGAAGACTGCGTACAGGGGGAGGAACATGGATGGGTGGAGGCATTCCTTGCATGGGAGGGGGGCCTGACATTGGAGGAAGACCCTGTATGACTGGTGGCATAGGCATTGGTGGTAGCCTCATAATCATGTTTTGTCCCTGCAATGAGTGAGGTGGTGCGAAGTTGGATGGTGGGGGAATATCAGCTGGAGGTCTGTACTTGCTATCAAAGCCTAATGTTGACATGTGATGTGGAATGTGATGTGACTGTGTGTCAACCAATGCTGTGCTCTGGGTAAGTACTGGGATTGTTGAAGTTATTGTGGACGTGCTTTCAGGTTCATTATAATAATTTGTGGCTGTGGTATCTTGGCTATTCTCCTCATACTCTGAGTCCTCACCAGCTTTTAAAATACTGGCTGCGTTGGGCCAAATGCTGTACCTGTCCATTTCTGTTTCAGCCTTGACCGGCTCAGCTTTTTCAGTTTTCACTTTATCATCCAAGTAATTGACCTCCATGTCAGGTTCCACTTCCTCTCCCAATAACGGAATTGACACCTCCAGCTCATCTGACTCCATAAAAGGTAGCATATCACTTTTCAATTCCTCTTGTGGTTGTGATGCCTCTGGGCTTTTTGAGGTCTCTGAGGGTTCAGCTTCATCAGACAACTGATTCTCTGCTTGCCCCACAGGTTGTGAAGAAAGAGTACAATCAGGCAACAGAGGAGATGTGTCCTCTTTCTCTTGAGGCTCATCTGACACCGTTTTGCTCGTAACAGTCTGATGAAGATCCCTGCTCTGTCGTGGATCTCTTCTCTGGTTGATCAATGGAGCAACTGATGAAGACTTCACTAGCTCCTCAACCCTTTTGCCAAGCTGCAGTAACTGAGTATTAGCTAAAAGGGATTTGGTAGGTTGATTTAAGAGTGTGTCTGAAAGCTTCAGTGATGATTCACCCATAGTGCCTGTGGATATTTGCTGTTCTTCCTGTTTCTGGAAAGCTTGATCCCCAATCTGTTTAAGGCTTTCCAAGATTTTCTGTGGATCACTTATGGACTGAGCTGCAGGCTTAGCTTGAGCAGGTACTAAAGTTTTGACATCATCAAATATGGAGTCATCCTCTGGGTCATAAGCCACATCATCACCTTCATTTCCAGATACCTCAGGCTGATTTGAGATTTCAGACTTGCTCACAAATTCAACAGGCGTTTTAGTTACATTGTAACCCCTACTGGGATCATATTCTTCTTCTGGATCATATGGTCGGTCATCTTCATCCTCCTCCACAGGTTTTTCTTTAGAACTCTGAGCAAACTGTCGCACAATTGGGTCAAGCATTGTAGCAGGTGGGACAGAGAATTCACCACCCTGATCAGACGGTGAGTTTGAAGCTTCAGAATCATGCTTTTTTGCTCCAAACAAGGTTTTCAGGATAGTCTGAAGAGGAGTAGCTGCAGAAGAGCAAGCAGCAACCGAGCTGGATGAAGATGGGGAGTCCCTGCCAGCAGTAGTGGATGTGACTGGTGCTTTAACAGCAGACAAAAAGGAAAGGACTGGGGAAGTGGTCACAGTGCTGCTTGAGGTGTCAGCAGAACTCTGTGGAGGTGAGCCTGGAGGCGTAGTGCTGAATGGGATTTCAAGACTCTGTCGTGCGTTTCTTTCTGTTTTTAGTGAGGGAGATGGCTTTGGAAAGCCCGTGTCATCAGCATCTTTTGCTTGAATCTTGGAGCGTTTTTCCTCAGTTTCCAATGGAGCAGCAGCTCTCTTTCTGTCCTTCTGGCAGATCAGCAGCCCCAAGAGAAGATTGGGACGAGACGGTTCTAGCCCTGCAAGTTAGAAAAAAAAAAAAAAAACAAGACTTAAATGCTAAGGCAGAAGCTATGAGTATTTCTCATTTATAAACAAAGACAAAATAGACCCTTGGGAAAGGGAAAGCATGTAGCACATAAGGTTTTAACAGATATAAAACCAAAGCCTCTTTACCTATAAAATATATTGTTTAATACAAGTCTTAGGGATATAACAGCACAAGTCTCCTTGTCTACAATTTAATTTGTAGGTCAATTTTCAGCTTTTGCATGTGTTAAAAAAAGGAAAAAAATTATCTCAATCTGAAACATTGGCTGACATCAGTGGAATTTACTGGTAAATTATTGTTTATTATCAATGAATAATAAATGTATCAGATTAACCGTCAAGTTTGTAATTCAAATTTAATGTGGGATGATCACCACTACCGTTACAGAAACATCAGACAGATCCCATATTTGTGATTTTATTTTTGATAAATTCATTAATAAAAGGGAATAACCTCATGCATACGACATTCTTTATCCAGACTTTAGACCAACTGCTGATGCTTTATTTATGACATTAAAAACCTTTTTGGTTTATTTCAGTGGTGAAGAATGCAACTATATAAACACCAGCAGCATGATGCAAAATGACCAACAAATCCCAATATAATCGACTGATTGCACAGTTCTTTGTTATATGTTTATGTATGAACAACATCCTGAAACTGGACTCAAACAGCCTGCAATGAAAACTTCCTTTATTTGAAATGTGTGATACAGTCAGATACACAGAGACTGACAGGGACAGAGGGGGGAGACACAACAAGGAGTGTGAGTGCCCCCTACAGTACAAACCCATATGACTCAAACAAGCTCCTGATAAAAGGTCACAGAAAATTTACTTACCACATGGTTAAAGACAAAAACTTCATAAAAAAATTAAAATAAATACAATTTTATTCATGATATCACAAAGGTCTCTTCAAATTCTTACCTGGTCCATCAAACGGCAGCAGTTTTGAGGGTAATGGATCCTTTGAACCAAGTGGGATGAGATAGAGGTCTTTGATGCGCCGATTGTTGTTAGCTACAACACCAAATCGTTTTCTGCTGCTAAAGTAAGAGAACAGAGAGACATATGCCACATCCTCTTCCTCTGTGGCTGGATGGAAACGGATCAGACACAATTCCTGCAAAAACGCGGAGCAGAAAAAAGGTGTAATAACAGAAAGTTTTTAAATCAAGATGGACATTTAATGAAATACATTTGTCTCCCTACTAACCTTGGACAGTGAGGTTTTCAATTTTCCGACATAATCCCAGACTGTGTTTGGGGTTATGCGTCCACCGATGTGAATTGTGTCTGGTAAATCCTGCACAATGTTAACAATACTTAATCTAATGCTTTGGCTTGCATTTGTATAAACATTGCTTTAAATAGCGATTAGGTTTGAAATTAATTACAAGTCTAATAATCAGCTAAATTGACTAACCTCCTTCAGATGTTCAAAGGATCCTGACACGAGATAAGCCTTGGTCACAAACTTCGCCACCATCTGCATATTGATAAGTCCTTTCCAAATCTTCTCCTGATCGTGGAGGAAGATCGCAGTCTCCCCCTCAGGAGGAGGTTCCAATGTACTGCAAAACCAAAAGTCTCCCATTTAGAAAAAAAGGCACAGGCCACACACTCACACACATTTCACCATATTCTACACATACTCTACTGTAGCATCTCCAATCCTGTTAAAATGTTTGCATTCTGTATATTCTCATTCTTCATATTCTCTCATTAGCACACATTTTAGAAAATACACTCTGTTAATACAGGACTAACTCCAGGAAAGTCAGGTTAGGCAATTAACAGTGATGAGATGAAGCACCTGGCTTTCGCTGGTTTGGATACAGCAACTGTAGGTGGCGGAGCTGGGGGCATCGGCAATGGTACCTTGGGTCCAACGTCGACCGGAGCACTAACAGGAGCTGGGACTAATTCGGCTGTGTTGTTGATTGGGTTTTCTACAGCAGTATATGTGACCGTCACACCAGAACTATGCCTGGCCATGCGTGGGTCTCTGCGAGTGATAGTGACAGAGGACACAGCAGGGGTGACAGGTGCTGGGGCCAGGGCTGGTTGTGCCAGCATACTGAGGTCCTGATACAACTGTGATGACGACTCTGGGACAGCTGGGTCCATGTTAGACTGATAGGATGGAGTGATGGAGTGTTGGTAGACTACAGACTCTTGGTGCTGGTAAGTTGTGGAGACCTGCGCTTGTCCAGCATGATGGACATCCTCAGACCTTGACGAATGAAGTTCTTGTCTGGGGAGCTTAGTTTCAAGCTTCTTAGTCAGTTTGACTTTCTTCGCTGCAAGTTCGTCTTCTGTCTTCTGACCTAGAGGGAAAATTGAATACCAACGAAGTTATCTATTTGATAAACAACTACATATTAATATAACTCTGAGACTTCATGTAAATTTGACATTTACCTGTGCATATTTTACAGTTGAGGTCAAACAGATGAGTCCTGTGTTCAGAAGTGGTATCTTTAAGCATGTTACTAAAAATGTCGGGCATGCTGCTGGTATTTGCCACCACAGTAGAAGGCTGTGTCGAAGCTGAGAGCGGCTCATCTTGGTCCTGTGGACACCAAAAATCGTGGGTGATCTGGATTGGTCGATATATACTCAGCAGCTATTAATCTTGATTATAATGAGGCACAACACAAGAGTTTGTCCAAGATAGATGCAAGAAGGATTGATGCTAAGCAAAGATGAAGAAAATCAAAGCTGTTGAGAGAAACTGCACTGAAGAACAGAAGAATTAGCAATATAACTACAATATCTTTACCACTATCATTACTTTGCCAGAGCTGTTTAACAGTGTAGAGTGTATTAAAGAAAAAGTATGGAAGCTCAAGAAAGACAGCATGCCACCACTTACTGCAGCAGAGACCATGTGAGCAGAGGAAGTGGGGGCAGAGATACATACATCTGCATCAGATGTTGGCGGAGCATCATCAATATCCATGCTATGTGAGCCAGAGTCACGCCTGCTGCCCAGTTTGGACTGTCCTGAATGGACCCTTGCACTGGGCGACTGTTCCTGAAGGGACAACAAAACACACTGTAAACTCCATTTAACACAAGTTGACCAGTGCTTGGTGTTTAATTAATGGAAAAACTAGCACTCACCTGAGGAGCATCTGGCTTTCTCCACTCAGAGATGTCTTTAGAAAGCAACTCTTCAGCACTTAGTCTCACTAATCTGAAAGGACTGACCTCACCACCCACTACTCTGTAGAACAAGCCCTGACAAACAAATCACAAAGTATTTTAATCTCTTATCATGAAGAATGTCAAGACTACAAGTCTAAATGCAAACATGTTTAAGTTACTCACTTTGTTTTTAGGATCCTTCAGGTTGAACATGAGGGATCTGTATTTGTTCTTGTACTTGCTGTCAGTACTTAGGCAAAGGTTGAACATTTCCTTTTCAATGGCAACTGCCAGCCTTCCCACCTCACTCTCAGTCATTTTCAGATCATCACTGTCGCTCACCCTGGTGATACCAAACATGAATGTTGCCCATTGTTGTTACAAGTGCTTTAATAAACCGACTACTATGACTACTTACTACTTTGTAAGACCTCTCACCTCTTATAGAGGATGTCTGTCAGCGAACGTCGGATGTTCTGTCTCATCTGGTGGTTGGGCGGTGGTGGAAGCATGGGGGACACAGGGGGGCCTGAAGAAGCTGCATGTGGATGTCTGGAGGGAGCTGAAGAAACTGGAAATGATGGGACTCTGGAGGAGGAATGACTTTCAGATGCAGCATCCTTTTGTTGTGGCTGCTTTTTGGGAATAGTAAAGTTGGACTTGGTGACTCTTAGTGCTCCCGTGATGTGAATGGGGCCTGCAGGTAAGGAGGATTTGGTCTGGATGGGCAATGGGGCATGTTTCTTGGACTTTGCTGAGGTTTTACTATGGGATGGCACAGATTTCTTAGATGCCTTTGAGCTCAAAGTATGAAGAAAAGGCTTCTTGTCCTTTGGGAAAACCTTGGCTGCTTTAGTGGTCGGTGCCTTCTTGTTTGCCTTGACTGTTGATGCTGTGGAAGGTTTCTCAGGAGACTTTTCGGTTTCTTTCTCCTTCTGCTCCTTGTCAATCTGCTTGTCCTCTTTAGGTGGAGCTGGAAAGAAAAAAAAAAAAGAATCAATCATTTTAAAATATGTCATTTACTATGTCAGGTGAAAAAGATTGTTTCAAACAGTGTAAAAAAAAATTTTTTTCAGCTATATAGAAATGGCAACTGCCATAACTGGAAAAAACAAAATGACAATCACCAACTTAAGCACTAAATGAACTAAAAGAGAACATTACTAAACAATGCTTAAGGAAGCCCTCCTCCACTCAATTATTCTAGTTATGTCACTTATTTTCCTCACACATTGTGAAATAAACACAGTTGACATTTGGGCAGTAAAGGGCCCTCTTTATTTGTGGTGTTAGATGAAAGATACATTATGCTGTTTATATGGGTTTATTGAAAAGTATTTTTAGTCCCAAATATCATTTGGATGGCAACAATCTCTGAGAAGTAAAAAGTACCTCCACATCAGACAGTTTAGTACCAAACAAACACACAGGAGAAAGGGAACTGATGCAATTCAGCCTTGTGAAAACTCAGTGAATTTACCATCAGTTTTTTTAAGCCAATTCTCTCACGCGATTGTGTCATCAGTTTCTTAACTACCCAATTCTCTCACATGAATGTGCCAGCATTAACTTATCACTCTGGCTACAATGTTTAGCCCACTTGTTTCAATCTACTAAAGCATAAATCATAAACTTCATGCAGAACTTTAGTGCAAGGACTGGTATAAAAGTAAATGACAGAGTATGACAAAGGTCACATTGCTGAATCTTTAGCTGGAAATTTACATTCATTCATTTCAGCTCAGCTACACCCCAACCACTGTGACTAACTGACCAGGCAATGACTCAGACCTAAGTATTATCATTAATAAATTGAGTAAATTATGCAGGTAAACCTAACGCATTTCTTAAAATCTATTCTTACATACTTTGTTTCAAATCAAATTTGTGCCAAGATTGATTTGATATTTAATCAAAATATCCCTTCTTTAAACTGCAGATGCTAGTGAATCATGTATTCTCCAAGTTGCATGGTAAAACTGCATTAGTTTAAGCATCAACCTCACTTTAACACACAAACTACAAATCCCCTACGTTGTATTTAATCCACGGCATAGTGCAGAGCAACCGTTTGAGACCAAAAGCAAAGATTGCCATCGTCTGAAGGTAATAGGTTGTTCCATCAGCAAAATACGGCCTATGTGTAAATGAAGGAACAATAATTGCCCTCTGTTCATCACACAACCATCAGCCTTAATAGCGGTCTCCTGATCTGAGATGTAACACTTGCTATTTTATCATTTAAGCTTATTCCAGTGCCTTCAGTGACTTCTTATAAAAAGGTAAACAGAACTGCCAAAAAAAAAAAAAAAAAAAAAAAAAAGTTTCCTCCACTCAACATAAACACCAGGTGCAAAATGTGTGTGAAAACCATTAGGTGTAGTTTTGCATCTTATGAATCAGGTCTTCAGCATTTATCGTCAGCTGTGGCCCTTCAGATCTTCAATGCAGCAACTCCATCTGGTCTGGTCTTGTCTCCAGCTGTTCATCTAAGAGCATCTTGAGTCTCACGCTCCCATAGTGTGTGTAGATTTATCAGATGTACATGCTTGTAAGAGGTGAACTGCTCAAGATATCCAACAGCAAGCCAACATTGCTCACATAATCAGTCGAGCCATCCTAATATCTGTTATATGCCTTTTATTTTCAAGCCAGTTTCCCACTCAGTCGTGAGGCATCATATTCAGTATGAATAAAAAGTAGTCAGCTGGTTATCCATATGTGAACTGTATTTAAAAAAAACAGACACACAACAGTTTGCGCAAAACAGCTGATGTCTGCTCAATATGAGCTATATACACTCCACATTATCGTGGGGGAATTCTAGACACCTACCTGCAGGAGAAGGAACAGGGGTCAACCTAAGAGCTGAGATTACACACCCATGAAGTGGAAAGACATGAGCAGGTCATTTGAAATCCCTCACACAAACCCCATTCACCCCAGCATAATTGTCACATTAACTGGGGTGAGCTCCAAGTTTGAGATTGCCTTCCTTGTATATCTACATGTTCCTATGTAAGTCTTCATCCACCCTGGAAGTTTTCAAAAGTGGTACTCCAACCATTTAGCAGTGTACTTACAAAAAGGTTGGGGGGCTGAAGAGAGTGTATAAAAGTAGTTATGTATATAGTTGGAGCAGCAGCTGAGTTACTCCGAGTAGAGTCCATAGCGTGGGTCAAGCTCAAAACACCATAACACTGATCTCAATCCTATGCTATTAGTTATAATATATGAGTAGCATTTGTTATACCTCTCCTGTGAGGTTAATGCCTAAATATTTCAAATTCAACTGCTTTCAGTGTGCAACAAAGGATTTTCATCAAGTCTCTAAAGAAAAATACCCCTGGTTAGTTCTTCATTTGCAAAACTCTTTCAGAGAACATTTGAGACATATTGTGTTCACAAAAATGATCCAAATTTGTGCAATCTCTGGGGTGCCCTTTTAAAATAAATATTCTAAATTCTTGAATACTCACCCAAAGCCAGAATGAACACTTACCTTTTCCACAGCTGCCAATATATCATTAACAAAACCTTTACAAACAAATCAAAATGCTTTGCATATCATTTTAAAGTAGATGTCAAGAGCAATTATGTTTTTCCCAAATGTAAGGATCACTTCTATGATGTTGCCATAACAAGAAACAGTCATGGAAAAAGAACAACGTGATTTCATAAACAACCTAAGACCTTCAAAGCGATACATACACTTTTTGTTTAACACTGTTGGTGAAATGGGTGTAGTCTTTTCTGGTGTTACTGCAATGTAATTATGGTCGCTGGACCAGGATGCAGTGGCTGGCGGGGGCGGATGTTCCTCAGCATACGCATCTTCGTCGTCCTCATCTGGATCAGGACTATAATCTTCCTCGCTGTCCGACTCCTCCCAGCTCTTCCTCTGTGTTCTCCTCCCGGTGGCACTGCTCCTCTGGATGGATGGATGGGAGGAAACACACAAGTTACAATCTGCAGTGCGAGAATTGAAAAAAAAAAAAAAAACAATCCAGCCAAAATACAGACAAGTTTAACTCGAGCTATGTTGCCTTTTAAAAATAGATTTCCCCTATTAATTACTGCCAAACAACATAAAATCTGCCTTTCTAACCGAGTCTCTTTGAGCTGCCTGCTCTAGTTTTGTCCTTTTGAAATACCTTAAACACTGTGGTTGCATGATCCTGGAAAAAACTGAGAGTGTTATTAATGTGTAGATAGACTTGATCATAATTTTCATTGTTATGGATACTTTAAAAGCATCTCCTCTTCTAACAAAACACAGTGGGTTCGGAACAACTCAACTTTGGAATTGCATTTGTGTCGGACAGTGCCATGAAGGATGAGAGAACAGGTGAGGTGGCATTTGCAGAAAAATTTCTTGCTAAACTTTACAAATGGATTTTTTGTGCCAGTTGTTTTGTTTACATGTAATCATTTGAAACATTAAATGTATGCTAAATCTACCTGGTGGACTGAAAAGAATTCATTTTGTGTGTTTTCCTTTTATAGTGACCAGCATAAACATAGCATGTGTTCAAGTAAACTGTTCTACTTACATAATGCATGTCCTACAATGTGACGATTGCCCATGGGCACATTGCAATGTTAATGCTAAAATGACATACCGTGCAGTCTTAGTAAAGTGTTCCTCAAACAATGCAGTAATTTAAAAGCATTTCTTAATGTATCAGGTTCTGTCTGGACTGGCAGCATTTCAAATGGCTCCCCATGTAGCATTTTAACCATGTAAACCTGGACATGTTTCTATGAAAAAGGCACACTGGCAAGTATTTTTTTGCAGGTATACTTTAGTGCTACTTTAGTGCTTTAAGTTCTTAGAAAAGTGGTTCCTGTACAGCAAACTTAACTGTACAGTTTCAGGTTCTCTTCAAGGTGGCAGTTATTTTTTTTAAATTAAAGAATCTGTTTCAATGATCATAGAGATCACAGTGCATGCACAGTAAGATATACTTTTTTGTCTTCATTGATGACCTGCTCCAGCATGTGAAAGCTCAATCACTAAAGTCCATTTGAGTAATGAGACTAACTGATTACTATATTTAACAATAAATGCACATGAAATAGACAGGGCTTGTAACCAAAGTCAATCACTTTTAAAAGCAACATATGAGAATTAATGTATTGAACACAAGAGTGCCGACTACTGCAGGGGAAATATCATTACGTCAAAGGCAAAATTATGTAATTACCAGGATAGCATACTGTACATAGAATGTCAATGCAAAACCAAACCGTACAAAAGAGACTTAAAGTAAAATCAAGGATACTGTCCATGCTGATATACACCGATGATATTTTCAAGTCCATATTTATCACATGCTATCAGTAAGATGCATTGGGAAATAAAAAATTTTCATTTAACAATGTCACATACTCTCTAGCACCAGGGAACATTGGAACATCTGCAGCATTAAGCTACAAGATATGTAACCAACGTCTTTTGTATGTCAAAACCTGAAAATTCAATTTAATCTGCATGCAGTACTATAATCCATTTAACAATTAGTTATTTGAAAGGTTTACTTGATTGTTTCGAGGATCTGACTGGGCAGCAGAAAAGCCATTCACTCTGTTGCTCTTTTCTATAGTATCCATTAATCATAACCTGCTCTGTCAATGTCAGATGTGAGCTGCCTGTATTACGCGAAATTTCGGTACCTAACCGGTTATGTTTGTTTCTTCAGATGGGCACCTAAACATCAGAAAATCCTAAAATCAAAAAGTAGAATGTGATAATTATCAACTAAGTAGTCAGTAACTAGCAAGCTGGTTAACTAGTTTGGTAATTCCCCATCTAAGTTTTTAGAGCAGCTGAACAGCTTTCTAAAACATTTAAATAAGGCAAAGACTTTACATTCATTCATTAAAAAAACAACAAAAAACTGATTGTAGGCACTAACAAATCAAATTTCGAAATCACATTTTTAAAGCCCTAATCCCTGTATACAAGGTATAAAATATAATAGTTGCATACACATGAATCTGGGTTGAAGGCCAATTGCACATTTCCAGGTCACAACTTTACAGTTAGCTTGTGATCCATGTGTTTCCAAGTTATGATTAAAGAATGTTGTAATGTTATGATCATGATTACAATAATTCAGAGACAGGGTAGAACAGTGTTTTTCTGCAATGGTCATCTTATGGTCAGACTTATAGATCCAATGCCAAAAATGCTACCAAATAACTGAACATTCCACAACCAACACATTTCAACCAAAATAATATAAAGACAGTAGATGAAACGTCTAAGATCTACATTAATATGATAGGTCGACACTCATACACAAGAGCCTTCACTGTTATTCCTTACATTGTAATTTTAAAAAAAATTCTGATAAGCTACACAGCTTTTAAGGACAGGCAAAGGTACTGTTTCAAGTGGTCCGAGTTACCTTTGGTGTAGACTTGGTTTTCTGAGCCTTGGTCTTGTCCTTCTGTTTGGGCTCTTTGACATCAGTGATTGACTTCATGGCTGCAGCAGCATGTCTCAGGATACAGTCATTACCACAGTACACAGAGTCTGGCTGGGCATTATTCTCACAGCCCGGGCCAATACACTTGGGAAGAGAAGAGTCCTCTTCAACCTTCTGCGCAGCCTTCTCCCCTGGCGCTTCCACCGTTGGCGTTGTTTTCACCTCCACGTTTGATGCCACTTTCTGCTCTGTGTCTGATACTGATTTTCGCTCTGCTGTGGGTGCTGCCTTCTTTTCAACTGTTGGTGCTGATTTCTGGTCCACTTTGAGCTGAGCTGACTGCTGTAAAGCCTGCTAGAAGTTACAAGTACACCATAAAATTAACAGCTAATGCCAAGCAGTACAGTTTTGGATCACTTTTTACAACAAATGTCCTTCTGAATTATTTTACTGAGTGCATATGTTTTGAAGCGTACATTTTGCAGAATGGGTTTCAGTATAGAGTTGATTTGTTGGACTTGATGTAACTCTGTGTCTGTCCACATATGGATTTACAATACGGTGCTAGTGGCCGGCATTTTTTAAAACTTAATCCTTCATTCCCCAAAAAGGAAAATTTGGTGTCATGAAACCTTACAGTCTTTATCACAGATTGAATCTGAGGATTTTAAATAATAATTTACATTTCACCAAAACATTTAACTGTGACTGTGGAATTAAATATGAAATGTTTATAGTGCCTACCGTTAAACCAGGACATGAGAGTAACTTAGAAATTTAGCACATCAGGAGAACTCTTGACATGTACTACAAAAGTATTCCAAAACATTAAAACAACTCAGATGATAATTTACTAGCATAGTAATTCAGAGCCTTTAAGATAAGATCAGTTAAAACCTACCGGCTGAAAAATCTTTATCTTCTTTTTCCCAGTTGGATTAGTAGCTTTCTCTATTCGTCCTTTGATGCCCACGTCCTCTGCTCCCTTCTCCTCACTTCCAGCACATGTGGTAGACAGAGGTGCAGCCACAGCTTCAGCAGCTGACTGACCTGAGACTACTCCACTGGTATTTGTTGTCTCAGATGAGGCAGAAGCACAAAGAGTTGGAGCAGAAGCCAGAGAGGCAGCAAGAGCTACATCAGCTCTGAGCTTCCCGATCTCTGTGCTTGCAGAAAGGATAGATGTGGCAGGTCTGACCACCTGATTTTTCTTGGCAGTGCAGTTGGGACAGATATAGTCTTCACCATTTCTCTCCATCAGGCGCCCGCGGGCCTCAGTGATGCCCACACAGTCTCCATGGAACCACTCTTCACAACGGTCACAGCAAATCATGAACCTATTGAGAACAAAACAATGCCATCGTTCTTCTAATTATCATTCAACAAGAACTCTGCTTTGAATTTAAAGTGTATATTAAGGATAAGTTCGAGTATCGAATACTCACATACCTCCTGACATTCTTGAGTAGCCTCTTATTATTCACATATATGCGCTATGTTGTTTTTGGCTACAGCATTTAAAATTATTTGGCGTTATATGCGCCAAGTCAGCAGTAAGCAGGAAAAATTAGGCCGTAAATTTTAACCAAAACAAAATATGTAGCATTAAACAGAGAGAAATTCTAGTTCACCATTTAACCACATGCACTTAAAGCATGACAATTAACCAGTAGAGACATATCAGTCTCACATCAGATCATCTGCTAGCTCTGTTAGCAAACACTGCTGTGATAATAACAGAGTGGAAATACTTAGCCTGCTACTGCTAATAATGAAAATGGTGACTGAGGATATGCTCCTATTAAGTTTGGTGGAAGGAGAAGCTGGTGGTTGACTGGAGTACAAGCCATGAGAGTGGAAAGATGTACGAGGACGGCAGGACTGATTAGCAACGTGTTGTCACGGTTGCCAACACTACAGACCTTACAACCTACAATGAAGGTTTGTGTCTGTGCACATTTTAAATTGCCACAGGTTTTCACTGTTGGTAATCTATTACAGAAATGTGAAATTGTTACTCTCCAATGTTATCTGACAGCAACTATATAGCGGGCTACAGCAAGCTATTTAGTGAACATATGTTTAACACTGGTTCCGCATTCCACTACGAAATTTATTCTTGATGGCAAAAAATAAATATATACAGTATATTGCGAGTACTCAAATATTTAAATAACTGTAAATTCCAATACCTAACATTAATGCATCGCAGCAGTGGGTAACCACATTAGCTGACACTACTACTAAAACAAGAAAGAGAACAGGAAACAATAACGTTTTCATTCAAATATGGTTCAATAATTAAATTCCTGGTGAGGGACAGCTAATGTGACAAATGGATCTGGATGAAATCTTCAGGAGAGGTGGTAGATAGCCTTAGGATCAATCGATTGCATTTTGGTGGTGATCTGGATCCTCATCACGATTCATGATTTTTTTTAAAGCTATTTAGTTAGAGGTTAAGGGTAACTTCTTTTATACTACATTCTTCCTTTTTCCCCAATTGTGTCTTCTATAGTACGTGAGACCTATACTTTTTTGATGTCTTTAATGTCTTTTATAATTCATAAAAGACCCACAATAAGAATAACAATAGAATGGATAAAATAAAAAACAAGAATCTCAACAGCATCATAAATTATAAACACAAAACCATAAAATAAAAAAAATGTGCATGTCTACTGACATGTGGGAGGGGATTGTTTGGCCTTGGTGGAGGTCTGATCTCCCAAGTGCCACTCCCTCATAAGATGCTGTAAGTCATTTTGATCATGATGATACTAATTAATAAAAGCAAAGATTAACAAAATACCTTTTATTATGTTTCTGCCGACAGATGCAGTAAAGTGCGTTGGGGTCATAACCTCCGTCGTCTGACTCAACAGATGAGGTTGAAGACGTTGAAGAGTCATTCTCATCATCATCATCGTCATCATCGTCGTCATCGTCGTCGTCTTCTTCATAGTCATCGTCTTCATCATCCTCTTGTGTCTGCCGTTTGCGTGTCTTTCCAGAAGTCTGAGGAGGTTTGGACTTAGTCTCCCTCGTGACAGGAGTGGTGCTCTTGTTTACAAGAACTTTAACTGGAGTGGTGTTCTTATTGGCTACCTTCTTTTTATTAACGTAAGTTCTTATTGGTCCACATTTTACCAACGTTTCTCCCAGCTTGTCTGTACTGTCTTTATTAGTCTCTTTGCCCATCTCCTCCTCTGGGGCTTCGTCGTTCTTATCTCCGTGTTCACTCTTCTGCTCAACGTCCCTTGTCTTTTCAGAGTCCAGCTCTGGCTGCGGCTGTACTATTTTCATGCTTCCTACATCTTCAGGAGTCTCTTGATCTTGTTTCTCTCCTAGCTGGTCCTTTTGGGCAGCATCCTCCTCATTGTCAGAGCTTCTCTCATCTTTGACTGTGACTCGACCGCCCCCTCGGGTTTGTCTGCCACCTTGAGCTTTCCATTGTGTCTGGTTTCTTGCACCACTTCTCGTCCTCCTCTCTGGGGACTCGACTTTGTCCTCAGCGATCTTGGTGTCAGGGTTACCATCAAAACTCGCCTCTGAGGCAGTCTCTGCATCAGTTGGAGTTTGAGAGGGAGGATCTCCACCTTCCAGACTGGGAGGAGCACTCTTTCTTGACCCCCTTTTGGCAGTCAAAAGGAATTCCTCTAGCTTGTCAGTGCGTTTAGACTGCCTGCCACTACGACGAACAGGACAGCGGTTTTCAGAACTGTCGGTGGCTGCCTCTACCGGCATCTCTCTCTTAGCAACAGTGGACCGTCGGAAACCCCAAGTCTTCTTTATATCACTGTTTGCCTTGGAAGATTTACTTGGCTCCTCTAGTGTCTCTTTAGCCACACTCTCATTTTTGGTGTGAAATTGTTCCGTCTGCTCACTATCCCCTTCTCCAAAACCTGTAAACAGATAATCAAAGATGGCTGTAGGCAACAAAATATGGCTTACAATCACCATAAGTTATGAGAGCCAAGAAATTACTGTTTAGTGATCTAAGACACATAATTCAAAAAAATTCAAAAATTATTGCTCAACTTGGATTTGAACCTTACCCTACCATTTTTACCCAATTTTAAACCATTCAAAGATTATAGGACCTGACACCATCATTCAAATTATTGCAAGTACCCCACCCCTTCATCATGAAGGAAAAGAAGCTCTTCCAAGGTACCTTGAGAGGAGCTATCCATACAGTCCTGGCTCTGCTCTGAAGCAAGAGAGAGCTCAGGGCTCACATTCTTCTCCATAGATGATGGAGTCAATCACTATTTTGTACTGAATGTCTACAGAGGAACACAAGAGATCAGCATTTGAGTCAGTCTTTTTAGGCATAAAAGGACATATACTGAGGATTGCCAGTTTTGTTTTTGTTATTCATTAGGCAGTGCTGGGAATGTTCCATGCCTTTAAAAAATTAGATACTATATTATTCCTTTAGTGCTCCAAAATATTGGTACAAATGGATATTCAGTTAACAACACAGCCCCACATAGTATTGATTAAAATCTTGAATAGAAGCTCTATTAAGAATATGCAATTACTCTACTTTTAAAATTATACATCTTTGTATCAGAATCAGTCACAAAGATACAGTATTGGTTGGGCTTTTCTGTGGACATTAAACTGTGTGTTTTCTCACACAGTTTTTTGTTGGAAATCAAGAGAATCTAAAAACAAGCCTTGTTTCACTATGACCTGCTTCACATTTTTCCAGCTTAAATCAAATTCATGATAACCCTGAAGGCTATTCTGACTTTTGAACAGCCTTTTACATTTACAGCTGTATTTTCCATGTGAATGCATGATGGCAAAAGCTGAGTGTATATAATGTGCAACTTTTGTATTTAGAGAATATTATTAAAATATTTTGAAATATTTGGAATTTTGTTCATAGACTAATAACTGGGACGAACCCAACAATAATAGTCTGGTACTCTGGGGCTTTCAAAAGTTTATAAATTGTGGCCAACACACTGGAAATGTTTCATGTTGATTGCCATCTGTGAATTATTTCATGAATTTCCAGGCCTAACTTGCTATTCTTTCAGAACAAATAATGAAAATAGCCAATGTCTGTACCTGCAGTTCCGCAATAATGGGTAACAGAGTGTGTCTTCAAAGAAATCAAAGACTCCTCAGCGGTAATCATCAGTCAGTACAAGAAGGATCTGCCAGAGAGGAAAACAAGTTCGGTTCAAATTATTCAGCTCTCCGCAGAAATGCAAAAATGCAACAACTTTGAGGATGTATTTAGAGAATGCATATGTTTTTCCTGGAAATTTGAGATGGCTATCTAATATATGTATCAATTGTCCTGCTGATTAAATGAAATTTAAACATTGTGTGATCATCAAAAAAAACTGACTCAGGGCAAACTCACACTTGGCCCAGTTGTTTTGTATGGTGCCAAGTATAATTGTCGCCCAACCCACTCCCCCCTGGCCTGCACTCAAACCGCTCTAACCGCAACTGTGCCTGAGCACTTTTACTAGTTATAATTAGGTCAACAGAGGTTCATTAGGTTCATTAAGAGAACATGACTGCAATTTGACTGCAACTGACTTTGTGGCTTATTTGGAGTGTCTTTTGGTCAGATTCTGAGCGCTCACATTCACAGATTAATTGATTATGCACTAGAAAGATTGTTTTTTGTGGCGATAGCAGCATTCAGTTATACCGTCACGTCCACATTGCACACGCATGCTTGCACTTGTGCATGAGCAACCGTACTGTCCCTAATTACACCTCTTCCAACCATGCTACGACCAAGAAAGAATGACTTTAGCACAGTACAGAGCACTCCCACTAGTCAAACAATCCAGACCTGGCATGGTACAGACAGCATAGTGTGATTACACCTTCAACTGCTAAAATATATCACAATGACGACTCTAATAGAGAGGAAAACAAGTTAAGAATCAAAGTACTTTGAGCCTGTTTTCCCTATAAATTTAACATAACTATCTAGAATGGGTATAAAATGTCAAACCACTTCAGTAAAATATCAACATTTTGTGATTAAAGAAAAGACACAAAAGCAACTAGTTGATTTAATCATGTCAATTAAATGACATTGTCTATCTTAAAGAACCAAATAGGAATCGGTTAACTGCTCTCTGTGGAAAACTGCAATTCGTTGACAATTCAGTTATCAAACTCAATATACTCAACATACTCTACTCAACTCAATATAAAAAGTTGACATTTGAATAATCTATGCTGAATGACGCCCTAAATTAATATCTAAGTATATTTAAAATGAGGCATTGTCGACATTTTACAACTAAACTAGAGAAAAAAACTAAGATTAAAAACGGTTAAGCAGGATTCTTGCAGCGGTGTGTCGGTGGTCACGACACCGTGCCACGTGAATGTGGGGGTGGGGGGGCGTGCCCATGAACGGTGAGAGAAGCCCAGGCCTGGACGAAGGTAGAATTTTAATGTTTGTAGCATATTTCCTAACAACGTGTTGAACACGTCTTTCTGACGTTTCCAGATTGGGCGGGGTACACGATAAGTGACGAGTTTTGCATCCGATGCATTGAAGTCCAGCAGTTTACGCTCCACACCACCTGTTTGTGGCGCGATAGGACTCTTTCATTCAACACGACTATTCCGTGTATGTCAACAAGCATGGCCTACACATGTGTATAAAGCAAGAAAGCATTGGATATGCAAGAGAAAACAGACTACAACACGCTGCGCACCCGACACTAACGACGGCCGCAAAGCCTTGGCCAAACCACTGGGCTAAACATCTATCGCACAGATTGTGATAAGATGACTGAGCGGGAAGCGTTTGATAATTAATTTTAGTGTTAAACACACACCGGCGTGCGTTTTGTTTCTCGGCGATCAAGGTTACAGCTTCGCTTGGGTGAGTGACCGTTGCAAAACGTGCACCCGGTTAGCAAGTCTGACTAGCGATATTAGCCACCACGAGCAGAGACAAGCTAACGACAAATAACCCCGAGAACTTTATAGGCGAACACCGTACGGCAGACATACATTCTGTAGCAGTAACTATATATTAACAATCTGATGCGAAGAGCCAAAATAAGTTGCAATCGCGTTGTTTGTAGATACAAGGGCTAAAGCTAACAGCGCCAGGCGCATCGCGTTCAATGATGCATCGAAAACCTTGATCAGAACATCGTTTACAGGGAGATAACAGACCACAGACTAGAGATTTTCACAAAGATAGCACCTACACCATCGTTACTAAAATTTTATGTTATTGCATTCGACCCACCTACATGCTAGAAATACCGATGATAAGCCCTCGCTCTCCGATCAATCCTCCATTTTCCATTCCCGCTGGAGCTAACTGACTGCGGCAGATGGCTGACGGTTAACGGAATACAATTGTGTCCAGAGCGCCCCGGCTGGCCTGGAGGAAAACTGAAACTGGGGGGGGGGGGTTAAGAATGCAGGCCGGAGCTGAGGACTCTCAGAGTGAAGTATTAGATACAGCCTTATAATACCCTAAAATAGCAAATTTTACACTTTATGAACAAAAACTCTAAACTTAACTAAATGCATTTTAGCATACTATACATAATATTTGCTGATGTCACAATTAGCTCACTTTTCTATACCATTTTCTGCTGTGAATCACAAAGTAGAAAATGGTAAAATGGTAGAATTTTATGTGTGGCTTTTGATGCAAAGCTCCAAAACTGCTAAAACTATATCAGAGGTCTTGATTTCCACAGTAAATATGATATCCTGATGTATATCAGAGTCCTGAGGTATTAAAATGTGCCGCCACACTTTTTAAAGAACAGTCAGTGTGAAACTGAAAATCCAACTCACAAAATGACAGTCAGTTTGGGAATACACTTTAGTCAATGCCATGTTGTTTTGTAAATGTGCTATAGAAATAAATCTACTGTTTCCAAACAACGGTTTTACCTGTTTTACCTGTGTGCCAAAGAGCGGAGGTTACGTTTTTGCCTACATTTTTTAGTTAGTCTGTAAATAGGAAAACTCAAAAAGTCATAAACATATTTTGATGAATTTTCTGCAGAGGTGAGAAATGGCTTAAGACACAGTCATCATCTGGAGCTAGGATTTTTTTTTTTCTTTTTCTTTTCCATTTATATTTTCTATTTTATGCCTCTGACTTCGTCTTGTATGGCAATGGTGTGACCGTTCTTCTTTGATAATTATGTCTTTTATGTTACATAAAATTTATTCAAGAATAACATTATTTCTTTCACTAATGGCGGTTTTCTTTTGGATGTAACTAAATAACTGCCGGAGATATTTGAATTCATTTTGCCAAAGTGTCTGCTTCATACTAATGTAATGTTAGTTGCAAGTCTGTAGCCTCATCACTTACCCAAATCCAATAATAATAAACCAAGGATAACAATAGTGTGGATGCCTACTGTGTAATTAACAATGCTACAGACTTGCAACTAACATTACTGCAGCATGTTAACACCATCATAATTATAACACAAACATTGCACTGTGAGTAAAAATGTAGTTTAAATGTAGTTTTCTAGTTTAAAATTGTATTATCTAAATTTGAATTTTAGAAATTATGCTCACTATTTAAAACCTAAGTACTAATTCTGTCTACAGTTGAATGTGCTAACCAAATACAGACTGCTCCATAACTAATGTGTGATCATAGAAAAAGGCTATTTAAATTGTTTGTGTTTGTTATTTTCTTTGTTGTATACAGCAGGCAACATTAAAATAACAAATAAATTAACATAGAATACAAAGTAAGTAATTTACAGAAACTTTAGTCAACAGTCCTCTAACCTAAAGCTGGGTGGTCCATTAACATGGGTTGCATGTTAAACTGTTTAACAGTTGTCCTTTACACTTTGTGCATGTTCTGTGACAATGAGGCATGCTCTTAAGATACTAATACTGACAACTTTCTACAGACTGCAAAGGAGTGCATCAATATCTTGTTTACATGTTTTAATTGCCCCCTGATGTGGTTAATAACTGTCTGCTGTCAGTCTACTTTCCACATTTAAAATGCTTTAAATACCACTGGGCACTGGAGGGCAGAGTGTGAGCCCTGGAAGTTAAACAAAATTATATAAGCAAACATAAAATGTTAGACCACTTCTGTATCAGCCGCTTATAGAGAGCAATTTACATAGACATACATAGTAGTTAGAAAAAACATCTATACATTTACATTTTCAAGTATGGCAAGCTGTGTTAGGACGATGTGACATTGTCAGCACTCTTTTCCAGGTCACAGTCTTTGTCTGTTGGTGCAGAGACCGTTGTCTCTCTGAGAGAGTTGGAGCCACTACTTGTCTGGCCTAGGGCCTTGTTTGGGAGGTCTGCTGTCGACTCAGCTTCTGGTTCTTGCTGTGGTGCTGTGGCTACAAAGAGGAAAAGTAAAAAAAAAAAAAATAACACACTTTAAATGTGTGAAAAGGTGAGCAGTGATGTGGCAGACAAGTAAGGAACTAAAGACTTACTAACAGGGTTAAATGGTACTATGACAGAAGAAAGAAGGGCATGAGGTTGTTGATGCTGTTACCTGACTGAGTGCAGGACTTCATGTGTTCTGGCCAGTGTGCTTGCTGACAGGGGTAATCACAGTAGCTGGTGTTCCAGCAGCAATAGAAGATGGCCTCTTTCCTGCAGTTAGCACACCACTGTTTCTTCTTTGTCTCATCCACTGCTTGCTGCTTCTCCAGCTCCGTCTGCTTCTTTACCTCAGAAACCAACCTCTCTCTCTCCTGTTCCAGACTTTGCCTCATCTCTGCCATTGTAAGCTCTGCATTGCAGAACACAAAACATGATCACAAACACGAACACAAGAAAAACTCAACATAGTTTTGTTAAAATGAAAAAAAAGAGGACTACAGGCATAGTATTTTTCTAGTTGACTGGGAGCTCACCAAGATTGTGCTTCATTTCTGACAACTCTTGTTGATGCAGCCACTGCAATTTTTCTATTTCTATTCTCAGCCGTCTGATCTGAATTAGAAACCCATGAGCACACTGAGGTAAATAAAGGGTCATATGTAAAGTCACTCTTATGATCTGAATGGTATTCAGTGTCTAAAGGTAAAATAGCAAACCGTTACCTCTGCTATTGTATTCCCTGAAGTATTCTTAGAAAGATCATTGTAGATTTCTGTCATTGTGCCTTTGATTGCATCCACTATCTGAAAAGAGTGGTACAAAACAATGTTAA
Source organism: Mola mola (assembly GCA_001698575.1). Lineage (NCBI taxonomy): Eukaryota > Metazoa > Chordata > Actinopteri > Tetraodontiformes > Molidae > Mola > Mola mola. Next base: position 11,193,374 of record KV751324.1, on the reverse strand, counting down.
AAAAAAACATTTTTTATGGATGACCATAAAATATTTTCATATCAACTACCAACACCAAATTGATTCTTTGTCCTGTCATCTCTTCAAATTAAAAAATATTTGGAAAGCTATCAAGAATGTATATCTACTGCATCTCAGTGTGTAAGACACAAGAAAACTTTACATTTCCTCCAAGAAAAGTAAAAGAAAATTGCTTCTAGGTCTTGTTTAAATGTGCGCCATTTAACAAGAGAATGATCAGTCAGTGATAAAGTTCAGTCAATCTGGTAGTTTACAAAACAGAAATAAAAAGAATAATAGTAATTTTACTAACTTTATTTGTGTACTTGGCAATGTCTGCAGCCACGTCTGCTGAGGCAGTGGGAATATACAGATCTGTGTCCGTCGGTGAGGATGTCGCAACTGTACCTAAGCTTGATGCTGCTACCATTGCAACAGAAGCCGGACTACTGGATACCAGCGTGACAGCTGACGTGGATGTGCTGAGTGGAGCGTCTTTTTGTTGTACAGCTAGAATTACAAAAAAAAACACCACAGACATTAAAGAGCGCATCATTATGGACAAACTAATGGTGAAATGATAACTTCTTTATCCTTGAACATTTGCAGATTTGTAGAATTTTCTAATTAATATTATATTCTGTCATGAAAGTTAAGTATGCCATATTTCCTACCTTTAACAGCCTGTCTGGTCTGATAGCGTGTGCTTTGTGAGGCCTGCTGTGCTGAAGATGTGCATGTCGAGCTGTTCCCAGCGGCCTGAGTAAACGTCTGGCTTTGTCTGGGCGATGAAGCCTGCTGCATCTGTGTGGTTGCCACAGGTTGCTGGATCTGTTGCTGACGCTGCACCTTCTGCATGTGCCACTTCTGAGACGAGGTCTGAAACTTGGCAGTGGGATTCCACACCACAGCTCTCTGTACCACTGGCATGGTCTCCCTAGGCAGCAGAGGGCGCTGTTTCTTTAACACTGGCGCGCTGGATGCTGGTGAGGAGGAAGACGTGGGTGTTGTGGTGGTGCTGGACACAGCTGTAAGGCTTATGGTTGTGGGAGTAGTGAAAGAGACCATGGTGACAGGAATGGCCATCGAGGACTGTGTGGAAACACTGGAGGGTGTGGAAGGAACTGCACTGTTTTGAGACTGGAGTGTTGATGGAGTCACAACTTTACCTACAAAGGGAAGCAGCCGTGTTATTAACAAGTTCTGTTTTTACAAAATTTCTGATCTCTCCAAATGTTGGAAATGTTAGAAACATTGCAAGACAGTGCATTCAGTTGTTTGGGATCAGTAGAAAAAAAGCACAACTCTCACCATCAGGTTTACCAGCAGATGTCCCTTTAACAGTGTTGTTGTCTTTCCTACTCCTCTTCTTGTCCTTGCTTCCCTGTTCTTCTCCAAGGTCTATAACCAGCTCTCTCTCTGAGTCAGAGTCTTCCACTGGCATAAACTGCTTTGTCTCTTCCTTCATCTGGGACTTCTCTCTGGGGCCAGGTGATGATGGAGGTGCTATAGTCTTCTCCAAGCTTTCTTTGTCTGGATCTTCGCTTATTTTCTCTTTAGTTGTAGCATCTGTTGCTGTTGCAGCAGCATCTCCTGCTCCTGTCTCAGATCCAGACACAAACCTCTCAATCTTGCCCTCCTTATCTTGGCTTGGAGAAGGTTGATCTTTGACTTGGCTTTTAGATAACTCCTTTTGGGCTTCATCACTGGGTGCTACATCCTGACTATATTTTGTCTTTTGCTCGTCATCACTGCCATACTCACTGTCACTGGAGTCAGATTTATCAGAGTCTTCTGTGTCGCTGTGTTCCACCCCTTTGTACACATCAACAGAGATCTCATCAATACCTGCAAAACAAAGAAACAGGAGGGATATAACACAACCATTCGTTATGTTATAGAGTTCAGCTGCAGAGGAGCAAGCACATTCACGTCATATCACATTTAAAGTCACACCCCAAAATGTGTAGTATTTATTCTGACAATGATTCTTCCGATAATCAACAAGAGAAATACTATACTGACCCAGTTGTGCCTTGCAACTCTCAATTGTTTTGTCCAGATTCAGCTGGAAACGGCTCTTGATTTGTCTTTTTGGAGAAGTGAGGACTGGTTGTTTCTGTTGAACCGTCTCACTCAGCTCTTTTAAGTCCATTTCTGCTTTACTCCGATCTGTAAAAATAGAACGAAATGTAACTCCAAACAGTTATATCTCAATGAGAGAAAGACCTTAATTTTTAGCAAAATCACGTTAAACAGTGATTTGTATCTGTGCACAGACAATGGACATTATTGTTAAACAATTTGCATAAAAGATCCACCTAGATTGAGGTTCAGAATGCTTCCCGTTGGTGGAGTTTTCTCCTGTTTGGTAATGCCAGCAGCTTGAGAAAGGATTGATTTAGGGTTGTCCAAGGAACTGCTTGTAGGACCAGGTCGAGGATAAGCAGGTGAAGCTGTTCAGAGATGGTTAGCATTAATACAACTCTCCTTGGATGAGACACAATTATAAATGTATTGCTATTTCAAAATGCACCTGGTGAAATTCTTACCTGTAGAGTCCATGGACTCTTCTCCTGTACTGTACTGGTGGTTTGGAGCTTTTGTCTGAGACTTGTCTGCTGTCTCCTGCTCCCCATCAGAACCAGTATGGGCAGAGGAGTTGGTGCTCGTGGGAGAGCGAGGCATCTCACTGAGAGGGGGCCGTCGGCTTGCTGAGGTTCCTCTCACTCCAGTCCCGGTCAACATGGTTCTGCTCAAAGGGATCTTGGGTGATGCTGTCATATCAAAGCTCAGCTTGATCTTCTCCTGTTTCTCAGGTTTGATCAGGGCAGATGAGGGGTTTGAAGGATCCAGCAACATCTGAAAATTGTTGTCAGGAGTGTAGGGTGTACGGAAGGGGGCATAGTTAAAGACTCCAAACTTCTTCCTCATATTCTCCACGTAGACCTCCATCTCTTGCATTGCACTGTTGAAGATGCTTTTGGTCTTCTTCACAGAGAATGGAATTTCTTTGGACATGAGGTAGCAGTTGTTTAAAGGAACCCATGCCCTGAAGGATAAAGATCAATATACACAATAATAAGCAATCCCTAAAATATTGCTCATACTCCATGGTAGTAAGAGACAAAGGGCAGGTACCTGTCGTGTTGACCAAAGAAGCGAGCATCTACTTGTCCATCTTTGTCCCGCAACGCTTTAGCGGGCCAGAAAGGAAATCCTTTAAGTTTGGCCCACACTAGAGGGTGTGGGTTACTCTGTGGACATACAGTAAAACACTGGAACTAATGGTGGTCTTTCTGATGTTTTATGTTTGAATGAGTAAACAATGTGGTGGAATCATCAACAGAAACTTCCAAGTTACTGTACGAGCTTACACAAGGCTCACAGAACCAGTTGTCTCTCTTTTGGCACGCCGACAGGTAACACTCAGGACAAACTTCAATCTCATTCATCTGCAGTTAAATAAACAAAACATGTATCGGTTTAAGTTTAAACAAATGAAAATTGAAGTATTACAAATTTTCTGAATCAAACTGCACACCCACCTCATGCTCACATATTTTCACTATCACTTTAGCAGTTGCTGTGAGTTTGTGATTGCCTGAAAGAAAGACATGCATGTTAATTTAAACACCTACTAAATATGATGATTCAATATTGCAGTTAACCTTCTTTTTCTATAAAATTGTACTGCAGTGATGGTTCTATTTTACTGTTTTAAAAATGACTTTACTCAAGTAAATTATTCTCAGTAAACTGTAGTTGAAAGTTTCCAAAATAGTTTTTTGTCAACCAAATTTGATTGCAATGAACTTCAGTGATAATAATTTAATGTGTCACCCACCCCTGATTAATAAAACATACCTCCATTGTATATAATACAGTTGTGCAAAATCCATTTTGCATCTGCCAAGAAGGCCTCTGTGCAGCCATACATTTTCTTTTTAATATTCTGTGGTGCAAAAAGAAAGGCGTCTAACTGACAATAATGTTTTTTAGATTCATATTCTAAAAGAAAAAACAGAGGTAGTTTAAACTGTACCTTCTCAAGCGTGCACAGATCCATTGGGTGAAAAATGTATTCTGCATAATCTGGATGCTGTTCAAGAGAGACGGGTTTCTGGAAGGGTTCGGTCTGTCAAATTGAGAAAAACAGAAAAGAAAGTGAAGGTTGGCCAGCTTTGTGGTAGAGTACCTTCCCCTCTACCACAAATAAACATGCTACCACCATGCTACAAAAAGTCACTTCAAACAAAAACAGGAAAACTAGTGGAGGAAGAAATCATGACGGGGTCTTGTTAGTGATGTAATTGATTACCCAATTAAAAGTCTTTCTCTGCGTGGAAGCTGCATGAGGGGAGCGAGATGACAAGCGGGGATGATCCTGAAAGAGAGTGAGAGGTGCAAGTGTATCCTCACCACCAGCTAGCATGTTTACCTTCATGGTTTCCAGCCATGACAGGCCCATTATTGTAAAATAACTATGATTGTTAGTTCTGGTATTAGAAATCATTTTCACATGCAAATCAATAATATATCATGCTGTACTGAGATGTAGAAAGGTAGTACTTTCAGGGTGCAAATTTTAAATCTGTACCACGACTGTAGGGAATATGATGACCAGAAGGGAAAAAAATGTCTTGTTGCACAAGCAGCCAGAAAATTAAGACCAGCCGGAAAAGAACACATGCTAACATCCACGTAAAATCAAAATGACCAAAAAGTTTTATTAAACTGTCTTCCTCAACACAATATAATGAGTTTGGTAGCACGAAATCCTTCTAAGACAAGCGGGACAAGAATACTTACACCTGGCTGTTTCATCTTCTGAAGGGCAAACTTTAATAGGTAAGACAGCTGGTCAATAGTTAGCATCATCATGGCTTTGCTTTGAGTCTCTATACACTCAGCAACTGTTATTTTCTGGAAAACATTGAGAGAAAAATAGTTTCACAGGATGCATGAAGGCTCAGCATCAACGTATCACTCATGTCCGAACTTACTGAGATGTCCTCTGTCATTGAAAAACTCATTTTTGACTACAGACTACACCCTTACACTTTTACACATTCCTGTCTGAGTACCTCACACTCCGGACAAAACCAGTCACCCTCTGGCTCGGCGGGTAGTTTGAGGCACTTGGCATGGTACACCCTAGGGCAGAGCTCACAGCAGAGCACCTGTCCTTCACGGTGGCACAACCAGCAGTAGAAGTCATTCCTGCCGTCCTGCGGTACAACATCAACAGGTTCTGTGGTGAGTGCTGGCTGCTTCACATAGTAAAAGGGACCATGTCTTAGTTCTGACTGAAATGCAGGCAAAAAAACACAAAGTTGGGGAAGGTCAAAATCAGGCAGAAGGTTTTAGAAGCCAAGCAGACAAATACAGCATTTTTAAAGAAATCACATCCTTCAGACATCCTTTAGACAAAAACGCAAACATGAGGGCTGTGAGTGCTGAACAGTACTGCTGGTTGTTCAGATGAGAGAGTTAAAGGTCAAAATAGCATTTTTTCACCATGATATAACACAAAATAAGTCTGTTTATTTAAAGTCACATGATTTGCTCAGTTCTCAGATTTGAGTCTGCATCTTAAACATCACCATTGTGCACAGTGTGGAGAACCTGAAAAAACTCATTTACAGGGGCTACAAATTATTTACAAAGGTCACCTAAATGTGCCACGTGTAAGACGCTAACAACCACTTGTCCAACTACATTAATCATAATGACATGTAAAACAGTGCATGATTGATCATAGTGATGTATCTTTATAAGGAAAACTGTCATGTAACACTCTAAATCATAGTGACATAATTACTCTGTTATAATATTTAGATCTCCGGGTAGCAGATTAGACATGGCAATCACACAATAACTCAGGATTAATTGCAACATTTTGAAAATATTAAATTCTTGATCAAACTAGAAGTGATAAGAGACATCAAAGCGGTCAGAACTTAAATATCTGCAAAAACAGAAGGCATACTAAGAAGTCTTATTATCAGAGGGAAAAGGAAACACATTGTGCTAATAACATCAAAAATATAAAGCAGTACATAACATCACTTTCGATTCTAAACCAAAATGTAGAGCACCAGTGAAAGTTAAGGGAAGAACATTACTTTATTTCATTACTTTCTAAGGGCCAACAGTTCAGATTGTGGCTGTACAGTGCAGCTGTCACGTGTGAGCACATGTACTGTGGTGATGAGCAGCAGCACAAGAGTGAAACTATTGCAAATTAACACTGGCTTTAAAATATTGACACAGTATGAGCCACTGATCACAGCCTGCCACTTCTTCTACTACAGATAAATAATATAGCCAGTGTTCCATCTGCCCATACACCCATGTTAAAGATCTTATCAGTGAGCTACATTATTAACAATGAAGGGCTGAATGTGGAAAGCTAATGATACATTGGTACTAGTGCAGGTACATGGATAACAATATGCAGTAAAAGCAGACTGTTTTAAACTGATTTATAACGGGTCTTTTAAATCTTAAATGGTGTGTAGCAGACGAGACAGTACATAAAATTCAAAGAACTACACAACTAGATACAAAGCATGCATGAATGTGCTTCAAATTAAGTTTAAAAAAAAACAACTAAGAAATACTGACATACATTTATGTTATTTACATGTTGAAATGTGGCATAAGATTTCAAAACATTTATTGTATTAGACATTAAACCTATTTTTGTGCAATAGTTATCTGTGGTTGTACTAATCCAAAAATAATAACAAACAACTGAATATTTTTCATCATAACTAATGTGACTCTTGTAATAATTGTAATTCAATTGTAACTGAATTGGCAGCACACATCTCAGATATTTCAGACCTTTGGCAATCGAAACCACAACAAATTCACACTGCAAGATTTCCATTTGTTGTAAGAGAGCATATACAGTATGTGCACAATTATATGTATAAATTGACCCCTTAAGAAAAGTGCATAAACTCTTAACTTTAGGTTTATTCACATCTTGTGATAAAAAGCTTGACCTCTTTATTAATTTCACAGACGGTGTTATCCAGTGTGAGGCAGTTTTGGAGTGACAGCAGGTTTACATCTCGTTTTTGTGATTGTTACCTGGTCCTTGTTGCTGCTAAGAGCACCTGGTTTCTTTTTCTTTTTAATTTGGCAGGGGGAGGTTTCAGCAGATGAGTGACCATTGGATGAGTGAGAGGGACTTGACATCTTTCGTTTTTGGGTCATCCGCTCTGTTGACCCAGTGTCTGAAACTGCAGAAAAAGGTCAAAGATTAGACAAACGATGAAGGGCGCACCTATGGCTTCCTTAAAGCAGAATCATCAATCATTATCAATCAGAAACATCACAGTTTTCTGGCATTCACAAAATCAGTGGCCACTTATCATGGTGAGACATTTTAAGTAGCATAAAAACACTCAACTACATTTTGTAAGGAAATATAGCAAGAGCTTTGAGTATGTTCTCACCTCTCGACCGTGTTGAAATCTCCATTCCTTCTGCTATAGTTTTTCCCTCGTCCTCCCTCACACTGATGCAGAAAAGAGCATTGTCAAAGGTTTTTCAGTCAGTCATAACCTACAGTTTAACATTTCACACATCATATTCATTATTTATGCTATTCTCATCGGGTTTCCAAAATAACTATAGTAACGTAATTTTAATTATTTCAAATTGCTCTTAAAAACAGCATGTTTTTTAGGCAAACATTATAGTTGGGACATCATTAAGAACGTTTCTAAGGTTTCAAGGTGTTCCTGCTGCCCCTTATTTCCTGTCAGCTCTCCACTCCATCCTATACAAGCAGAATTTAAATTAATCATTTAAAAAATATTTAAGCCACATTTCCTCTCAATGAGTCTCTGCTCCAATGTTCCTGAGGCCGGCGTGTTTGAGATGTGTCCCTGCTTCAACACACCCGATTCAAATGAATTACTCGTTATCAGGCTTGATGACGAATTTATTGCTGGATCCGTGTGTGCTGGAGCAGAGACACATCTAAAACATGGATGGCAGGGGGCCCACAGCACAGTGCCTGATTATTGCAGATAAGATGTTCCTGCTGCATCATTCAGGGGATTAATCTCACAACCTGGACACAAGGGGTAAATCCTGATTTCACTGAGCTATCAGGCGGCCTCATATTGTGACTTAGACAATCACAAGTGCCATAGGTGAGAGGAAATTTTAGACCAGAAACATTTTAAAATCACCCATCAGGTAAACGTGTACTTCATCAATATAACTTTTTACAAACACTGATTGCTCCATACATGAGAAACTAGTGTTTAAAGACTGTAAACAATATCTGTTTACTATTTACAGGCCTACATTTTGCTGAGAGCTGTCGCACATACTGATTTGTTCCAAATTCACAGTTTTAAACTTAAACAGTTGTAGCATCACCATCAAGCCTACACAAAGCCAGCTGAGGACGCATGATTAATTTTCATACATTGGAAGGCAGATTTTCTGGTAATAATGGTAACAATTATCATCTTGATCATCATCATCATCTGTTCACACTTAATAGTAAATGTATTTTTCAGTCCAATCGAAGTTAAAACTATATTGACATGTATGATTAAATAATAGATAATTCCAGTAAGGAAAATGCAGTCTTCGTTACAAAGAGGCTAGTGGAGTACAAACAGCTGATTAACAGCTTGGGCACATGCTCTAACAATCACCTGAAACTTAATATCAACAAAACCATTGAGCTTGTGTCAGGTTGCAATATTTCAAAGATGTTGCCCCAAGAAAAAGCTTCCATTCTAAAGTTAACTTCATCTACTCAGGATCTGACCAAATATGACATACTGTATGGTCACAATGGCTCCTTGTGTTTCTGAGTTATGGCATTGAATAATGGCCAGAAAAGTGATTGCAGAAATTATTCATTTGACCTTTGAACTTTTGGATATGAAATGCCATCATTTTATCATTTTAACCTCTCAGACTGTGATACATTTTGTCATATTTTGTGCATGAATTCTTGTGGCCAAAGATGTGTTTTGTGATTTTTGCCCTAAAACTTTGACCATCGAAATCTAAACAGCTTGTCTTTAAAGACAAATGGACATTTGCCCCAAAGTTTAAGAAATTCTCTTTAGGCTTTCCTGAGGTATCATTTGAATGAGAATGTGATGGACAACAGATCTCATGTAAAGTATGTTGTCTTTAGGCCACGCTGCATCGACATTGATCTAGTTCATTAGCCTATAGCAGCTAAACACCCCTTGAAGGCCAAAGGAAACATGCAGGGATTTGTCAATATTTTACTTAGCACAGATGTTATAAAGTTTCCTCATTCAAAGTCAGGTATGACTTCTATCACCAAACAAAGCTTATTGGTTCAGTCTGGTTCAGTCTCACGAATCTTTCAGCCCATTCTTCCAACTCTACTACAAGTGGGGGATTCTTGAAATAAAGATCAGTTCTGCCTCTGCAAGTACAGAAACAGGTTCTGATTAGATTTGGCGTGCTAAGTTTCGGGGGGCAGATGCATTATAAATCTTCTGTAAAAATTCATGGTAAAACCCATTATCAATCTACTACTTGGTATATACGAGCATGAACAGGTTGCTAAACTGCTAAACAGGTTGCTTGTGTCAGTCAAACAATCATCTATACATATTATACCTGAGATGGCAAATTGCTTAAACTATGACTTGGATAATTGTGAGTCCACCAGCACTATGTGCAGCTGACAAAAAAAAATCTGTTTTCTATCTTATTTGCCTTTAAAGAATGCATCCAATCAATAACAAAATAAACCACGACAAAAAATACAGTACAAACAAAAGTCATGTTAAGTTTGCAGGTAAAATTAGTCCACAACAAAAAGGAACCAATGTAAAGTGAAGGCAGCTTTCTACGCCATCCACAAATCTATAAAGAACAACAACGAACACACAGAACATCTGAAATTTCTGACGTCCAACAATTGATTTCCATGATAGATCCAGTGAACTAACAAGTCCCAGTATTGTTGAGAAACATTTCCTTGACAAAAATGTCAACATTTGCTGTGAACCACCACCTATTCAAAATCTGTCCAACAGGTTTTTCAGTGCAACACAGTTCACCTTGATTTGCAGGCTTCCTGTTGCTGATTCTATTATTGTTGCCATTTTCTCTGACGCCACAGCAGATTCAATAACCTCACTGTTCAAATGGGATCAATTTTGCCATTTTTGTTACTCATACTCATACATTTTATCATAGATAAAAAGGACAGACATTCACTGAAAACAAAAACACGCCTTCCATTTAAACAATCTTGTTCCCTAACCTCCCCTGTCCCTCCTCCTCCTCCTTCTCAAAAAGGATGAAATGACAGAGAAGACATCTGCAGAGACACACAGGAGAGCAATTAAATGGCTTTACTGGCCTCCTTGTCTAACCTGCATGAACAGCCTAAGACAATCTAGCCCAGCAAAATCGTGTGTTGTTCAGGGCCAGAAACACAGCAGCAAAAGACAAAGACAAGGATATGCACAAGGAAGAAAAACACGGCTGCTCCCTCTGACAAAGACATTTTTAAATCAAACACTGTAGATCACACGATACAGCCTGTTGTAACCAGCTAATACAACCTCTCCCACACCCACCACAACTACAACATTCATACTTCAATGTAGGAAATCAACAGCATACCTTTGTTTTTTTCTCACATACAGATTCTTCAGCCTATTTTTTCATCTTTTGTATTATTGAGGGCGTTGGGGGATGAATGATAAGATGGGTCCAGGCTTCCCAGAAGGCCTTTTCTCCCTGCTTCTCTCGCCTGCTCCTTGTCAATCTTTAACCTCAGCCGCAAGCTCCCGATTGGCTTGAGCACCACACGGAGGTGCCTGATTGGGTGCTCAGAACGTTGTGCCATACAGGCTCTCTTCCCCTCGCTCTCCTCAGCTACAGTGCTGCAATGCAGAGAGGACTGATCTTCACTCTTGCTAAAAACCTCTTCCAAATCAAACCTCTCACTCCTTTTCAAAAACCATACAGGCATACGCTGGCTATGTGCCTTTTATCAGACATGCATGATGCGGCTCTTCAGGCTCGATGGCTGCAGGATCAGATTTGCTCCCTCCCTCAGTGAGCTCTCAGCCTGTCTCTGTGTATGGCATCCATTTTGCACACAGTCTCTCTCTCTCTCTTTCTCTCTGACCACTGTGAGCACTGCACACACAGCACCAGTCAAATCTGCTGTCAAGGACCACATGCAGCTTGAGTAACATGTGTTCCAACATGTTGATATGCAGCACGGACCCAAATAATGGACATAAAGGTGAGACTGATAATGTCATAGGCCCCTCGTACAGCACAGAAGGAATTAGATCCTCTCCCGCCTCCTCACCATGCTTCAGCGAATACTGTCTCATAATCAATGGATGCTTGGAGATGTAAGACATGCAGTACGCTGAAAAACACGAATAATAATCTGAGCGCAATGCTGTACATTTTTCTCTTACTGCAGACTATTGCTGAATATACAAATTTTTTTTTTTTTTTTTTAATTCAACTACAGATTTTCAATCCCTGAAAATACACACAAAACATGACACATCTTTCAACAGAGAACTGTACCCAGGACCGAACGTCCAACCACATCATCTAGTACAAGGAGGTCAACTGCTGGATGTTTTAAAGACAGCTGTTTGTTTCCTTTTGGTGCAGATTTAAGTGTGGTGGGTTTTACACCGTAGTGGAATGAAGGGATTTAGACGAATTAGCAAGGCCCATTCAGAAAACGCCGGGGGAGCGATCTGCTGTGTCAGTCAACTTGGAGTGCTCCTGAACCCTGGTCAAGCAACATTATGTCAACCAATCTTTGTTAGACATGCACTAGCTATAACATTATTCTACCTAGAATATATTTAATGTTCAAAAAAAACCTGAAAACACTGATACACTCGCAGATATTATAATTCACTAAATTTAGCTATTTTATCTCATCCACATGGAAAACCAACACCTTGTACAGGATTCAGTCTGACCTTGTTGACTTCAAAAACAGGTTTTCCAGCCTCTCTGGATGATGAGGTTTCTATGTAGATCCTTTTCAGAGGAAGTCCTTCCTTTCTCCTTTCCCTCTCTCTTACTCAGTGTGCTTGGAGCAGAGGAACAGAAACGAGAAGCTCTCTAAAATGGCTGACACTCAGCAGCACAAACACTGGGAGGCAGAGCACTCCACTATGCTCCAGCAACCCCTCCAACCTTGACATAAAGAATCTGCTATGACATTTAAAGTCCGTAGAGGAATGGGATTTTAGGAAAATGGTATTTAGATTACAGAATTTCTGCTGTTAAATGCATGTCATTTAAACTAAAAAAAATGGCATGAAACTAAGTAAACTTAAGAGTGTTAAAAAAGGTTGAGCGAGTAGACAATTTACAGTCTGCTCTGTTCGTCACCATTTAGGCTGGCAAATAATTAACAACGGTGCCCTGCTACTTCACTCTCATGCCAGTTTGAGGCATACATTTCACTTGCTCTGCTGTCAATTTACCACCTGTTAGTTTCTGTGGAGACTCACCTCTGCACTGCTCCCTCTCTCTCCCATCCTGCCCAGATCCCTCACCAGGCCTGCCATCTTGACAGCATAGGCCACATAAACCTCAAGCCTCAATTGATCTTGACATAAGAAAGCAGGTTTTCCCAGTCAGTTTTCTATGAATATACAATGACCTCACACTTTGCCTGTGGCCCCCTACTGCTTGTTGTTAGCCAGCCAGCCAGTTAGCAGGACGTCTGTGGTACTGTGTTAAGCTTCCAGGCTCCACTCCTATGCTCTGGGGTGACAAATACTCTTACCCCTCCCCCAGTCTGCCAGAAAAACCTGTATTATTACTTAGGCACAGATTATACAGCGTGGCTGGTGCCTTATCAACAGAGCAGCATATGTGAGAGAATGAAAATAAGGCTTACCTCTGTGGATGCATGGCTATAAACTCTGTGTGATATGTCAGTGCTTATTAGAACATGGAGGACAGCCCTGTCAGCCTTTACCCTGCTCACAGCACAGTCACCGCTCTCCGAGCTGTCCGGATATAAGGCACGCTGAGAATGGTTGCACATGTTGGCAAAATGTAAGGCAGCTGCTGATTGGCTGATGCATTTCCTGGCTGCTTGTCTTTTGTTTAGCACAGGCACGCTGAAACACAGTGCTCAGAGCAGGAGCTTCAGGCCCAGATCAAAATAACCTATTAGCTGGAGTAAGACTGCATACAGCTGCCGTTGCTGATATAGAGTCTGGTGCAAATAAAGATCGGGCCTGTGGCTGCGGTCTCACAAAGGAATTTAGCCTTGCCAGTATCCACCCTGAAGTTAAACCAGCTACCATGGGAAATAGATACCTGCAACATTACTAATAAAATTGATGAGCAAACAGTTTGTGCATTCTTTGACCCTGTAAAGGCTTAACAACAATTTTAGAATCACAAACTACATTGCAGTGATTAGCTGTGACATGTGACTTGCCTGACACAGGCCTCTGAGCTGGTGTGATTATATGTTAACAATTCTAGAAGATACTGTTAAAGGAACAATGTTGGGATTTTTTTAAATTCTCTCTTTCAGTTTTGGAGCATGATTAAGGAGCTTTCTGACCCCGGGGCAGACAAAGGACAAGGACCCTAACTGAAGAGATTATATCTCTCGGCTGGCTTGGGAACATCTTGGTGTCCCCCCGGGAAGAGATGGTGGAAGTGGGCGGGGAGAGGAACGTCTGGATCTCCATGCTCAAACTTATCCCCACGACCCGGACCAGGATAAGCGGCAGAAAACGAAACAAAACGAATTATCTTAGTACTGTGAGCTCATGTTAACTTTGTCAACGTTACGCTTGGACAGTTAAAAACTTGACTTTTGAAAAAGAATTTATCATAGGAATTTTTAGGTTTTAGGCTAATCTGATTTTTTTTTTTTTTTACTTTACTTCCACCGTTTGAAAGAAATGCTAAAATCCCTGCTTGATTTGAGTCATTTTTCTTATACTATTTTAAAGAATTAATAACAGTTTGGAAAACTGTACTCAACTTTCCCTTTGATACCATTGCAGAAATAACAAGAGGCCCTCATCAGACCTAATGACATTTTTTTAAATAACCAGCAGTGCTAGTATTGCAAAAAAAAAAAAATTTTTAAAAATCACTGAAAACATCAACTCACTTGTGAAAATAATATTTGTGCAGTCTCAAGTTGAAAATCTCATTGGAAGTCTGTGTATAACTGTATACTTTGTATACAAGTAGTATAACCTCAGTAGTTATACTAACAAATGCGGGTATTGCTTTTTAAGACACGTGGTATCAATAATCCCATACATTTGACTACCGTACAGCCATAACTTTCTGATTCATTAAACAGACATAAAAACTAAATGTTTGCGATTTACTGACCCTCAACTTTCTTGGAAACTGCGGTTGCCATGTAAACCATTGTTTACCTTAAAAAAAAAACAAAAAAAAAAAAAACATTTTTTGCGGAAATTCGTTGTTTTAGGTCATCACCAGGTGATTGATAGTAATGATCAACCTAAATTACAAGATTTGGTTGCCGCGACCACAGGATAAGCGGTAGAAAATGGATGGATGAATGGATGGATGGATGGATGGATGGTTGCCGCTGCCGTCTGAGAGGGACAAAGACAACAGCGGCCTCTTGTGGGGAAACTCTATAACAACAGATTTGTTTTCATGAAGAAGCAGCGAAAACATATCCGCAAATGTAAGCTGGATAATATTCACGCGAACATCAATTTAGTTATCAAGAGACGTTGTTGTTTTCTTGTTGTTTTTTTGTTTTTTTTATCACGGCAGCCAATTTTGCAAGGAACTAAACACAGGTGTTACTAATGGTCATGTTTAAGGTTCTGTTGGACAATGACAAGTCTGTTGGATCACACAATAGGCAACACAATAAAATGGAACAGAACCCTAATGAACTTTATATATTTACATTTTTCAAAGCTATCATTTTGGCAAGATATAGTAAGGGTAGACACATGTGTTCCCTAAGATACGATTTAATGTTTGGTTCCGCTCAGGTCAAATAAGAGTGTGGGTAGGGATACACTTGCGTTTGTTGGCTCATTGGATAGGCTTTGCCTTACCAATTGAAAGGAACCCCAACTAGCATGTGCACCTTTCTTTATCTGCAATTTCATGTCAATATATGGCTGTCGTGAAAATTGCCATTACACCTGTGTCCATCTACATTATTTGTAAACATGGCTGTCGTGACCAAGGCCTATTGGCTAGCATCACATAACTGTACACATACACACAATTTTAAACTGCTTTCTCAAGCGCTCACTTGTGTTTTTCGTGCCAATAGCCGCCATTTGCGTCATTAACTCTGGCCTAAGACTAATTTATAACAACCATGCAATTAATTAATTAATCCTGGTTTACGAGGGCATCAATGATGTGGAAAAACAAACTATCTAACTTAATCTTACGCTTGCAGCCACCCCAGCGAAGTCTTGGGTGCGTTAAATAACCATATTCTCTGTCCTCAGCCTGCAGCCGGAGAGTCGTGTCGTCTGGTAACGAGTCCTGCAGTCCGCATGAGGGAGCCCTGGCTAAACTTTCACTGTAAGCTCCACGAAGAGCGTTTCACTCCCCAGTGCATCCATTGGCTGATATAGGACATGTTATTGTGGTT
This sequence comes from Mola mola, assembly GCA_001698575.1. NCBI lineage: Eukaryota > Metazoa > Chordata > Actinopteri > Tetraodontiformes > Molidae > Mola > Mola mola. Next base: position 11,177,701 of record KV751324.1, on the reverse strand, counting down.
ATACGTGACTTATTGAATCTTTCCTGCTTTTTCTTTATAGTTACTGCTCTAGATGTAAATATTTCTGCACATTTGCTGTGCCGTTTCCCGATGCGCTACTATCATTCTTTGCTGAAGTGTCTTTTAAAAGGAAGGAAGAGACACGAACTTGTCTAGAATTAAAGGTTTCAGGGCCGCTGACGCTTCAAGAGTGATTAAAAATGCCCCCTGTTAATATGGCCATTTAAGACATGTAAAAAGATAGGTCTGTTTTTAAAAGCTGCAATACCACATTTATAGTAATTGAAATGAAGTGCCAGAAAACATACAAATCACGCCATGACGTTCAAATTGTTTTCACCTTATTTAACTTTTAACTTGTAAAACCCAAACCATTCATAACATAATGGAATTAAGCCCGAATATCAGTTGGATTTTACAAATAGAGATTCTTTGTTTTTGGCTTTTTTTGCTTTCTTGCATTTGCATAATGTTGAGAACTTGGGGGATGGGAACGGGCTTGGAGCAAAGAAAGGCATGCTGTTTGCTGTTTGCAGGTAAACCAATCTGAATGCATTAATGATTGTGGGGCTATCTCCTGTCCTTTCAAAGTGTTATCTCCTGTCCTTTCAAAGTAGAGAGGCTGCATAGGGAGGGGGATGGGATAAAGTGTCTCACACTCACGAGGGGGGAGGTCAGTTTGCCATGTTTTGTGGGGGAAGGGGCACAAACAGAGGGCCACTGGGCCCCTCTCGCATCTCCATGGAATGCAACTGAGGCCCTGTCATTCAGACAGATATAAGAATATTTTGGTTTCGGTACTTTCATCATATCACTGACCGTTAAAAACCCTTTAACGTTAACAAACAATCTGTAATATTGTGAATAATGGTATCAAAGCATGATTTGCGATTAGCCTAACGCTTTGTGGATGATTCACTTACTTGCTCTCCCTCAATCTTTGGCCCTTCTTTTCAGTAGTAAAAATTCAAACCTTGTTTGTGTGAGAGCTCACCATGGAGACAGTTATCTCCTCACCCTCTGTGACCATTAACGATGGCCATGATGCACCCACACTCACTCCAGCAGATGAAGCTGAATCTGTTCATGTTGGCGAGTACTTGAGTCACTTAGTGACTGAATAAAAAGCTAAATGAGAGTTCTCTTCGGTGTTCTGTTCAACAATAAAAATGCAATAAATCATATTTGAAAATTAATGATTGGCTAGTGTTCCTGTCCTATATCATTCACTACTTGACCCCATAAAATTGCCTGGTCATTATTAAGTCTCACATAGGCAACATTGGAAAACCATTGAGGTTTTATGCTGTTCTTCACCCTCTTATAATGTATACATGTTTTTCCAAAATTCATTTAAAATGCCAACTGGTGTTGAATATATTCCTTTAAATTATTTTTAAATACTTCAAAAATAACTTCATAATTGCATATTGAAATTATGAAAAACATCGTAATTGTACTGCATGGTTCTATTAATTGACTTGCTTAAAGATCCTTTTCTAACAGCCTATAAATACATTTTTAAAACTCTCCCCTGATATTATCAGTGACTCCTGGTCGTATCACCTATGGGTATTGGTGTACGTGTAGTTCATTCGCACAACGTGCCAAAACAGTCTGATGCAGCTACGAAGGGAAAACAACTACAATACCCACAATTCCTGTCACTCCTCTACAAGCTGGCTCCCTCCGCTCTGGGAGTATTTCGCATTTAAACAAACACGGTCCTGCCGAAGATGGCGGAGAGTTTTTTAGAGGCGTAAAAGAAACTGCTCCGCTCAATGAAACCATCAAAGCCGGTGAGTTTTGTGATACCGTTGCATGGCTTGGCTTCACCCGAGTTTTGAACAAATGCTGGTGTTGTGTTTGGACGCTCAAATTCGTCACGGAGTCAGTCGGTGTTGCGCCGCTTCCGAACAGACTGTGGTGTTTAAGCTACCGTGATACAATGAACCACCTAAGCAGTGCATATTTGTTGTGGACTGCTTGTTGGGATATTATTGGCTCAGAAACTACAAATGAGATGGTAATTATTTTGAAGCCGGGGTTGCTAACATGCCACTCTTTTCGGTTACGTTGTTTGCTGTTGTCTCCATTATTCACGAGCTACAAAGTTTACGAGATAGAAGCTTTCTGATTCGCTGAGGTGCAGTAGCCTAGCTGATAAAAGTCAACACGGAGGGAACTCGTTTGTGTTTTAATCGCTAACGTTAACTTTGGCACAGGATCAGGCTACCTGCATGGGAAGCTTTAACGCTGTATTTGTATGTTTACCAGACTGTCTGGCTTGCTTACAGTTTCCGTACAAATGAGGCTGCCAAAATTGTACCAGGTTAGTCACACAGCACTAGTTGTCTTTAGGTAACAAAAGAAAAAACAAATTTCCTTTCTTTGTTGACCTCGTCTAGGTTTCAAACTGTATGAACACACTTAATTAAGCTGTAGTAATAGATTTTTATTTTTTTTGTTAATCTTTTGATTCATCCATCTGTAAAAAGGCAACAGATTTAGCTGATGTGAAGTCATATGCAACAATAAATTTTTTTCAAAAAAGCAAATTGCAAACCTGCTTCTTTATGGTGGTTGTTAATGAAAACCAGCTGTCGGTTATGATTCTCCAGTTTGTGTTTACCAGTGTTCCCAGTGCTAACAACTGAACTGACTAGCTCAGTGTACTGCCCTAGAGAAGCATCTCTCATTTATTTTCATGTCTTTAGTGATTACGTGTTTGCAATTGTAATGGTTGGTAGTCTAAAATGGTCCATCAGACTGATAAGATTGGGTTTTCACCACTGATAGATTATATTTTGGTGAATGTCTGTGAGAGACCGGACGGCAGTGGTCGATGGATGTGTTTCAGTGCTGGGAAGGATGCACACTCTGGGATTCAGTCCAGGTTTGCCTTCTCTGTTTTAGAGAATGTTCTGGAAGCATTTAGTTTTGTACAGGTAGTTTGAAAGTAGTAAGGTAGGACATTCTTGGTGGTGTGCTATGTGCAGGCAAACAATGAAGAGGTAAATTAGTCATTCCAATGAAACTGTGAGGTCTAGGTGTGCTGTTGCTCTTTTTGCCCAGGGCCATCCCTGCTGATACTTGCAGGTATTTACAGCTCAATGCTTATTCCCATGTGAGAGTTTGTGAAATTATCTAGATAAATTCATATCGCTATATGGCATATCTACTAGGTTGTACCTTGTATGATTTCATGTAGGCCACTAAGACTAGACAGCTAATCTTAACAATGTGAACATTTAAATGGTGTGTAACTAGCGGGGAGTGAAAAAAATAGAGTGGTGCTAACTGCAGTCTTCCGCCATCAGATGAGCTTGTCTCTGTCTTGCTTGTCTTGTCTTTATTTTGAGTTTGATGGAATGCCATTACTCAAGACCACATATGTGGTGTTTTTGGGAGAATGACCACTGTGGGAACCTGTCCAACAAACTGCTTCTGCTCATATTCTTGGCAAATGGAGCCCCCTGTCCCCCATTCTCTGTCCCTTTATCTGCCACTTTCTTTCTCCCTCACACAGACTGTCAGGCTGTGTTAACAATGAATCAATCTTTGGGGGGATTGTTTGACTGCAGATGGGATGAAGAAGTGACCGCAATGCATAGCTTTCACTCTTTGTCTCTCAGCCCTTGTGCTCTCAATAATTCATTAACTTATCACTTTTTCTCATGGGACCGGAAGAAGTCTGCGCATGGTAACAGATTTTGTGGTTTACATCAGATCGCCCAATTGATCATTGAATGAACTCACATTTAGCGGCAGTGATGATATTTAGTTTAGTCCTACTACAATTGTTTTTTTTATTTGCATCCTTGCAACTATACCATACTAATGTAAGACAGCACAGAATTGATAGACATGTTCTGTAAAGCAGCTATGGGAGCTGTTGCATCTGTGTAAGAATAAGAATTTGGTTGTTTGGATAAATTCACTGGCTGTTCGCTAAGGTTGGGGAATGTTCAAATTTTCTGAATTATGATATGTTTTGATACCATTTCTCCTGTTGAGCAGTACCTCTAGCCCACCATATTAATACTATGAATATGTGTAATGTTTTGTGAGATGCACATTCAAGTTAAATTTTTGAAAAATATTTTGAATCCTTAAGACCAAATTAAAACCTTTCCATGCTGCTTATTTCATCTTTTATCTGCAGTCTCTGTGTTATTGGGTAAATATTTATGTCGGCATTTAAATACTGGCTGGTGTTCGAGAAAGGAAAGAAAATTAAGTGGACAGCTCTTACATGGTATAGCCATTTTTGAAAAACTTGTCTTTATATCTCGCTTTGTCAAGCTGTATTTTTGCATCACTGATGACTGAATAGATCGAATTCTTTTAGTGCCTCGTCAGCATGCGTGTCTTAAGAGAGACTCGGAGACAGTCTCATTGTAAGTCAAGTGATATAAATTCAAATTAAGATTAATAACTGTGTTCCTGAGCTGTGGTTCTTGGTGACACACAGAGCTGAAAGGAAAGCCTGATTGTTTCCCCTAATTGAAATATGACTCCTTGGTCTTAGTGTCTTTTTGTAGCCAGCAGTACAGGTAGTCTAGCGTTTGTTAAAGGAGATACGTAGTTGCAGCTTCTGAATGGTGACTTTGAAACTAAAACTTTAAGTTCAAGGTAAAAGTACATCTTTAAATTCTATATTGCTTATTTTAGTTTTCTATAATGGGATTTCTCTGGGCCTTCTTACAATTCGTTTGTTAATTTTCTCCCGCTTATCTGTGTCTGAGTTGCGGGGGCAACAGTCTGAGAAGGGAGATCCAGATGTTCCTCTCCCCAGCAAGTATTCAACATTCATATAGGATTCTTTAAGGCTTTATTGTGTTTTCATTTAGTCTTGTGGCTAACTTGTCATTCGGGGAATTTTTTTCAATTTTTTCCCCCGTGTTCAGCTTAAGTCATCTAAAACATCCTGTTTAGTACAAACATCTCAAGGTCACTCATGCAGTGACATTGATCAGTACTTGTGATTGCTAATGTGCACATACCACACGCTAGTGTGCTGGTGTGGCAGTATTCAACAGGTAGGTTTGCTTTTTCAGCTTTCCGCCACAGAGCTAAATATAGAAACACTGCTCAACAAGACAGTCGTGTTTCCACTGCTAAAATATTTACAGCTACTTTGCCTAAGCGAGTGAGAGTGAGAATATGACACGAGAGCTGTTGAAACACAATTTTTTTTTTTTTTTTTTATAAATTCCCTATCCAACAGGCAGCCAGACAGCTGAGTCCCAAATCAAGTGATGCAATTTGTACTTTGACTGTATTTGAAGTCACATCTCATTCATCTGCTCATTCCCCTCTTCCTCACCTCTGAGGTAATACCCAAGTGTTAGGCTAGCTTCACCATATGTGAGCCATGCACACTTGTACAAGCCAAAGGGGCAGCCTGAAGCAATCATTGCACCCAATTCCAGTTTATAACCGGCAAGGATTTGGAACAGTTTTCTCTCTGTAGTCCTTGTTGATTGGACGAAGGCAAGAGTTTATTAGGGAAGGGGGTGCTAAGAGTTTTGTCCCCCTCCCCTCTTTGCCCTTCCTCTTTAACTTCAACTCCCCATTTAACTTTCGCTCCCCCAGCTAAAGAATGCTCATAAAATGGGTTCACCTGAACAAGCCAGTGGGAGGGCAGCTCCCTGGCCTAGTTTTGTTACCATTGTAAAATGTTAGCAAGACCTTGTTTGTGATTTGTTTAAGGGCCTCCATTTAAAAAAAAAAAAGTGCTTTGAGGGAGTGACTCTGAGGGTGACATAAGTTTGGTTTGTGTGATAACTGCTACCAGATGCTCTGCTTTTCTGTTATTCAGCATAAAGAGACTGAGGAAGAGATGGCTGGTACAGAAGGGAAGAGAAAAAGACTCGCTGTTATTTCGGCATAAACTTGTCTTCTTCTGCATGGAGGCTTTCCGTTTGTTAGGCTTTGGTCACTTCTGTCTAAAAATTGTCATAAAGCTTACCATTTTACCCTCAACGCTCCAATCCTTATAATTCAAACAAATGAAATGGCATATTTATGTCAGTTTCAATGTTGTGCTCAGGTTTGTTTCTGTACATCTCCAAGTGGAAAGCATTTGATTTGTACTTCATGTGGCGTTGAGGTGGGGTTTCTGAGTCTGTCGAAAGGCAGCTGTGTCGGACATGGCACTGCAGATGTAAGTGAATATGTGCACATGTGTGACCATACAGCTAGGGACAGTAAGGACACATTGTTTCTCCTGTTTTATAGTTCACCTGCAAAGAAATTTCCACAAGTTGCCATAAGGGGTAACCTATTTGCTCACATCACTGGCTTTGATAGCTTTTTGATTTTCCACAACTTTGATGCAGACTCATGTTTAAAAACAATCAAGCAGTGAATGACAGACCTCCATGCCACCATTACAGCCTCCAGAATATATACAGTATATATGAACACGGACATGACAATATAGCTGAATGCCTCCCTCCTCTCCTGCTGTCTCTGCGTTGCATATTCGATATATCTGTAAATGCGAATGTGGCGTATCTAAACAAAAAGGCTGAGCCACAAATCTAGTAAAGTTGTAGTCATGTGCTCTCAGCGTGATGACGTAATTGCAAGTAGTAACCATGCTCAGGCGCAATTGTGCTCAGAGCAGTGTGAGCGCAGGCCAGCAGGGGAGTGGGGAAAGGGGACAATCGTGCTTAGGCACGGCACTAGCCAACTGGACCGAGTGTGAGTGCGCCCTAAGATAAAATGTAGCAACTGCCATCTTCTTTCAATTTGCACTAGGACAAAGTCATTTTTTTTATTTGTTGTTTTGTCTTTAAACTTCAATGTAAATGTAGAATGTAAATTAACTTCAATGGTGTGTGTGAGAAATGAAAATGGTTGTGTCACCATCAGTATTCTTATTCATGGATTTCACATCATGTTCTGCATAGGATCAGTTGAGCCACTTGTGACATCTATTGGTAAACCTCTTTGCCCTGACTCATTGGGAAGGGGGGTAGTTTTGATGAGCCTCTGATTCTCTGCCAGAGAGTTGTATCGGAACTGGCATTTATGTAAACGGACAAGTCGACTGTTGTGTATAACTGTATATCAAAGTTTTAAAGCTCCCGCAATTCGGTTTGCAACTGTGTAGTTTTTGACTAAAAAACCCAACTCCTAACTACCTTTTAAAAAGTGACTGAACCACTGCAGAAGAATTCTTGATTTCACAATTTTGATTGACAACTTGATGTACTACAGTATATCCTTTTTTTTTTTTTTTTTTCACAATCTGAATTTGACAGCTTGGAAGCATTTCCAAACCACATTTAAAATCACTATAGGGCTGCATTACCAATTGACTGTGTGAATTTTTTAATTTCTGTGGGTAAAAACTTAAAAGGCAGAGATGAGAGTGTGTCAGCTCAGCCAGTGTCTGTTTCCCTGATGGTGCTCCCTCACAGAGTGACGGACTCGATTAGCAGTGCAGACTTAATCACTCAGCAGATGGGAACACAGTGCAGTGTCACCAAGACAAAAACAAATCCACAGGTGGATTATGGCTTACGGTGTGTGTGGGGGGTGTCCAGTCAGACCAATCAACTCTGATTTTGATTTCTAAACAGATTTCTGAGTAATGTGATTGTAGCTCAGCAGTGCTGCATTTAACCCCCACTCCCTATTTGTTGCCTCCGTCCATCTTTCAACACTTGGTCCTTGTGACCCCTGTATCTCACCCGTCCTCAGAAGTCATTTAAACACAATTTTAATAGTGTTAACCTGAAACTGAGCATGCGCATATGTGGTGGGCAGAATGTTTTGCAGGCTATTTGACAAAGGAACATATACAAAACTGAAGCGCTTTTAGGCCTGTTCTCTTTTTTTATAATCCATAATTCTGTGGCTTCAATTGACGAGGATTAATTAACCTCATACGGTCTCTGACTGTGTGTCACATTAAGTAATCCCTCCGATTTTAGATACTTACAGAAATTTTATCATTGAGTTTTTTGGTTATTAAGCCATGGTTAGCTGTTAATCACCAGGAGGTTAATTATTGATAATTTTGTGATACAACGTGGCTTTGAGGATTAAAAACTCTAGTTCTGCTCTCTGTTTACCCTCATACCTCATTTCTGGAATCCTTTTTACTTAGAGTCTGTCAACACATGAAACTAGCCAGTTGAAAGAAAGGAAAAGGAGTAGTAAGGGGAAAATGGGAGGTGGGAGGAGGTGCTGTTGTGAAACTGGCGTCAGACCATCTTTTTAGTGGAATTCTTTGCAGGGGTCAGAGTTCAGGAGCGTCAGTGTGACTCTGTGATTGGCTGAGGAAAGGTGAAATGAAAACCACAGTAAACTTTTGACCCCGGCGCAGGAGCTCTGCAGGAACGCCCAGCTCTGGCGTGGTGGAACAGAGCCCGCTCTCTTCCTGTGTTTACTCCACCAATCCCACAGGGACGTTGGGGAGAGGGAGGAGGAGGGAGGGGAGGGATCACATAGAGGGAGGAGAGAAAGGCACAAGTGCAGAAGGGAGGAAGGGAAGAGAGAAAATCACCAGAGCAGGGCTGTGGTCTGAAAATGAAGATGTTTTTTTTCCTGAGTGGCACAGTTGAAATGTGTACACAAACACTGCATCCGAAAGGTTAAGTTAAAAACAAGCACAGTCTGTTTTAATATCAATTTGTGGTCACTTTAAAAGTATTGTTGAACTTACATTGACACATCTTCCCACTGAATTATGTGTGCGTAAATGAGGTGTAGTTCCACAGTGAATCTGCACCCCTTGCTATTAAAGATCCATGTGTGTTATCAGAGTAGGCTGCATGGTAGCTGATCAGTCCCATGCGCTCTGATTCCCCAGATAAAAGGCCGTTTAGCCATTGATTAATGAACTCATTTACATAATATTAGCCCAGTGTGATCACAGCCTCTAACACTCTGTTTGGTCTCTGTGATCTTCTCTGGACAATAACATGTTCTCACCGTCTGGCTTGTCATAAACACTACAATGTGATTTTATAGAGAATAAAGGTGTTGTAGGGCGTAACAGTGGCGCTATGCGATGACTTAGCCAGTTGACTCTGTATCCGCACAGGTCTTTTCCTGTTCCTTTCTTTTCTTTGTCTGTATTAATGATGGATAGTAGAAGGACATACATATGTGACACACACACACAGTGGAATCTGGCATCTCTTTGTTTCCCCCTTCATTTATTTTCTCAGGTTTTTTCTACACGTTGCAGTTTGTGTGAGGAAAAAATGGGGAGGTGCACAGACAGCCGAGGCTTTGTGCGTATTGTGTGTGCTGGGCGCGAGTAGGGGGTCTTTTCTCTTAGAGAAATTTCTATGAAACCAGTGTCTGCTTTGAACAACCTTCTCTCTCCGACTGCAGTCATCTATGGGTAATCATGGACCACAAGGAAATATAGCTGTTTTTGGTTAATATACAGTTTTGCTCCCACTGTTGAATGTCTTTTTATGAGAAAAAAAATATTTAATTTACATCAAGTATGTTATTTTTTTCATATTCTGTTGGAGATGTGCTAAAACAGTCGTTAATTTATATTTCCCCCGCACATTTATTTTTGTTTGACGTTGCTGTTGCTGAATTCATTATAAGAGCTAAAAACTGTTTAGATGTAAGAACACAGATGACCTTTGCATGTTTTCACACATTGTAGTGTTTGAACCGTCAATCAAATTGAACTTTCAAGTTTGATTACCTAAGACTGAAGCTTCTTACTGATGCTTTTCTGAAATGCTTCACAAACTCCAAAAAGCTTTTTAAGGCTGTGTATCTGTCTGTTTTTCCAACTCTGCCGTCCTGTCCTCTTCTCTCATTTGCATCACTATCATGGTTTTGAACGGTGTGCTTTATTCTAATGTGAACTGCTCCTTGTATGACTTTAGTAATAACACTCAGTCTTGTTGAACCTTTTCATTAGAAAGACTTAATCAGTAAGGGTAAAACAAAAAAAAAATTGGGTTTGAGTTTTATTTACTTGAAAACTGAATTATTTGTTTGATTTACTCATACTCATACTTCCTTTGAATAAATGTTCACAACAAAAGTGTGCAGAAGAATAAAGACACAGAAGCCTCATGCTCTGCAACTGAACGTACTGCAGACAAACAAGAGGAAATCGCTTGTATTTTTCAGTCTGGTTTGTAAGTCTTGCTGGAATTTTACAGCTGCCTAAATGGGGACTTTCTCTTAACGATTTACAGCTTTGCTTTTTAAAATCCACATTTGTACACATGTGTTTGACATATGTCATCCTCATCCTTAACCTTATCCATTGAGTCTCAAAACCCTCTGGCTCCAGTTTAATCCCATTAGCCTTTGTTTCATTAAAAACATGTGTAATGTTGGCAGAAAAATAAGATAATAAGCAGTATTGAACAATGATAAGGATGCATTTGAGACCATTAAAAATGTGTCAAAATGAAGAGGGAATCCCCAAAATGTCAAGATGACAAATGAAATTTGGTTTGAGATTGAATAAAGAGCAAGTTGTGCCTGGTTTCCTAGCTTTTCGAGCCATCCAGCAGGTTCCAACAAGAAGTTCTTATAAATTCCTCAGTTTTTGTTATGACAAACATTTTTTCCAAGTGAACTCTTGAATCAAAATGTAGAGTTGTTTTTTGTATTAGATTTTACTTTCTGTTGGAGGTGATGGGATGATTTTAAATATTGGTTAATGTTGTTGGGTTCACAAGGTTCACAATTTAATTTTCAGTCAAATTTGTTATAGATTTGTCATCGAATTAAATTTGAAAGATGAGTAATGATTTTGGAATTTAGAAATATCAATTACATGATGAAAATCAAATATTTCTACTTAAGAAATCATGATATTTTATAGCATGTAAAAACCGTAACTTGAAATTTATCCATTTTCATTTTTTTGCAGGTTTTTTGACAACACCTTATTTTTCATCATGTGCAGTGGCCTTTTAATTCAAATTTAGGTTGATTCCGTGTAGCCAGAAAGGCACAGTGCCTTTTGGTTGCAAGTATATCTGTGACACACTGTATCTCACTGTCTGGGAGGCGCACTGAAAGTAGATATAAAGATAGTAAATTCTTTGAAGTTATGAATACAAAGGTACAAGGAAATTATTTTAGAAGAATGTTTGCCTACTCATGCAAGGCTAACTACATTGTCATTATTTGATATGTCTCTACAATCTTGTTTATTTCCTTTCATCCTGACCTTAGAGCTGGCCTGTGAAAACTTGATTCGTACAGTGCTCATCTTCTTCCATGGCCAAAAGGTATCATTACATTATAGTGTTTTATTTACATACAACCTTGTCCTTTGGGCTAAAAAGGAAGCGTCCAGATTTTTGCAGTACAGGTACAGTACAAGTACAAAAGCGTTCATCTGCGGTGGTATGGGGGTCTGGTGCCTGGGTCACTTGCATTTTTGCGACAGCACAATTAATGCTGAAAGGTACATTTGTTCATGAGTAAAAGCAATGAAGCTGTGGCTGGTGTGTGTACCAGTAGCACTTAGCCTAGTATATAGCTGGCTGTATGTTCAGGGGATGGTTGAGAAGCTCTTTGAAGAAAAACAGGAAGTCATTCTGTCCTCTTTGTTTCCATTTTTGCTCTTAATGTCTCAAGTGGACACCGTTTATTTCTTTATTTGTGTGTATGTGAGTGAGTGAGAAGTGAAGTAATTATGCTTAATACTTCATGTAGCAATGTCTTTTATAATTTTGACAACAATTTTTACAGTATGTTTTCAGTGTATTACTGTATATTTTACCTGAAGGAGAATATTCTCACTGAATCTGTTACAAAAAAAAGCACTGGGAACTTGTATGCACCCAACTTCGTCCTAGCTTTGTATTGTGTAGGCCGGTGTTTATTGTTGAGTCTGACGCTTATTGTTTCAGGGATCTCAGATTGCAGAATTTATTTCAAGCTTTCAAGCTGAGTAGGAATGTCCTCCTCACTATTTTAGTCTTAACTGACTGACAGACACTGCTGCATTTCTGGCCTTTTGCCAAATGGCTGTATTGAAATTGTTTTATTTTCTAACGAAAATGGAAATGTTTTAACGTGTCTGAATGAAGGAGAATCCACAATGTCATTCATAACCCTATTTACTTTTAATATCATGAGCACAAATATCTGTGAGATTTGTATAGAGATCCACAAAGGGTGATGTGCTCACAGGTTTATATCTGGTAGGCATACAGAAAAACAGCACAAATCCCCTTTTCTCTCAGTGCCTTTAAAGCACATTCAATTTAATGAGTATGTGTCATTTGATTGGCAGAGGGTTGTTACATTTGAGTTCAAAAAGATTACACAAACTATGTTTACATACACAAAATTTCTTAATCAGATTAAAAATTTGAGGGATTGGAAATTCCGAATCCGCTATTTATATGGACACTAAATCAAATAATCTGATCCTGACATGCATATACATGCACCAAGCTTTAATCAGAATAGCCGTATTTTGTCACGCGCAGATTTGTCTAATTTCCTTAAAATAACGGCAGAAGAAGAAGTTGTACTTCTGCCCGTACTGTAAACCAACACCGATGCTGCTATACTTCTAACTCCGCATTCTTAAAGAATGGACCTGCGCCAGGTTCTGAAAGGCCTACTTTTGTTTCTACTGTTCTCCATGATCAAGCTACGGGCTCAGCAATGAATAATGCTCCTGCGTTACAGGAGGAGAGAGCAGGAGGACAGGCGCGGCACACATGCGCAGTGAGGATAATTTTACCCAAACAGGAAGTCGCGATCGGAATAAGTGTTTACATAGACGCGGTTAGGAATAAGGATCAGCATAAACCACCCCTCTCGTTCGGAATATAATTTATTTCCGAGTGAGCCGGATCGGATCAGAATCTTCCAATTGACATGTTTATATGAAGCATTTTTATTCCGATCAGACCTTTATTACGAATATTTGTGTCCATGTAAATATGAATACTGTCATCGCAGCCATTTACTAAGCATGGCAGTCGTCAAAATTAGCTGCACATGCCTTATATTATGATGAATTAACTAATATAGCTAGCTAATGTTATTTGCATGTCACGTTTGGGCTAAATATTATATAAAGGAAAAATCACACAATATCAACACTAGCAAGAATTAATGTAAATGCTGGAGTATAAACATGAAAACATTGAATTGTTTTTAAAAAATGGTGAGATCTTTTCTTATATTTGTTGTAGACTTATGTTTTGTAAATACGTTTCCAACCAGTTACAATGTACTAGGGCTGAGATGATGTGCTTTTGTCTAAATTTGATTGTATTACAATCCTTGGGTCGCGATTGATTTGTGTTGTGATTCAATGGTCTTGATTATTGTGACTTTCTTCTTAAAGAAGAACATAAGTTAAATCATATACTTTTAGAGACAATGAATCATGAGTCATATCATATTACCTGAATTGTCTGTGACTAAAGTAGCATCTCTGAGTTGATGTTCTACTCAGTTGTATTGTAACGTAGCTGGATCCTGGTCCACTGCATCCCCAGGCCAACACTTTCTGCAGACTGTCTGATGTTTTGCTCTAGAATCTTGATGTAGTCCTCTTTTTTTCATGATGTCATTTGCTTTTAGCACATTTACTTTACCAGGTTGCCAGTTCCACTGACTGAAAAACACCCCTAAAGCTTGACTGTTGGGATGGTATTCTTGATATCTAATGCTTCTCCTTTTTCTTATCAAGACCAAAGCCACATCCCTATTTCCAAACAACTCAATTTCTGTCTCGTCCGACTGCAGAATCGATGACCAAAAGTCTTCAATGTCCAATTGAGCTTTTGTGAAAGCTCAGCGAGCTTTTGTTTGCTTGTCTTGAAGAAGTGGAATTCTCCTTGATCGGTTTCCCTAGAGGCCAGCCTTGTGCAGTGTCCGTTGTAGTGTATGCTCTGAAATGCTGGTACCAGTATTTCTCAGATTGTTCAGGATGGACTTAGTGGTGAACTTGGATTCTACTTAGCCTCCCAAACTAATAATATTTTTGCCAGCGCAGGGGTCACTTATGCCTTCCCACCACGTACGTTTAGATTTTGTAGTGTGAAACTCCTTAAACACTCTAATAATGCTTAATGATGCTTAATTAATGCCAGGATCATTTAGAATGGTGCAGAAGATGGCATTTCCTAAGGGGTATGAATATTTTTGGACATGGAACCCTTTTGTGAAAATGTAAAAAATTGAAAATACTTAATATTTTTGCCATAAATATTTCTAACACCATGACTTTGTCACTTTTGCTTCTTTTGCCACTTTTTTCATTTCCATCCAGAAGATACTCGTTCACTTTATAAAAATTCACTTTAACTCAAAATTTGGCCAGGGTATGAATAATGTTTGGCTTAACTATAAGTTTGACTCTGATTTGTTTTGCTTTTCTCTGGAGTTTATTTCATGTTCCATCCAGGGTCTTTTGGCTTGCTGCTGTCGGTCGTGTAGCTTGCTCAGTTTGTTGTCTCCACATGGTGACAGGCAAGAAGAGCACTTATGTTGGTCATGTCTTCCATGATGCCGGTTAAAGATGTATGTGAGAAATTCGTGCTTTAGAATATGGAGTTCTTTACAGCAACATCAATAATTGAAGTGTGTGGGCCAGTACAAGCTCATTGGTTTGCTAATACTTATCTTCAGGTGATTGTTGTTGCACCATGTGACCAAGTTTTCATCACTACATATTGTGATTGTCGGCATGAGATTTTTGATGCATGCAATGCTTTGTTTGATAATTATATCTCTGGTGACCTTATTTACTTCTTGAGTTAAGCCTGATTAGGAAAGGCGTAGCTGCAATGTTGGCTGACACTTTTAATGAATATATGAGAGAGGAAAACCATTCAGAGTCTATACAATATCTGACATTAATTCAAATGTCTTCATTATTAACCTAATTACAACGTCGGTTTAGGTTTGAACTATCCATGTTAAAAGATAAGCAGTGTTTCAACGGCAGTAATAAGCGTGTGCAATTTTTTATGTACAAAAAAAGACACTTGGTCTATTATAGTATTACTTACCTGTTTTAAATTCTTCTTATTAAACAGGTGTCGGTAATGTCCACTTTATATAAGAAATATCTGGAAATGCTTAACCTCACTGGTCCAGTCCAAGTTAGTATGTTTCACTGAAACTTTTTGAAATGATTTAAATAATGTTTAAAATGATTCCCTGCTTCACCATTGTGTAACACATTAACTTTTATACCATATTAAATTGAGCTCTCAAGAATGGTAAATTTTATACATAATAACTAACGTGTAATGTTGCAAAACTGTATTTTTATGGTTTTATAAACTAAAAAGTCCAACTGTGCCGCAAGGTAAAATTGAGTCATTGACGCACAAAATTTACCTATTTGTCTTTGGTGATCTTTCAGCACAGAACAAACAAATAATTTGTGCATTTTCACTGTATCTAGACATTTTTAATGCAATATATGACAGACTTTCTGTTTTATGAAACCAATGAATTACAACAAATAAATGAAACAACTAGTCAGCATTTTTAATGTGGAACTGTTCCTCAAAGTTCTATACCCAGGTTTGCAATGATCCTTTTTCTAAATGACACCCAGTGCTAGTTATTTGAGTGCACTTTCTTTAGTCTTTTGACCCCCTCGACAGTGGATATTTGTCCTGCTTTAAATCACATTTCACCTCAAAGAGTTGTTCACACATGCTGTGTATTTGTACTCTTTTACAGTTAACAAGGACAAAAAGGACACGATGAGTTAAACTTGAAGATATATCAAAGCTAAAAAAATCCGATAGGATGCCCATATAAATCATGCTTTGCGATCCAGTGACTGTTAAAAGCCAATTTGTTGCTTTGGTGTTAGCAAGAGTCAACTCAGAATTATTAAACCATGTTTGGACAGTTGACAGAAGGGGAACGCTTTTCTCCCTTTCTCTTTGTTAAATTATTCAGATGCAGCATTTGCTCAGTAGCAGCCCAGCATTTAGGATTTATGTGATCAGTGGTCTGTGTGGAATACATACACCCACATACCCACACACACATAATGTGGCCAGAGTAGGTTGTACGGTTTTTCTGTGAGTTGAAACATTTATTAAACCATTTTATTCATTTTTAATTTTT
>KV751324.1:11145659-11161559 GCA_001698575.1 Mola mola | reverse complement strand
ACTAATACTACTCCTAATAACAATAGATTTCATGAAGGAAAGAACGTCTGACAGGCTTGTCAGTGGTAGTAGGATGATGGTATTAAAGGTCAATTGTTTTTAGAGCAGTTTGTACCCAAGCACCTACAACCTTGCCCTCCCAATTTTTGTGTTAGCATCCATACAATGAGGCTAAAAAAAACCCTCAAGCTAACAATTATCTCAGAGCATAATATTGTACTATAACTCTTATTTTGAAATGAAAACATATACACAAATGTGTGTGCCCTGCTCAAAAACGTTAATTTATGTTGCTTTTATAAATGCGTATCCATTAGATCTGATGAGAAAACATAAAAACCCCAGAAGGCTTTATTTTCAGTTATGAATATCTTTACGATATCAAAGCTTACACAGAATATGTAATGTCATGTAAATTTTTAAATGCAGTATAATCAGTGACCAGAGGACTAAATGGTGACATGCCCAATAGCCCAGTGACAAAAATGAAGAAACACAAAAAATTTAGTTTTTTCCTTATTAATATTCTATTATAGTAGTGTGCGTCTTTTAACTAGTTCCTGTGAAATTTACACATTTACATTCTGCCTTGTTTTCTTAATTCTGAATAAGCTAATCTCTGCAAAGACCCTACAGGTTGAAGTAAGAACCAGGATGACAGGCAAAAACCTGATAAACAAAATATGTAAATAAAGTGGAAGCATGGCCACATTTCCAGGAAAGGGAAGTGATGACGCAGTGGAACGGGCTGAGAGGAGGACACAAACAGGATGGTATCTGCTGTGACTTCCTGTGCAGTTTTAGAAAAATGAAATTTTCCCATGAATTCATGTAAAAGCAAAACATGTAAAGAGCCTCATAACAATCAGAGACGTGCCTTTATCAAGTCATATTGAGACACCCACACTTTCAGAAAGCACAGTTCATGGCCTTTAATCGTCTCTTTCTGTATTCAGGACATGTTGAGACCTTGAAGCGATATAAGACCCTGGATGGAGCTCAGCTGGGGCTCATACTGGTCAAGGTTAGTATGTGTTGAGAAACACAATCTCACACTTGTACAAAAAAAGTTTTTTTTTAACCATTACATGTTATATTTCTCACATTGGCATTTCCTGTTTGCGTACCTGATAGTTACTCATCTTGTTCTTGAGTGAGTTTCACTTTGTCACATGAAGCTGATTCAGGTCATTGGCATACTGCCAGGCCTGGTGAGACTCATCTGCGGGGTTTGGTGGGCTGCTGCTCGGTGCTCACCTCATCTGTCCCTCTGC
The DNA here is from genome assembly GCA_001698575.1 of Mola mola. Taxonomy (NCBI): domain Eukaryota; kingdom Metazoa; phylum Chordata; class Actinopteri; order Tetraodontiformes; family Molidae; genus Mola; species Mola mola. The sequence goes on along the minus strand of KV751324.1, from coordinate 11,160,285 downwards.
TGAAGATGTGTTGACTCCTGGGGTTGTCAGTTTTTAGATGGCAGTCATCTGAAAAATTTAGAAAGTACAGTAAACCACAATTTTTCTAAATCCAATGAAAATGTAATTCTTTTGGTGCAGTTTTATGTAAGAAAGAAACGTAAAGACAATCCCATTACCATGTCGAAACCTTTTTATATTTACTCAGTTTTTCTTCTTTGCTTCCCCATGACCAGAGTAGAATTTGTGCTATAGTACACAGCTATGCATTCCTTCTTTTCAGAGAGACCCACAGCAGCCCCCAGCTCTGCTGTTTCTGTTTCAGGATGTGAGGTCGACTGAGGGCTGATGTCATCTTTCTCTGCTGCTGCAGAGGTGAGCCTTAGGACAGAAATCAGGAAGGAAGGCAGAAGTAAAGAAAGGAGGGCAGCGGGTGTTACAGCCAGAGACGGACAGGCAGATTTAGAGAGGGGTGGTGAAAGGTAGACAGACAGAAAGCATGCGATGTGGATATATGGCCCAGAGTGAATGTCTGAGATATGGTCCTCTTCTAATACTATTGCCCGTACTAGTGTTGGTGAGTGACTTGACTGCATGTCCTAGCCTGCTCTTACAGAGCATGAGTTGCATAATGACTCCCATCCGCTATACACTTTTCCAGTTGGGAGTGAGATCACTGTGTTTAAGAGTGCTTCTGTGTGCACATACACACATGCAGACACAAACTGCAGAGGACAGAGTTGTTGTATAGCCGCTCGCTGTAGATTTGTGTGTGTCTCGGTAGGAAAAGGAAAAAGCTGTGACCTTTGAGGCTAAGGTTTCCTCTTGAACTTTGCGGGAGGTCAGTCACAGGGCAATGCCAGCGCAAAAAAACAAGAGCATGGTCCCCAGCATAATATTGCTCCACCCAGGGAGGGAGGGAGAGAAGGGAGCGGTTGTCTTAAGATGGTAAGAGGGAAACAGAAGTTCAAACCTATTGGATGAAAGAACGGATGTAGCCTAGTATGGAGAATGCAGTGTAAAAGGGAATGCGGAAGAGGGATAATTCTTTCAAGTCCCTGAAATACACGATGGAGCCTCGTCTGGGTTGTTTCTATGCTTCACAAGCCTGAGCACGGTGTATCTATTGCTTGTGCAGTCCTAGACAGCGATACAAAGAGGCAGGCTGATGAATATGTGCCTTGCTGGGACAGTAGCTACCAGGTTTTCTCCTCCTCCCAGACTGTGCTTTAACATGCCTGAACATGTAATATTGCTGGAAAAGGTTTGTATACGCAGTGCGTTGTGTGTTCACTGCTAGCAGAGTGGTATCTTTCAGATGGTAGGCTGCCTGAACGCAAGATGACCCATCTCCCCTGAGGCTTCAAGTCACTACATCATCAGTTGCTCCTTGCAGTGGAACAGATGAGATTTCACTCCTATCAAGCACTAAGCAGGAAACAAGGCTGCTTCACTAACTGGATAGTGAACCCATATAAATCTCTGGGAATGCACAATCTACTCTTCCTTTGTAAGCTACTTCATTTTTTCATCTCAGTAGCTGGGGGATTTTTCCAAGCTTGCCTGAATTTTGTGTACTTCCTGAATGGATTTGGCAATGAAAGGGCAATTGATCCAATCCACACTTTAATTGTACCACACACATGAAAGTATATAAAAGCACACTTTCGGCTCCTTCCTCTGATCATGTTGTCCTTCTGCATGTTTGTGTTTATCCATGTATGTATGATGTGTGTGTTTTCAGGTGCTGATATGCGCTGAAGATGAGTGGGGTAGGAGACAACTCACTGGAGCCAATGCGCTCTGACCGCAAACGTAAACTGTCCACCTGTGACACGCCAGGCTTAGGGTTAGTGCTGCAACATCTTCTGTCAATCACATACCAGTCTGCTGCCCTTTTTGGTGTGAATGTCAGTAAGTGCATGAGCTCATGTCATTCCTCTTGGCCTCACATGAACATCCCTGCCCCGTGGTCAAAATGTGCATCTGCTGTTAACCAAATATCTGAAGCATTTGAACCCCGGCTGTATGGCCTGCATATGGACGAGGCATGGGGAAGTCAGGTTGTCATGGTAACGCGTCTAATCCCTTTGGCGCCCCGGCAGGTGTGACAAGCGTCGAAGGGAACAGGAGAGCAAGTACATTGAAGAGCTGGCTGAGCTCATCTCTGCCAACCTCTCCAATATCGACAGCTTCAATGTCAAGCCTGACAAATGTGCCATCCTCAAGGAGACCGTGAGACAGATCAGACAAATCAAAGAGCAAGGTACCACCACTGTCCAAATTACCCACAGACTCCTGGTCATAAGCAAAGCTACATAAAAAAACAAGCAATTAATCTTTATTAGTATTTCTTTGGTGAATAAATAAAGTTAGGCCGAATGATGTCAAGTGCCATGCTGCAGCACAGATGAAGTTGTGTTTTTGGTCCATGTTCTGACTGCTTTAGACCGACTGCCACTCAGGATTCTTGTATTGCTATGCTAAATGAACACTGGTAATTTAGACCAAAACTTGGTGGTCATCCCTCAAGGCTGCAGTTGTAGCTGTAAGTGCCAAAACATACCTCTCACTCAGAAAGTGGTGGATAGACGCTGTTGAATCAATCATCCACATCTTTATCTAGTCATTTTTGCAGATTAACATGATCATTGACACGACATAATGGAGGATGTAATCTTCCACCTCTTTTAGCTCGCAGGAGACTTAGTATGTAAGGTTAAGTGGATAGGTGAGTTAGAGAGCATGCAATCACATTGGAATCTACCCACAGGGTCACAGCTGGTTACTGCTGGCCTGGGTGTTAGGCACCCAGGTTGCCATAGTTACAGAATCAGAATGATGGAAGACTTCTCTCTTTTTTTTATTATTCCATGTTCTATCTGTTATGCATTTAATATACATTGTTCCTCCTGTTTTTTTTACACATCTTTGTATCTCAGGTGTCTTTGTTTTATTTCTTTCAGCCACTGCTTTCTCAGCTCTGTTTGTCCGTGCAGCTAATTTAGTTAGAAATGAAATTAAACTCATCTTTGCCATTTTGCACTACAGATTACCCTTCTGTGTTAAGTGGTAGCTATCAAAGCCTCAGACACATGCTGATTTTAAAAATAGAAAGGCATTCTAACCATGCATCCGTGGCCCATGCTGCCACCGGCTGGCCAGAAAGAGTATGTCATTAGTTCAGGAAGCAGCTCCTACAACCTACTAGAAAAAAATAACATCTATTATACTGTTGAAAACATGGAAATAACTCTAAGGAGTTAAATCTCTGCCAAAACTTTACAAGTCAATATAACTCTCTTATAAACACATTATGTTTTGTGTCTCCAAAGTAACATTTACAAACAAATGCATTTTACTTTACAAATATAAAAATGACTATCAAACCCTCACTCTGCATATTTCTAATATACTATGTCTTGCTTCAGAAACAAATTAAGTGTCACACAAGTACAGAAAAAAATCATTACACAAAAACAGAAAGCCTCACATTTACAAAAAATCGTTACGCAAACACAAAAAACTATCACATGACAATTGGCACACATTTTCCGCTGTGTTTTCGTGTTCAGGATTTTCTCACAAATGCCCTTAGTAATTTGGCCACCAAAAACAGCAGGTGGCACTCTAAATCTATTACAAGGCACCCCAGGCGGGTGTTGCCAAAGATGATGACCTTTTCTCCTCAGCTTCGCTAAAATAAGCAGCCAACAGGTAAGTCTGTGGTGAAAAACCAAACGTTAACTGAACTCTACTACTCGTCGACTATGAACACTAAAGTTAGCTAACTGAGGCTAATCACTTGAATTGATTTTTTTCTCATCTCAGTTACAGCTAAGTTAATACAACAAGGAAGTTTTCATTAATCACACTCATTAGAATAAAATATTTTGCTACAAATTAAGATTAACCGGGGGGAAACTTCATGAAGCTAAATTAGTAGTTGCCGATAAACCCAGTTACTACATCAAAATACACAAATAATACAGTACACTGGATCTGAAACACAATCATTGTATTGTAAACGATAACAGAAAGTGATATATTTATTTTGCTCTGATAGCAGTAAGTTAGCAGACATCCCGGTTTACCCTGAAATGATAGTTCAGTCTCAGGTCTTTCCTGGCGAACAGCAGCCAAAAATCTCCCCTCCACCCCGTCCCCGTTTTACTGAATAACAGTATTTGTTTTAAATGTTTGGGGGCAGAAAGCCACTGTACTGCGCCAATGCAGAAGTAAGATATTGATGTTTACATACAGTCACAGTGATTAGGTATATGAATTTAGCATAAAATGCATTAACATTTATTCTAAATTAATTACTTCAGATATGTAATCCTTACATCATGAATTATTTGCTCATCCAGTCAGACTTTAATGCCTGTTGTACAATATTAATAAATAATTTTCTAGAATTAAATTATTATATTGACGAAACACATTCAATTATACTGAAAAAACATGTCAGCACTAAAATGTGCATAAGAGTGCTCTTGAATGATTGTATATTCTGTTCTTACCTGAAAACAAATCCTAAATGATGAAACATTGGTGATTGCCAGCATTTTTGTGAAAAACTGCACAAGTGGACTTTAAGGGTGACCACTTTCCTCCCAATTTAGATGTTGCAGGTAAAATCCCTGAAAAAAAATATGAGTTAAATGTGTGAAAGCATGATGATCTCCTGGACATTTTATACTAATGACTGAATATCCTTTCATTTCAATATACTTCATTGATTTTGTAAGATACTTTTTTTAAACATGTCTCACACTCTGAACAAACCTAAAGAAAGGCATATTAAAAATATGATTTATGTTGTTTTGATAGTTATGGTCTTTGTTTAAAGAAAATGCGTTTGTTTGTAAATGTTACTTTGAATTTGCAAAGCACATTGTTTGCTACTGAGATGCAGCACATTTGTAAAACATGTAATGATTTTTAAGTTTTGGCAGAAATTTAATTCCACAGAATTTGCAATACATAAAGTCCTATATACAAATATTCAAAAGTATAGATAGCTGTTGTAAATCATCAACTCTCCTCATCAGCGCTGGGCTTCATCTGTCCTCAGGAAAGAATGCTTGCAGTGATGACGATGTCCAGAAGGCGGATGTGTCCTCCACTGGTCAAGGGGTCATTGACAAAGACCATCTGGGACCATTGCTCCTACAGGTCAGCATGGGGACAATCGCTGGGGGGCAAATCTCTGTCACCAATTAGCTGCTGTTTCATATGCTGGACTAGTGGTTTCCTGTCATTTAGAAAGGTCTCAGCTGGTTAGTAGAGTGGTACAAGTGTAACCAAATGAGGTATAGCTTATGTTGTTATTTGCATTGACAGGTCTTTCTCTATTCAATTTACCATTTGTGCCCTTGCTGTTTTCAGGCCTTGGATGGCTTTCTGTTCGTGGTTAACCGAGAGGGCAGCATTGTATTTGTATCAGACAACGTCACACAGTACCTACAGTACAAGCAAGAGGAGCTGATCAACACCAGCGTGTACAACATCATCCATGATGAGGACAGGGAGGAGTTTCACAAGAATCTACCGAAGTCTAATGGTGAGACATGGCTTTATATATGTGCAGATGCATTCTCATTCAATATCGTGCATACTTAATGTACACACAAAAGCATGGTGACTTATTCAAACGCAAATTATTGACAATCTGAACACCTAAATGTTCCTGCACACAGTCATCTGTTGCTAATTTCTGACAGCAGCACCAAATGGTTCATGGGCTGGAGACGCACCCCGGCAGAAGAGCCACACTTTCAACTGCCGTATGCTAGTGAACAGTGTTCATGGTCCAAGTCATGGGTTATCAGAAGAGAGACCTGGGGGGCAACGCTATGAGACTATGCAGTGTTTTGCACTCACTCAGCCCCGGGCCATGATGGAGGAGGGAGAAGGTAAAATTATTGTTAACAGCTTTTGTGTGTTTCTTTTAATGTTAAAACAGTTAATGATGTGACAACATTGAATATATATATACATTTCAGCATCCAAAGAATATTATTCTATGATTTATTACTGTGATATATTATTCTAGGATATAAAAACTACAAAGTAGAACTCATTTCAAATGATGATTACAAATATTACAAGTATGCTTTTGAATGTTCACGTTCTCCTCAAGTATAGTCGTGAAGACTTAAAGTAATGTCTCTTTACACAGATTTGCAATCATGTATGATCTGTGTGGCACGACGCATCATTGCAGTAGAAAGGACAGAGAAGTTTAGCACTCGCCATGAACTGTCTGGTAAGTTTCCATGGTGTTAAAGCTGATTGAAGCTTTCTGTTAGGTGTATATATTTCGTATGTTAAATGACTTTTTGATAATGTTTTTGTTATTTACACCAGCCTACAAAGGTCATAGTCATAGTCATTGTATGTTGCTAGTATTTGTTGATGAATGGTTTTTAATTGTCCTATTCAGAAATGACCGTTAAAATTACAATTCCCCACTTACATGTAACCTTTAAGACCATTTTATTATAGATAGACATGTACACCATATTACTCCATGTGTAATCCCAAGGCTGCATCTTCTGTTGCAGGTAAACTGATTGAAATAGAACAGCAGACGTCTCTGCACACAACTATGCGTCCAGGCTGGGAGGACCTGGTGAGGCGGTGCATGCAGATGTTCCTCCATCGAAGTGAGGGACAGCCATGGTCCTACAAACACCACTATCAAGATGGTATGCCGTCATGCTCTACCCTCTAACTTGCCTTGTTACCATCATAGTCTACCGAAAATATGCGTTGTGTGCCACCTGAATGTATGTCCTAGAATTAGGTCACAGGCATAAACAATGGCATGTTTCATTATGATGAGTGGAAGGGCTGGTTTAAGCATTGTTAAATGAGCAGCGGTTACAAAAGAATAGAAGCAACGGACCTGAGCACAAGTCATGTCTCTACAATGTTTGGTATATGGGACACTTCCCTTGCTATTTGAAAGAGGTTCAAACCATTAATGAGTACATAAAGTAACCTTAAATATATCAAGAGACATGACTAAACTTTTAAAATGTAATAAATAATACTCTTATTACACTTATTTGGTGTAAAATGGGATGACCGCACAGGTTACCTATCGTACCCACATACTTCTGTAATATTGGGAATAGAGTTCATCCATGCCCTTTTTGACCTTAACTGAATTTTGTCTATTCAACATGAATCGTTGTGTAGGTAATGTAATCCTTATAAGTTCTTTTTATTCAACTATCAATAGTGTTGAGTAGTGACTCTGGTTTGGAGTTTTGTTCCAGTTTTTCTTGTTTGCATCGAACAGCCAGCAGCCACTGATCATCTGATATGTACTTTTTTGCCAAATAATCTGATCTTTAATTGCTATGTTAATTCTGTCAGATTCACAACAAAGCTTCAGACAGTCAACAGGCTTTTAATTCTAGAGCAGTTACATGGCAGTTTGTTATTGTTATCTACCAAAGTTTGTTGATACAAAAATCAGAACATTAATGTCAATGGATCAGTTTTCAGAAAGGGAGATTTATAAAAGAAGCATCTGAAATAAAAGCATACAAAGATGTGTGGCACTCCTATTATAGTTCATGATTAACATTTCTTCAAATCATGCCACACCTACCATGCCTTTTTGCTGTGTGCAAAAAACATCCGTGTTGGGACTTGTTGACAGGCTTTGTAGCAATTCATCTAAAGTCCCTGTTTTATTTGAATTCGGTCTTTATTATGTGTGTATGCTTTGTTCTATTTTTAGCTATGTTGGGGAGCTATAATTCTCCTTTATTTCTGCTCCAGCTTTCCATAATGGCCATGCAGAGACCCCACTCTACCGCTTCTCGCTCTCAGATGGCACTCCAGTGACAGCCCAGACAAGAAGTGACCTTTGCAGGAAACCCACAACCAATGAGCCACACTCCTTCCTCTCCACACATTTGCTACAAAGGTGCAAATGGTGGAACAATTACTAATGGCTGGAATTAAAGTTTCTTCTAAATCTTCTTCTAAATTGTCTTACAGTGTTCGATGGGTTCAATTTTTGTTGTTTGCCTTATTCTCTTGTAGGGAGCAGAATAGTTATCGTGGAAACCAGGGTGGAGGTATGAGGCCTCAAAACATGGGCGTGAACAGTCCTAACCAACAGACGAACATGGGTCCAGGAGGGGGCATGGGAATGAACAGGGGCTACAACATGGCTGATCAGGGCACCATGCCTCAAAGAGGAGTTTCTCCATACACTGGTGGCAACCGGATGAATCCGATGAATCAGATGAATGCCATGAATCAAATGAATCAAATTAACCCAGTGCATCAGATGAATCAGATGAACCCCATGAATCAGATAAATCCCATGCATCAAATGAATAACATGCATCAGATGAGCAACATCGGTCAGATGAATCAGATGAATTCCATGCATCCACTTAACTCTCCCATGAATTCGATGAACCAAATGGGGCCCATGAATCAGATGGGCCACCATGGCATGCATCAGCAACATGCACAGATGGGTCAGTTCCATGGAGGTGGAGGTGGACCTGGGGGCTATGGGATGGGAATGACCAGTCCCCCTCAGGCCAGTCCAGGGATTAATGCCCCCCAACACAATGTCATGGGTTCACCCAGAGTTCGAGGAAGCCCAAAGATGGGTGCCAGCCCCTTCTCTCCTGGAGGTATGACCCAAACTTTTGTGCAACTCTTGAACCATTGGCAACTTATAACTTTGATTTAATAAGTTTTAGAATCACAGTTTTATTTTTTTCAATTACTATTGGCTATATTTTTATTTATTTATTTCCAGGTATGAACTCTCCCACTCCCATGAACTCTGCAGGTGGAGGAGGAACTACCTTCTCCAGCAGCTCCCTAAATGCCCTCCAAGCCATTAGTGACGGAGTGGGCAATCCATTGCCTTCACCCCTCACCTCTCCACCCCCTCACAAGCCTGACAGCTCCCCGAGCATCAACTCCACCAACCAGGTAGCAGGGGGACCCTGTAAACTCCCTGCTTACTCTGATTCCAGAAGTCCAGGCAGCTCACTGGGGGCTGGAGGAGAACATCAGTCTCAGCAGCACCTTCATACCCCCACCAGTGAGGGGCCACCTGACAGGCCTGATAGTCAGGCAAGCAGAGAGGCTGGTCAAGCTGGCGGAGAATCCAACCAACGGGTCCCTGACAACAAGTGCCACAAGAAACTTCTGCAGCTCCTCACCTCACCTACGGATGAGTTGGTGCCGGCTAATCACCCACCAAACTCTGGGCCCAACTCCACGCCTGAGGCTAAAGATGGAACGGCTGTCGTCACTAGCCCCTCATCTTCAACAGGAGTGTCCTCCTCCACAGGTGGCAATCATAGTGCTGTGTCCTCCTCTGGTAGCACAGGACATTTAACAAGTCAGTCACTGCAGGAGAAGCACAAAATCCTTCATAAGCTCCTACAGAATGGGAACACTCCTGACGAGGTGGCTCGCATCACAGCAGAGGCCACTGGGAAGAGCAGCCTAGAATCTGGGGCATTGGAGACTGGGCCTGTAGCCGGTGGAGGGTCTAGGGGATCAGAATCAAAGCAGGAGCAGCAAAGCCCTAAGAAAGAGAAGCCTCACGCCCTCCTACATTACCTTCTCAATAAGGACGACTCTAAAGAAGGTGGTGATGTCAAACCAAAGCTAGAGGAGCTGGAGGGGAGAGGAGTTCAGGGGGCAGGGGTCACCAGCTCTGACCCCCACTGCATGGATGGGAAGGTCAAGTTGGAGCCATCTGACGAAGTAATGCTATGACCAAAATGATTATTTGAACTTAAAAATGCACAAAACTTTGTTTTACATTATTTTCTCTTGATGGTTCAGGTGGAAACCCTACAGACCATTTTGGGTGTCCCAAGGAGCAACTCTGGCTTCTACCCTGAACCAGATTCCAGGGCAGGAAAGGAAATGGGTAACAAACCAGGAAATATGCCAGATACTCTACATGGTAAGTCAATCAGGCTAATTAAAAAAAAAACGCATTTCCACTGCATCACCGAGCTGCAGTCAAACCGATTTGGAGCCACATATTTTTCTTAATTTAGTTTTCCACAACTTGAGATAGTACTACCTCATCATAGTGACTCCAGGTGAAATTGTCACGATATAATCCAGATCACACATACACAGGAATGCTAGAGGATAATGAAGAGAGGAGCATTTGTCTTTGGAAAGAGACAAAATTTGTTCCAGAAAATGCTGAAGGTAGCAATGCAAAAGAATCCTGATAAAAGCAGACTTTGTAAAATCCTGCGTATGACCACATTGGGATAAGCCTAATTGCTCAGTGTAATGCAAGTTACAATACTAACTATTATTCTTTTTGAAAAATCAGTAGTCTTCCATTTTTAAACTGCTTTAAGGTCACCTTTGCTTGCTTGCGACCTGAACAGAGGTCATACCTAAAAAGCTACCAAATGCCAGCCATCATTTATGCCAATAAATACCAAAAAATAATGAGTTGAGTTAAGGTATACAATGCAGTGAAAATGAGATAACTACAGATAACAAAAGAATTCATGCTTAATAAGTCTTGTCATGATTTACTGTATATAAAATGCTTGTTTTATCATCTTGCCAGTGGTCTTACACTGTAGACACTCCTCTTAGTGTCATTCTTAGGCCATGTTTAGACAAGTATGGCTTTGCTAAAATCAGAAAAGTATTTCCTCTGCATTTCGGAAAAAAAAAAAAAAAAAAAAAGCATTCTTTATATGCCAATGTGAAAACAATCCTCTGAAAAACTGAAAATATGACTACTGATGGATTTTTTTTTTTTTTTTTAGCCTTGATTGACTCATCTAAATGGATGATAATAATATGGACAAAGTAAAGGGCAGTTTTTTTTACTGCTCAGTGCAAGTTTGTAGTCACATAGATGGATAGATAAGATTGTATTGATCCCACAGTGGGGAAATGTACATGTCACAGTAGATCCACAGATAGTAGTGAAATATTAATAGTAAAAAATAAATAAACAAACACTATGTAAACTATTTGCCTTCATTTGATGCAGTGCCTCCACTAACTTTAATACACACATGGTGTGTAGCAGTATACTGTAGAGCAACAGGAGTGTGTACAAAGATAAAATGATATTGCACATTCAGTAGGATTGTTCAGGGTATAAAACAAACAAACGAAGAGATGGAAAATTCAAGGGTTGGCTATACAGTGACTTTAGTATTATTGTGTGGTGTTTTCTGCCCTCTACTGGGGTTTACATGCTACAAGTACGAACCACAATCACCTGCAGTTGTCCTAAACAGCTACCTGGCAGCTTGTTACTCATCCTAAGCTATAGCTCTGGTACTGTTAGTGTCTGCTACTATTTAGGGGTTTCTAGATACGTTTTGGCTAAGCTGAATAACACCACTTTGATATGCATGTGCAAATGGGACTGTGACATCACCATCTCCACAGCATACCTATATTTTCAGTTTACATGACAACAGTAAGGGTTGTGTTTTCAAAACATTTCACTCTGGATCCTAGCTGAAAAAGTTGGAATTTTCAGGCCCCAAAAAATTTGGTCATCATGCAAAGGAACAGACAAACACAACCATAATTTGCCATTTTGTGTTGAATATATTTCTATGTAAATAGTCCCTTAACGTTTGAACATTGTATCATGTATTAATATTTGAAAGTCTCTAATTTAACTTTGGTACTATCTGTTTCAGAGGGAGAAAGAGGCCCCATGCATCCTGGTCAGCGTGGCCCATATCAAAGAGTGTTGTCCATGGATACTAAACCCATGGGTGCAGAGGGGTCTGTAGGAGTAGGGCTGGCTGGGAGAAGAAATGTCCCCTGCCCCACATTGGTCAAACAGGAAAACATGGATGCTCCAATCCGAAGTGGGGGAGTTCCCAATGGCTTTCCAGGAGGCATGGGCGTGTGTCCACCACGAGGCAATCTAACAAGTAACTTAAACACTTACTACTTTGCATGCCCAAAACAGCCTTGGGTCCTATGAGGACATGGTCCCACAGAGTGAACAGCATGGGGATATTTGATGTCAATATTTTATTATTTGTCACAAATCACACTGACACAGATAGTATTGAAGCTTGTGTTTCCATAGTAATCTATGATGTTCAATTTTCTAAATCACTCATCATGCTTGTTGTGTCATTCAGGAGGCATGGGCAGAGGAATCGGAATGCCCCAACGTCCTCCCATGTCAGGTCCAGGGGACTGGGGGATGCCGAGGTCCAGTGGCAGCCCTGTGGTCAGACCAGGACACCCTGGCATGGGTCGGGCTGGTCCAGTGGCAGGACCGATGATCAACCGCTCCAACAGTGTACCTGGAAACACCAGATCGATGCTACAGCAGCAACTCATGGATATGGGTATGTCTCTGTATTACGTGAACCTGCATGTAATGAATGTTTGAGGCATCTTGTTTATCTGAACACAAAGAATTTTATGCAAATTGACTGGCTGGTAATTGGACTGATTTGGTAACTGCCCATTTCCACTTCTGCAGGTACCAATGAACCCAATATGGGCATGAATCGATTTGGTGGACATGGGCCCCCACCTCAGTCTCCCTCCTGGCAAGACACTGCTCTCAGAATTGATGGACCACAGAGGAACACAAGCAGGTAAATGTTCTGCACTGGTCCAAACAATATATTCCTGTACATTTTTTTCAACATAGGAGCTCAAGCTGAATTCATAGGCCACATTAAAAAGTGTCTGTGACGGTGTTCTTTTTCAAAATCTCCTGTCGTTTCTTGTTGTAGGGACCAGTTTGGGAACCCCTTGGAGGAGTTGCTGGGGCCTCTGACCCACAACGAGGGCCAGAGTGATGAAAGGGCACTTCTTGACCAGCTTGACTCTCTGCTCAATACAGCTGATGTCATTGCTCTGCAAGAGATAGACCGAGCCCTAGGAATCCCTGAAATAGTAGGCCAGGTACAGGAGACACTCCAGTATACATGCATATCACATACACTTATTTTTTTAAATTCTGTTAAACGCCAACTATTAGTGCACCTCAAAAAGTAGATTTTTTTTTTTCTTTTACCATTATTTAAGAAAGTGAAATATATTTAAGGCCCATTATATGTAAATCAAAAGGTTTATTTAATTTGATTTTGATTTTGGTAATTATGGTCTAATTCTATTCTTTTGACTCTTATGTAGTTGTTTTATGATCAGTTGTGTTATATGTTATTGATATTCCTCGAATATCCATATCCAGCATTGTTTTGATATTGCAGTAAAGTTTATTTCCAATCCAAACTAATGTAATGTCCAACATCCCTGTACCCCAGACCCACGGACCTGAAGGTCACCGCCAGGGTCAGGATCATGGCCCAGGACAGTGCCCGCCGTCAGAGCCTTTCCCAGGACCAGACTCCTCCTTAGGCCTGGACCAAAAACCTATGTTTAACCAAGGATACCCCGGGCCCCCAGGTCCCCCCTCTATGGGTATGCAGCCCGGATATGGGGCCAACACAATGCAGGGTCAATCTCCTAGCACCTTTAACCCTATGATGAATCAAATGGGACAGACAGGGGGCTTCCCTGGCATAGCAAACATGAACAACCCGCGTGCAAACATGATGCGACCCCGCATGATGACTGCCACCAAGCCTCTGCGACTGCAGCTGCAGCAGAGACTGCAAGGACAGCAGGTGATCACACAGTCACATGCACTCTTGCATAATATTTACGTTATAAGTGAACTTCCATGTTATATTTCCATAATATGTTAATAACGAACCTAAATGTCGCGTTGTCACCTTAACTCACCTGGCAGTTTATGAATCAGACCAGACAAGGCATGAAGATTGAACACTGTCCCGGAGGAAACCCTGCCATGCATCCAGGCATGCAGCCTGCGAGCATGGGTGGTCAGGTACATAGATTTCCTCATATATAATGTGTTGTGCATTCATTTGCCATATTAAAAGATATCAGTGAAAGCACCATTTGTGGGGAAAAAAAGGTCTAAGTATTGCTTGGTCTGTAGCCTGGTTTCCTGAATGCCCAGATGATGGCTCAGCGCAGCAGGGAGATGATAACCATTTCTCAGATGAGAAGACAGCGAATGATGATGCTGATGCAGCAGCAACAGCAGCAAGGGCAGGGGGCAGCAGGAGGCTTCAGCCCTCCTCCAAATGTCACTGCACCAGGAGGCGTGGACACTCCCATGGGAGGTCCCACAATAAACCAGGCCGGACAGCAGGGCTTCAGCTATGGAGGTAATTATGGTGAGTTGATGTATACAGAGTTCTCTTCCATGTCTTCCTTGATCTTTAGTATCAAACCAATGACTGATGTCCTGTTGTTGTACTTGCAGGAATGAACCAGCAGGGGGATCCATCATTCATGGCTCCTGGTAGCAGCCCACCAGGAAATATGATGCAAGGACGAATGGGAGGCCCTCCTCAGAACACCATGATGGCAGGGATCCAGGGCAATCCGCAGGGAGGGCCCATGTACCCATCAGGAGACATGAAAGGCTGGTCACAGGGCAATATGCCACGCAACAAGTATGTAGCATCGAACTTCCTTGACCAAGTTATTTAAATTGCTGTATATGTGTTATGTATGGACACTTTTATGTTATCTTTTTTATATATGTATTATGTATAGATTATATTTAATA
>KV751324.1:11131407-11145252 GCA_001698575.1 Mola mola | reverse complement strand
TATAGATTATATTTTATATGTAGAATTTGGACAAAATAAAGACTAACTTTTAATGGCCCTTCAGTGTATAAAGTTTTGATGCTTAGAAAGCTCATCTATATGGAATATTTCTGAAAATTTGCAGAGGTAAATGACTTATGGAAAAACTTTTCTTTTTTCTCTCTCTCTTTTTTTTTTAAAGCTCATACTCACAGCAACAGTTTCCTCAGCAGAGTAACCAGAACCAGTTTGGACCCATGATGATGAACAACTCCATGGGTGGACCAGGTCCAGTCAGTGGAGCCAACACGGGACAGATGGGCCAAATGCCAGGACAGAGGCATGGCCAGATGCAGGGTCAAATGGGCATGAACCCCATGGGGATGGGCAGAATGTCAATGGGACCTGATCAGGTAGGTGAGACCTTGGCACATAAAGGTTAAGGGTTTCTTTTCTGAAGTTCAGCTGAGGGTTTCATAATACAGTTGAAATATAAAAGGCATGTTAATGAAAATTCTATTTTCCCAAAGCCCTTGGTAGGACTGACGCATCTCACTGTGTTTCTGTCTGCAGAAGTATTGTTAAAGTCCTGTGGCTGACAGCAGAATCTGGTGCCGTTCAGCTCGGGCCCGAAGGGTCTGAAACCCTTAAGTCCTGGACACACACACACACACACACACACACACACAGAGAAGGAGCTCCCTAAAATGAGATGCACAAGATTCAGCACAACACGCTGCTCAAGCTAAAGGAAGCGGGCTACAAAGACAAACTTTTTCTGGGCTTCATCCCCAACTGAACCCTCAGAAACTGTAAGGTGTTGCACAAACACAACATGTCAGTGTGTGTGTGTGTGTGTGTGTGTGAGAGATCCTGTGTGTTCACAAAAATGACTTGGTGCTGTCGGGCAGTATTCCGTGTTGTTGCAAGGTTGCAAAATGGGACTACGGTACAACTGGCTGTGGCGGCACTTTACCTGGAGGCTGCTGTGTGGAATAAAGATTGATGCAATATTTCCTCGTCATTACAGCCTTACTAGAGATTCAATGCCTTCACAGCAATAGGTTTCAGTTTTCTTTCTTTTCGTTTGCGCCTCATTCTTGAAGTCAGTGGAAGCTATAAGCACACAGTTTACTATGTTATGCAGATTGGAGCAATAAATCTTGCCTCTATGCTTTAGACTATAACTGAGCATTTTAACCCCTGTTATGAGCAAACAAACGGTACTGCAGTATTAGATGGCCCAAATGTCCTCTGTGAATATAAATTGTAAATATTTGACAAAATATATCAAACATGCTTTTTTAAAGTACCGTTTTTGCACAAAGTATGAGACCTGGTTGTATTTTTGTGTCCCATAGGTCAATACTGATTTAGTTGATTTTCCTTTTTTTATGCCTTGCTGGCATTTCAGGATTTTTCTCACCAGGCTATTTTCTGAATGCTGTATTTTTTTTATTTTCCCCCCAAAAAAGTCATGTTTTAGCGAGGCACTTGTGATGAGTTGAAAGTTTAAACTTTTAACAGTGAGAGGTTGTATTGGAAAGTGGCAGAATGAAGTGAATTCTGCGAAGGCAGTGGATTACATAAAAATGTTGGCGTCTGTGTGAGGTGAGCTGTATGGGTATTGTCTGAAGTACAGTGACAGAAGACGACAACACCGGCACCTCAGTTTACCAACAAGCCTGATCTCTGTGGTGTTCTCCCCCTCCCGCCCGCTGTCTTGTCAACTGAAGCCAATTTTTAACCACATGTTTTTTTGACTGTTATTCTCAACTCGCTGAATCTATTTTTTCAACACGCGCGATCCAAAGATATTTTTCCACACCTCTGTGTAATTTCTGGTGTATATTTTTTATGATATGAGTTATAGTAGTCTAATGGTAAATGGGTACATATCATAAATCTGTAAAAGCATATAATTGTTATGTACTGTAAGCATAAAAGGCATATGGCTCAGTTGTTCTGCAGTGGGAGACTCTAGAAGTGCAGTGCGAAGAGGACTGGAAACTCGACCCCACAGCAGACAGTTTTTACATCCAGATAAAAGAAATGAAGCATGTTTTGCTGTGAGTAATACCAATGTGTAATGGAATCCTCCTAAAGACATATTAATATCTCTCATATTTTTCAGGAAAATAATTACATTGTGCAGGTTTTGTTTCTTCAGGTAAAGGGAACTTTGTAAAGTTTGAATGAAGGGCATAAAGAGGCAAGAAATCATTGTTTGTTCTTTGTTTGGAGGTAAGATAAGCTGTCATTTTACAGGATGTATATTCCAGATTTTTTCTGTTGATGTTGATATTGATGTAAATACAAATTTCTATTTAAACACTCTTGTCTTTGTTTCGCTTGTTGTCTTCTGACTTTAATTATGAGCAGTTATCTATGCATCCATGCAATTTTCTCAGTCTGACTTCAGTAGCGGTACACGTCAGCTAGTGTATTGCACTGGCAAAATAATCACTTGGATCAGACAAAACTGATGACTGCCGCTGCTCTCTAGGTATTGAAAGAAACTAATTACTGACTCACATAGTCCCAATTTTCGATTAATATTCTGTCAGAGGACAAGCTGCTCTACTTTAATATTACACCCAGTTTATTATTGTAATGTTGAGAACTTCCTTCTATAGCTAAGGTCTTAGAAAAACAGTTGCTAAGCAGCTTACAGCTGAGGAGCTCTTTTTTTTTTACATTGAGTCTCCAATCGACTTTTTTCATGTTTGTGTCAGCTGATGCAGGAGTGTGTTTGGTCTTGATATTAACAGATCCCAATGCTCCTATTGACACTGTGGACCATCACATATTGACTTAGTCGTCGTCTCACACGCTGACTGCCAGGGTCAGAAATCAAACTGCTCATCTGATCCAAGTGTCCATGGGCAAGACAGTAAACCCCCAGTTCCTCCCAATGCTGCACCATCGGTCTGTGAATAGGCATGAATAGATCCCTAACTCCCATCTTAGATCATAAAACACTTCCACCCATGTTTGAATTTATGTGAATGTGACGCACAGTAAAGCACTTTGAGATGACAGACTTAAAAGGTGCAATATGAATGTAGGTCCATTTCCTTTTTACCATTGAGAGGCTTAGTCAGTGGGTGGGTATCCCTGGATCAGAGCTAGAATACTTTGTCTGAAAGTTCTGCCTCATCCCCTGTGGCATGTTGGTCCTCTAGGTTCTGTCTGCGGTCCAATACTGTTTTTTGTACTTGCATCCTCTTAGGTACTTGATAAGCTATTTTATGGCTATCCCCTACCATTTCTATGCAGGCAATATTCAACTATACCATTCATTCACAATATTTCTGTATGGTTTGTTCTTATAAATTGTCTGTTTTTATAAAAGACCGGATGGTTGATCTTGTCTATAGCTAAATACTGACGTAGTAGAAATAATTTCTTCCCCAGATGATCCAGTTTTGTCTCTGTAACCTACTCTGTTAAGTGATCTAGAGTGACAGACTTTCCACAGTGCAATTGTATGTTTTATGCACACAAAAATTAAAAACTAATACCATTTGGAAGTGGAAGGATTTAATTATAAAGTAAAAACATATTACTCAAGTTTTTTTGTTTTTTTTTTCAAAGAGCATTTTTGTTTAATGGTGAGTATCCAAGTAAAATAAAAAACGGTGTTTTTTTAAATTTTTTATTATTATTTAGAATTACCGTGAGCATTATGGCCAGAACTGATTTGAAACATATTTTCCTAAGTTTTTACTATTGTTTCATTTCATGTATGCCAATTACAAACAAATTACTCAAGCGACCACACAAGTATGGTGATAGATTTTTTTTTTTTTTTTAAAAAGCTAACCAACGCTACCTGGCCCTATGTGGCAAATTAATTGCCCTCTTAGTTTCTAAATGAATACTTGTCTTAATTTAATTCATATTCAGTTTAAATTTACCACACCCGGGTTTTGTTATTACCAGATGTGTTCATCACCAGACTTGAACATCACTTAAATAGAACCTATGTGGCAACATGAAGTAGGCTTAAAGGACTCAAAAAGCAGCATATGACAGTACAAACTTAACAGAAAATAAAAGAAAACAAGTATAGAAAGAAGTGTGATTATCAGTCTGGAAAATGGTACAAAGCAGTTTCTAAGGCTATGAGAATCTGATAAACCACGATGAGAACCATGATCTGCAGATGGAGAACTTGGAACAGTGGTAAACCTTCCCAGGAGTGGCCGAAATTCCTATAATACTCTAACACTCATTCAGGATATCACAATAGACAAACATCTCATGAACTGCAGACTTCACTTGCCACAATTTATGTCATTGTTCTTGATTCCACATGAAGAGGGGCAGTGGACAAAAATGGTATGCATGGGAAAGATCCAAGATGTAAATCACTGCTGACCAAAAAAAGAAGTTTACGTACGGCATTCTTCAATAAGAGCATCATAAACCAACAGTCAAACATGGTGGAGGTAGTGTGATGGTATGAGGCCGCTTTGTTGCTTCAGAAACTGGACCTGAAATAACTGATGGAGCCATGAATTCTGCTCTCTACCCAGAGAATCCTGAAGGAGAATGACCATCCAGCAATTTGTTACCTAATGTGAAAGCACAATTTGATTATGCAGCAGGACAATAATACAAAGTGCCAAAGCAAGAACTGTTGCTTACCCGCTTCATGTATACAAATCCATGTCTGAGATAATGAGAATTAGCATTATGAAGTGGATTACACATGACAATTATATGATGGCCTATTAACTGTTAACCTATGATATGACAGAGTCCTCTGAAGTCATGTATATCTAACATAGTGTTTCTCAGTCCTGGTTCTGGTACACCCTGAATGGTTTTTAATCAGGCCCAGTGAGCAGCTGATCACTTGGCTCAGGTATGTTGATGCAGAAAGAATGTCAATTGTCCATCCATCCATTTTCTACCCCTTATCCTGTTGGGGGTCGCGGGGGGGCTGAAGCCTATCCCAGCATCATCAGGCGAAGGACACCCTGGACAATTTGCCAGTTCATCACAGGGCTGACAAATAAAGACAAACAACCATCCACACTCACACCTTCACTGAAATAAAACACACCGTGATCCATGATTTAAGTTTTAACATTGCTAGAATTATTCCAGATGTATGTTTACATGTGTTGTCTAGACATTTTAATGCAGAAATATTAAATTTCTATCTTTAAATTGTTTTGTTATGGTGCTGTTATTAGTTGGGTCTGACTGTTTTTTTATGAAGCAATTGAAACCTATTGACCTAACCCCCAGTTTTCATGTTTTTGGACTGTGGGAGGAAGCTGGCATACCTGCAGAGAAGCCACGCAGGCACAGGGAGAACATGCAAACTCCACACAGAAACGTCCTAACCCGGGAATCGAACCCAGGACCTTCTTGCTGTGAGGCGCCAGGGATAACCACTGTGCCACCCACTGTCAATTTTCAATTAGACAATTAGCAGGGCTGCATGAAAAGGAACATTTTTAAACTAGTGTAAAAAAAATCCAACTAAATGATAAATTTAACTTTGAAGATGTTTTAACTCCCCCTGACTCCCGCTGTTTCAATGAAAACTCAAAATAGTTTCAAAAATTCATTTCTTTGTATAAAATTCTGACAATTAACAGATTTCATCTACCATCATGGCACAAATTTCTATTTCTAGGATTACTATTGCAACAACACATCCTCAGTAGGGTAAAACTAACCTGTCTCACGACGGTCTAAACCCAGCTCACGTTCCCTGTTAGTGGGTGAACAATCCAACGCTTGGTGAATTCTGCTTCACAATGATAGGAAGAGCCGACATCGAAGGATCAAAAAGCGACGTCGCTATGAACGCTTGGCCGCCACAAGCCAGTAATCCCTGCGGTAACTTTTCTGACACCTACTGCTTAAAACCTCAAAAGGTCAGCAGGATCATGAGGCCCCGCTTTCACGGTCTGTATTCATACTGAAAATCAAGATCAAG
Organism: Mola mola; assembly: GCA_001698575.1. NCBI lineage: Eukaryota > Metazoa > Chordata > Actinopteri > Tetraodontiformes > Molidae > Mola > Mola mola. Next base: position 11,139,311 of record KV751324.1, on the reverse strand, counting down.
CGAGCTTTTGCCCTTCTGCCCTATTTCTATTTTTTAATGATTATTGGTGCTTTATTGAGTGAGAATTTGCAGTCAATAATTAATGTTGTCTGACTGTCAGATTGAAATGCTGTGGTTAAACCATAAATTGCCATTTTAGGCTCAAAAACATCAGAATGTGGCTGAATTAAAATAATTGTGCAAAGAAAACAGGGCCATAGCTCCTCCACAGTGCTCTAAAAGACTCATCAAAACTTATAGCAAATGATTTATTGTGAGTTTTCGCTGCCAAGGGTGGCCCATCCGATTTTAGGTTTAGGGGAGCTTTACTTTTACTTTACTTGCTAATATGGCCGGTGACACATATTTTGAATCAATAAGTGGAACGATCACTTAAAAACTATATTTTGTGTTTACTTGTGTTGTCTTTATCGTATATCTGTAGGATATCTAGAATATTTTGGATGATCTGAAACATTTAAATGTGATATGCAAAAATAGAAGAATCCACAATGTGAACTTGACCAGCATGTCCATAGCTCCACCAGGGGGGGAAAAAAAAGCATGGACCAGGACCGTGTCGGTGCACATATTCCTAGCAGCTTTACGCTGTACTTCTCTGCATCTGCTCCCAACTTACTCACAGCTCTAGTGGTCTGTTTTGATGAACAGGAAATATGCAGAGATGCTGCCACCCAAGAGAATCAACATGTTCGAGCAAGATGACATCGTGACAGCGACAGCCTATTGCAGCAGCTCCCGGTGATCGGTTCCCTATTGTGTCTTTTTCGTTGTTTTTTCTTTTTGCACTGCACGGCGCATCACCCTCACTGGGGACTTCAATCATATCAGGTACAGACTCTGGAGGATTCAATAATGCAGAGGCACACAGGGATGTTCTTAATCAAAATCGTTTCACTGAAAATAAGTCGACACCAGGAGATCTAACTAGATGGCAAAGGTACGGTTTAAGGGAAAGCCAAACTCAGTAGTCAGTGAACGAAACAAGATCGAAACACAAGGAACTCACGAGGAATAAATGCTGGACTGCTCACTGGGAAGACAAGCCAATCTGGCCCAGGAGGAAAGAAACACAGGGTTTAAATACACAAGGAAGGGGTAGACAATTAGACACAGGTGAAACATATTAGGGAGGGGAGGCTATCATACACACCTGAGGGAGAAGACTTGACAGGACACGGGGAATAACATAAGGCCGGAAACACAGATTGACCCTAACAACAGACACATGAACACTACTGGACCCTGACAAATCACTCCTGTCTCTCCTCCACCCTCCCCACCTTTCATCAGTTTATTTCATGCACCACTAGAGAAAATAAGACTTTGGACCAGCTGTATGCCAATGTTAAGGTGACATACAGCTGCACTGCCTGCCCCCACTCGGCAGGTCTGATCACAACCTCGTCCTGCTCTCACCATCATACAATCATGTCGTTCAGGATCAGGCAGTCACAGTGAAGACAGTGAAGAAGTGGTCTCCTGAGGCCATGGAGGCACTGAGAGGAGCACTGGAGACCTCCAATTGGAACGCACTATATGAACCCCATGGTGAGGACATTGATGGCATTGTGGACTGTGTCTCTGAGTACATCAGGTTCTGAATGGACAACACCATTCCCACTAAAGTGGTCCACTGTTACCTAAACAACAAACCCTGGGGAACCAGTCACCTGAAGGCTCTTCTCAACAGGAAGAAGATGGCTTTCAGGGTCTAGGACCAGACAGAACTCAAACAGGTACAAAGGGAACTCAAACACAGACTCAGAGAGAGTAAGGACACCTGCAGGAGTAAACTGAAGGAGAAGTTGGGGAGGAATAGGGCCAAGGATGTTTGGAGTGGAATGAGAGAGATCACCAGCTTCCAGAGGAAAGGTGGAGGAGGAGCAGTCGAGGGGAACATATAGAGGGCAAATGAGTTGAACCAGTTTTTTAACAGGTTCGACTCCAGCCCCTCCTCCTCCACCAGCCCTGACACTTCACCCGGACCCGATCACCCTCCTCCAGCCCCCACAGCCCCACACAAACCTCCACTTCAGATACTTCACTGCCCCATCACAGCCAGCCCCCACCTCCACCCCCCAGGGTGGACTAGACATCACAGCCCGACAGGCGAGGAGAGAGTTGGAGAGGTTCAACCAGGGAAAAGCTGCTGGACCGGATGGCATCAGCCCTCGAGTGCTGAAGGCGTGTTCCAGCCAGCTGAGTGGAGTGCTCCAGCACCTTTTCAACCTGAGCCTGCACCTCCAGAGAGTCCCAGCACTGTGGAAGACATCCCGCCTGGTCCTAGTGCCCAAGACGAGTCGTCCCACTGCGCTGAACAACTACAGGCCCATAGCACTGACCTCTCACATTATGAAGGTCAAGGAGAGGCTGCTCCTGGCACATCTCAGACCCCTGCAGTTTGCCTACCAGCCCCATGTTGGTGTAGATGATGCCATCATCTGTCGGCTGCAGAAGGCACATTCTCCACTGGACGGACCCATAACCATCGTACGCATCACCTTCTTTGACTTCTCCACATCTTCAACCACCCATCCAGCCAAGGCTGCTGAAAGGGAAGCTGGACAACATGGGGGTGGACTCTCCTTTGATCACATGGATCACGGACTACCTGATGGGCAGACCGCAGTTTGTAAGATTACAGCACTGTTTGTCTGAATGTCTGATCTGCAACATTGGGGCTCCTCAGGGAACTGCGCTGTCCCCCTTCCTCTTCACCAACTACACTTCTGACTTTCAGTACAGCACTGAGTCGTGTCACCTGCAGAAATTCTCAGATGATACGGCCATAGTCGGGTGTGTGGAGAATGGATGGGAAGATGAGTAAAGGAACCTAGTGGACCGATTTGTGCATTGGAGGGGTGAGAACGACCTGCAGCTAAATGTGATGAAGACGAAGGAGACGGTGGACTTCAGGAGGAACAAGACCCCACCATCTCCTGTTTGCATTAATGGGACTGATGTGGAAATTGTCCAGACCTACAGGTACCTGGGAGTCCACCTGGACAACAAGCTGGAGTGGTCCACCAACATAGAGGTTGTGTACAAGAAGGGCCTGAGTCGACTCTACTTCCTCAGGAGGCTCAAGTCTTGCAATGTATGCAACCGGATGCTCCTGATGTTTTATCAGTCTGTTGTGGCGAGCACCATCTTCTTTATTGTGTGGTGTGCTTGGGCACAGGCATCAAGGCAAAGGACGCCAACAGGCTGAATAAAGTGATCAGGAGAGCAGGGTCTGTTGTCGGCTCTCAGTTGGCCACCTTGGAGGAGGCGGTGGAGCAGAGGATGCCGACCAAACTGCTGGTCATCATGGACAACACCTCCCACCCTTCCAAGAAACTGTGAACATTCTGAGGAGCATCTTTAGCAACAGAATGATCCAACCTTGCAGCTACAAGGAACGATACAGGATGTCGTTCCTCTCCAGTGCAAACAGACACTTTACCTATTAAAATCATTCACCACCTCCTACCTGCACTAAACTCTGCATTCTGCACACCTTCTGCATTTAAAATTTAGATTTTTACTTTTATTTTTATTTTATACTTTTATCTTTGATACTACCCGGCGGCACAGTGGTGCAGTGGTTAGCGCTGTGGCCTCACAGCAAGAAGTTCCTGGATTCGATTCCCTGGTCAGGGCGTTTCTGTGCAAAGTTTGCATGTTCTCCCTGTGCCTGCGTGGGGTCTCTCCAGGTACTCCGGCTTCCTCCCACAGTCCAAAAAACATGCAAACTGGGGGTTAGGTTAATTGGTCACTCTAAATGTACCCGTAGGTGTGGATGGTTGTTTGTCTTTATATGTCAGCCCTGTGATGAACTGGCAACTCGTCCAGGGTGTACCCCGCCTTCGCCCCAAGATGCTGAGTTAGACTCCAGCGACCCCTAACGGGAGAAGCGGTAGAAAATGGATGGATGGATCTTTTATACTGTTATATGTCCCATTGGTCCTGTACCTGAACATCTTTGCTGCTGTGATGAATTAATTTCCCTAGAAGGATTAATAAAGTCATCTCTATCTCTATCTATCTATCCAAAATAAATCTTGAGGAAAACACAAATTCAGTGACACCATGTATCAACAAATGTATGGATGATGACAATAAAATCATTGCACAACCAGGAAGTCTGGATGAGTGATGGGATGAGGGCTGTGACTCCTCTCCAGTTCAATTATGGACACAAGGTGTTCTTTTGCTACAGGCATTTATTAAACGGACCTCATTGGTCGCATGAACTCGATAGGAGTAAACCGAAACTTTCGTCTTCGCAGATCTTCGCTTTAAGTCTTCAAATACTTGTACACAGCAACTCAAGAACAAAAAAAATCACCCTTCTCTCTGACGAGTGTTCTCTGCTGCATGTCGAGCATGAGATGTAACAAATAATACAGACCTGCCACTACCTGCGGCTCCAAGACATTAGTTCCACTGCGAATTATTCTACTCAATTGACTATGTAACTAAAATGTTATTATTTGTATTCTAATAATATTGATATCTTTCAACGATTTTCTTTTAACATTTTTACGTCTCAAATCATCCTTGTTTTAACTGAAAATTATTATATGAATTTCAATTAGCTTAAATCTAATCAGCTGACTGGTGGCAGCTACAAGGGCGATGTTGAAAGAATAAAAAAGAATAACAAGGAAGCACCCACGAGCGAGACTGAATGCTGGCATCAGGGTAGCGCGGACAACATTTACCTGAACAGACTCAAGTGCAGAAGTCTGTCCAAATGGTACATAAGTACGCGAATTTCGAATTTGAAATACTTATACATTTTAAGTAAGTAAGTTAACGCCATCAAATACATTGACTTTGTTTATGCCACTTTGACCAGAGGGTGTCGCTGTTGTCCGTACATGGTTTTCCCTTCAGCCGTAACAGCCAACAGACGCCGTCAGAAGGTTGCAGTTCGGTATATATTCCACAAGAGGGCGCTGATAGCGGAGGGAATGGTGAATTCCTGGTTATAGACTGAGGGATTCAAATAAGTAACAAATACCGCAAACATAAAATCTAAAATACTCCCACTTGGGGATGGCACATATGTCTGTACAGATCAAATGAGGTCACAAGAGCCAGGTCCAATTTTCTCCATGGATCAACTAGATTACATAAAAGGGACTGTCTCTGCCATATAATTTAATGCCGTTAGAAATTCGGAGTAAATGCTTTAAATTATTTTTCAGTGGAAACATCAAGCAATTCTATATGTCAGGAAAATATGTGAGCAGCTTGTGGCCACTCCTCTTGCAATCCCAGCATAGCAGGTTTCTAAAACAAAAAAAGACAGTAAGTTTATATATTAATAGCAAATTTATAACATAGGACTGTGGGAATCTGTGGAGCAACTCTCTCTCTCTCTCTCTCTCTCTCTCGCTCTCTCTCTCCCTGAGTGTTGGCGTGGTTCCCAGCCCATCTGCGGCCTGGCCCGTGGATTACTGTTTGTTAATGTTTCAATCAGCTGTGTGTTGAGGAATGTGGAGCTATTTAACCTGAACTTCCCCAGGTGTGCCGAGGCGCCGCTCAGTCTGGGCCCCGCCGCCCTCCCCTGCCCTTGGCACAAAGCTATCACACAAACACAATCACACGCTGGCCACGCCGGGGCTGCAGCTGTGCGCATCGCACCGCAGGGAAATGGGAAAAACATTGCACCAGAGAGACAGAATAAATCTTATAACGAATCGCCTCGCCAAAGCCCGCTTAACCCTTGCGGCGCCGGGAGAGATTCTGCGCTGCTGATTTACACCACAACGCATCCAAACATCATATTCAAATGGATTTTCTTTTTTTTTGATTAATTAGGTGAAACATTTTTCTCTCATTTATTTCACATTCCGTACCGGTGAGACCATCGGTCTTGGCTTTAATGTGCCCAAAACGCACAATCTTTAATTCTCTCGAGTTATTTATTTGTTTTTCTGTTTTCCTATTTAAATCCCGGTGATTTTATTTTCAGCTTTGCCTTGAAACTGTGCCACCGCTTGTCGGGATCCTGGCAATTTAAAGTGGGGCTTCCTCTTGTAATGTGATACGCTAATGACCCGTAGAGGGGCAAATTAGTCATTTAACTGTCTCGGACCCATTATGGTGACCACCAGCTTCTGGTGTCACGTTACCTGGACGACTCGGCGGCTCCTGCTACGTGTTGCACTTTATAGTGACTTTAACCCACCGGGCAGTGGAGTCCGCAACAGGACACGTTGTTTCTCCTCTTAATCACAGCGATGATGGGGCTGCAACAGCCCATAATAACCTCCAGTGTGTCGTGTTTCACAACTATGGTTCTAGATTTTGTACACACACACACACACACGCACGCACGCACAAAACCAGGACGAGACAGGGGAGTTCTTGTTTAAAAATAATCGTCTTGTTTTAATAAAAACACCAATAAGGTACATTGTAAGAAAACAATATGTTCACATAATGTGGCATTGTAATATACAATACAGTTTGTCGCTCAGGAATCTGAGAAATGTGCTTTTCTTCTTTTACAACATGTTGGATTCTCGATATGGTTTACACAAGATACAAAGAGCGTAAAGAGGAAAAAAAAAACAAGCGACACCAGCCGCTCTGAACTCGTCCCGGTCCCCCGGCCGAGCCGGCCTGCATCGCGACCCGCCGGCCTCCTTCTCCCGGGGCCCTCTGATCAACCGAGAGCCCTGAGTGACAGAGATCCTCGCCGGCTGAGGACAGCAGGTCCACACTGTTCGTCTTTTGTGTTTTTATTGTCTCGTTCTGGCAACAGTGGGAGCTGGACACGTCCCTACTCAGTTCAAGGTTTGTCTCCCCGACGCGTCGGTCCCATCAGGGAAGCCGTGTTGGGCCTCCGCGGTGCTCACTGTGGGCCTGATGGCGCCACGCAGCTCCTAGCGGCACATAATCCTGTCGTCCGAGCATCCGTTCTGCGGGGAGAAGAAGCGTGGCTCGTTAGTGCATGTGCGTGTCGCGGATATTCAGATGTCACAGGTGCGCAGCTTTTGCGTGAGTGCGCGTTCAGCTCTGCAGGACATGTTCTCCGACTCATTGTGCGTGACAAGAGAAGAGATATTTACCTCCACCGTGATGCCGGCGAGCTCTGCGTTCAGCGTGGTCAGCGGCGTGCGGGGCACGCTGGCGGCCGCCAGCTGGCGGCTCTTCTCCGGCTCGTCCAGCTCCACCTGCAGGTCCCAGATGTAGTCAATGACGTGCTGTAGGATCTCAACCTTGCTGGCCTTCTTGTTGGTGGGCAGGGTGGGCACGAGTTCCTTAAGCTTGCTGTAGCAGCTGTTCATGTCCTGCAGGAACATGGTCATCTGCTCGTCCAGCAGCGGGATCTTGCACTTGGAGATGGTCAGGCTCTGGTCGGACAGGCAGTGCACCACGTCCTCGCCGCCGACTTTGCTCTTGAGGGCGCAGGTAGATCCGACGACCTTCATATTGATTCGTGTAGGAGGTGTAGTTTCCAGGAAAAACAAGAGAAAACGGATCAGCAAACAGGCTCTCCTCCCCTTCCTGGAGACGCTGGCACGCTACTGTTGACAGTTTGCAACAACCACATGGGCAAACATCCTCGCATTTATAGCGGAGCCGCAGCCGGGGGGCGTGCACGCTGGGTCCTCTTTGAAGGCACATAGCCAATCACACGGCTGACTTGGCCTTGACGTGCCGGTGCACAGCAGCACTCCCAGCCAATGAGCGCGCACGCCTGGTTATCGGCATTTACAATCTGTTTGAGGGATGGCGTTACAAATGGAAACAAATGTGTGTCTTTTATGGCTAATATGTGGGAATCCAGCTGTCGATGGCTTGGGGACTCTGCAGGTGTGGATTGCCTGGGGACAGTCACGGGGTGGTGAATGCCTGGGTATGTGTATGTATATGTGTGTGTGTGTGTGTGTGTGTGTGTG
>KV751324.1:11111849-11131243 GCA_001698575.1 Mola mola | reverse complement strand
AATTAGGCTTCCCCGGTGCCCTAGATTTGCCTCTGGCGACTCTGAAGTCGCAACTGCAGATGCGGACGACAACTGTGCGTTAAAGGAAGACAATCTGGTAGACAGTGTGGTAGAACGACTGTGGGAAGAGTTTCACTTTTCTTTTTTACTTCAGTTAGTACAGGAAAGAAACGTTTGCCGGGAGTAAGCAAGCGCGTAGAGTCATTAAAGAGATTACAGGTTAAATCCATGTATCAGATAATTCGTTTAATAACGTCGGTACTTCAGGACAGATTGTTGCTTCAGAAAATACGCCGCGCGGTCACTCCGGCGCCATTTATCCGGGACAAAATCTCTTGGTCTATAAACTAAAAGCTTTCTTTGTGCTCGCAAACTGCACTTTTCTGACAGCTCCTCTGTGCTGCTGAAGGATTCCTTCACGTTGTGTGCACAGCCTTGTGTGCGCGCACTCGGATCGCGTCGCTCTGTTCCGAATCTTCCCCCCAGATTGTCCAAACAAGCCTGAGCAGACTGGCAGGCGCCAGCGCGGTGACGTCACCCATTCATCCGAGCCCTGACGCCTGTCAGCCCGGCGCCGCTCGGGCGGTTTCCATGGAGACGTCAAACACCAGGGCTCGCGCTCCTCCATTCACCTGCGTGGTGGCGCGCGGAGCCTCGAGAACAAACCGGCTCCGGGGCTTTTGACGTCCACTTCTCACCTTAAAGCAGCGGGACCAGACGAGCGAACGAGCGAGCGGCGCACCTGCGGAGCCGCCGCTGTCAGCCAGAGACAGAGGAGGAGGAGCGGCCCGACAACGTCCTTCTTACCGCGTTATCGCACCAAAGCACTGTTGCATTCCTCCACACAGCTCACTTCCCCTTCAGGCTGCAGTGAGGTGTCTTTGAAAAAGTCCATATATTTAGTGCATTTGCGAGACGACAGTTTATTATGTCATATGGTGTAGAACAATAGTACATTAAGCTATATAATTAAGGGAATGATATCAAATAGAAAAAATATATATATTGTTTCAGTTTTCTGAGTTGATCATTTTAAAGCTATCCTCTGCTAATTAGGATACAAGAAACCTAAAATGGCTTCATTGTATAAAAGTTAGACAGGATTATCCCGTCAGTGTCAGTGGAATATCATTAGGTTTCGCATTCTAAAATTGTAGCTGGCAAATGTGGTGATTTTGCCTAGAATTTCTTATAAATTTGGGATTACTCTATAACAATGTTGTAAACTGTAAGCAGACAATGTTTTAGATTCTGTATATACGATTTGAGCAAATATACAGTGATACTAGTTAATAAATTGAAGTAAAAGTGGGATCAAAAGTGTAGTATTTGCAATGAAATGTAGTAAATCAGAGATAAAAGTAGCAATCAAACAAACTACCTCAAAATGGCACTTATTTGAATACATGAGTTAGATTCCACAGTATTTGTGTCAAGCTGTCGTTGGACTAGGATCTGCAAGATTTAATATTTTGCATTGCACAGAGTGAGGCAACGCAGATTTTAATTGAATCATTAATCATAAATTAATTGGCACAGTTTTTATCAGGATTAAAGCCAGCCATGCCTCCTCAGAGTTTCCTGGAAATGCTATTTAAAAAGCCACTGTTTATTTCTGCACAGATATTGCACCAGACCAGAGATAACGTCCGTGTTGTCGTCGTGCTGTCGTGCAACAAAAGTTAACTACCACCAGGACTGTTTCTTCTCGCTGTTGCAGTAGCCTGTAAAAACTTTTTTTTAAACACCACCCCCCCCAACCTTTTTTTTTTTTGCCCTCTGTCCTAGGTCGCAGCTGACAAGGGCGGAGGGAGGGCTGGGTGGGCAGAACAATGGGAGTGCGGTGCAGGGATTGTGGGAGAGAATCTAGGCTGGAGCCACAGTGTCTGGAGCGCCCCTCCACTCCCCTCATCCAGCTTTTGTTCAGCTGCAAAAGCTATCAGCACTTCCTACTGACACCAACAATAACTCCACACAGCTGGGCCCTTTTTAGCCTGTTTACAGCACATCAAGGCGAGGGGAGAGAGAAGACAGAGGGAAGAGCCAGAGGAGGGGAAAGAAAAGTGAAACATATTAGCTCCTGATTTTAACTGACAGTGTGGCACTGCCTCTCTCGGCTCCCCTTCCCTCCATTTACCGCTGACACACAATTCATTTCCCAGGGGATTCTTTACATGTGAGGCGATTGTCACTTGGTATTTTATTATATGACAGGCTACTGTTTGTGTCAGTGCTGTTGCTACACCCTGCATCCATCAAACAGCAGAAAGGCAACATTTGTGTGTGTTTCTCTTAACAGGAAAACATGTATCTTGGATATGTGTGCACTGTGCACATAAACCATTCCCAGTAGATTTTTCATAAATGGATAAATTGTTCCATTTGGTAGGGGGGAAACATATTGACTAATACGCCCTCTTTATCAGCACAGCAACTAGTACTAGAAAAGCACACTACAGGAAGCCACAAGGGGAAAAGTTGATATGGGAGGAAAAGGGACATTCCAGCAATGCTTTCACACTTTTGCTGCTATTATTGCAGTGGGGACAATAAGCAGTGCGTGTACTACTTCCTAAAACATGAAAGCCACTAAACGACAATAGTGAGAGAGTGAATGGTTTCTTAGACAGAGGACTGTACCTCCGTATGACCACTGACAGGCAGTGTTAAAAAGAAATGTGCAGGAATTTGATTATGACAGTAGAGAACCACATGCCAGTTTTCATCAATTTTTACTCATAAACACACACATGCACACACAGGCCATGTTCTCGCAGCTGTGGGATTAGTTTCCAGTTCCCAGTCTCGCTCTTCCTGTTTGCTTGATAATGATCACACCTGCGTGCAGGTGTGTGGAGAGGCTAGAATGGGCCTGGGAGGGGGGTAAGTGTGGTGTCAGGTACTAAAGCCTTTACCACGTCACAGCAACACACCTTTCCCAGGCTGACTGATGGTGATTAGTTCAGGACTCATCGGTCGTAGGTAGAAAAGGAGGAAGTTTGTGTTGAATGTGAGAATCAAAAATACTGTGTCATGGGCGTCTGTGGGTGTGCTAATGCATGTTTCTGCTTGGACTCTTTAGCGTGGCACCTCCCTGCGAAGCCCAACCTCTGTAATGACTGAGGACCAGTGTGGCCAGCACTTCCTGTGGGAGTCCTGGTTCAGTGATGTGTCATCCGCAGCACAGACCGACTGGAGCCTGGCGGCCTGTCGGGTGTTTTTCCTGTGTGCCAGCAGGCAGCACACTGGGTGGGTGGATGCCCTTCCTTGAGACCCAGGGACAGGTTACAGGAACACTATCTCCATCTGATAGTCTGTGTGCAGAGAAGCCTCAGCCCCACAGGTGTCCTCCGCTCCGTGTCCTTGGCCCGAGAGGACTTGCAGGGACAGCTTGGTCTCTCTCTATCTTTTTTTTCCCTTTTTTTGTATACGTGTGTGCATTCACCGGACCCAATAGCTCACACCCCTGTGGCCATCTTCCTCCGCCTGGTTCCCACACACACTATCAAAGTCCTTTAATGGCTTCTAATTAGCTCCCCATCTGCTGGTGACAGTGCACTGGTGGCATGCTAAAGCACCCATTGAGAGCACAGGCATTGTGCTCTGGAATACTTTCCACTCCAGTGGCAATTGCCTGGAGAGAGAGCTTTAGTTGGGGGTGCTGGGGTGGGGCTGGGTGAGGAGGGGGTGAGGTGGAGGAGAAGGAAGAGGAGGAGGGGATGCTGGGCAGTGTTCTCTACAGTCAGGGGCTTGGGGGAGGCCAGGGGTGGAGGGATACACAATGGGAGACAGTGTTACGGCTTGTTGCAAATCTAACAACGCTGGAGTCCCTTTTCTATCCGCTGGTCATCACCCCCTCCAAAACTACTTCTAAACCCCACGTCACCCCTCCCTCTACTTCTTTCACCTAAGTAACAGTTTAGCACTAACATCTCACAGGGGATGGTCAGGTGAAGTTGAAACTGGCAAATCAACCTGATGAGGTGCTCTATTGTCCACAAGGAGACTCCTGGCTATTGCTTCCCCCTCAGACCTAACAATGGTTGCACCTCAATAGAAACTGTAAATGTAGCCTAATGAGGCCCTCTTCATTAGCAGAACCTGTCCATGTGTGAATGTGGCCTGTTTGTCAGATCCCACAAGGCCTTCTTCTATTGCAGGGCTTCCAGCAGGGCCCAGGTCCACTGGTTGCAGAAGAGAGGGCCAGCTGTTCCCAGCTGGTAGCCAGAAGATGCCTATGGGGGACAAGCCTGATAGCTGCTGGCCAGCTGCCCCCTACTGTAAGAGGGAGGTGGACAGCAGACAAGTAACTACTTCTGGTACAGTCAGATCAGCTCTATTGTGCAGTTAAGAAAGCATTGCTGACTGGAGGATAATCATGATTAAATACATGCATGTGTTTCAATAATGTGTTTAGCTACTCAAGTGTGGTAAATCAAATTCCAGCTCATAACCAGATGAAGAAAAGATGAAATGTCTCAAACCAACTGGACAGAGAATAAAGTGGAGAGACACGATTATAGATTTTCTGAGACTCGTTGGAAAGGAAATAGAAAAGTAGGAACTGCGAAAAAGTAGTTGAATACCAGTGAACCCACAAAGTATTATCTAACGTCAATGTTGAAGTGTCAGAAAGCCAGAAATCACACTGCTGTTTGGCTATGATAACGGAGTTTAGTATAACTTTGCACCAATGAGAACCTTTCCAGTTTTTCCACTTCTGAAGAATAGAAGAGTACAACTGCCGGTCACGAGAAAGTTATTTATAAGTTGGCTAAGAGGTAACATCGCTGAATGAATTATGGCATCTGTTCCTTGCCTTGTTATTATATGTAAAAGTTTTATGCTATCAAACTGAACAGACTTTTTGTGTTCACTGTTTAGGTTTAATTGGTTTACTGGCTTTTACATTTTTGTTGCTTACTGTTAGGTCTAGAAGTATTTGGACAATGACACAGTTTCTCTCATTTTGCCTCATTAAACCAAAACCCTTCTTACAGTAAGCTTACTATAACTGCAAATGTGTATTTCAGTATTTCAAACAAAAGATAAAGAGTGGACGGAGATGACCAAATACATTAATCTAAAAAATGAAAAGAAAGTGTGGTTTTATATGTTTTAGTCATAAAATAATATATTCGCCTTATGAGTCTCTACTAAGAAACTGTATCTAAACATATTCAACTAAAGGAACTCAATTTTTGGTGTTATTAATATTCTTTGGCTAAATTTGGCACTTTCAAATGACAAGAAAGACCCTGTGTAAAGCTATATATTTGTGTGTCTGTGAAATGAATGGTTTGTCACCTAACCTCTCTGTATCCCACACACACACAGAGAAACCAGCACATCCCCACAGCTGCACAGAGGCGTCCAGTCAGCACGGCCAGAGGACATGGGAGCCAAAGCCCAAAGATGGAGCATGGACAGTGGCAGCTGGGGAGCTGACAAAGCCCCATTCAGAGGGCCCCGGCCTGGGGACAATGGTTGGGCCAGGCTGAGCCCTCTCTTCCACTCTTCCACCCAAAGATTAATACCTCAGATGGGCTTCCCGGTGGCAGGCAGGGCTAAAAGGAGAGCCCTCCTGTTTGTCATTGGGCATTGTGCGAGTCGCCTGAGAACCAACCTTTTGGAAGAGCTTGACAAATGAGAACCGCCATTGACAGTGAACAGATTGGGCCTGCCACTTTTGTTTTGATTGTGGAGCGGGTATAATCAAGTTATTTGGGCCTTCAGGGAGTTTTTGTTTCTCCCTCCTGATGCTCTTGACACCAGAAGTCCAACCTTTACAGACTCTGCTGGTTCAGCTGTGATCTGAGCCTGGTTGAGTTTCCCCTCTGGTTTGTTATGGATATTTATCAAGGCTGCATAGAGGATACAACAGCAAAGAGGAAGTTAATTTAGAAGGGTGAGGGAATGTGGCTTTCCATTCATGTGCCCTACAGAAAGCAGTGCAGGTGTGACAGGTGTAGGTGTGTGTATTCAGTCAATAAGGCTTCAGTGCTGTTATTGTTATGTTTTGTATGCAGATGTCCCCTGAACACCTGACCACAGTAACCAGAGACCCAGTTAGGTAAGGGTTGTGGGGTAAACACCAGCAGCTCGGATGTACCACTCCACCCTCCCAATCCTTTCTCTGTAATGCAGCATAGTGAGTGCAGTGCAGGTGTTTAGCCCCCAGCAAGGCAGCATTTCAGGTTGAACTGCAAAATGCTGCCCTGCCTTCACACTAGGAAATTAGAAGTGGCTACAGAGTACACAGATTCCCACCTGCGCACCAAGGGTGTTTGTTTTATCGCTGTCGTCATATCACATGATTTTCCAAGCAGATATACTGTAACACTGAACCTTATCAGAGAAGACATTGCTCACTCAGCCATGCAAATAGTCCTCATAGCCAAAAAAAGCCATAGCCTGACCTGAAATTCCCTAAAATTTCCCTTGCTTTGTCGACCACTTAATTTTCCCCTCGCCTTTGACTGTTTGATATAGCAACAAGCAAGAACTACGCGTTTGTTTTCATGCACTGTGGCAACAATAACGGAGGCCTCGGCCATCTGCCCTTTCTGTTATTGCTGTGCATCGACCAGCCATTCTCACGATAAAGGAATGTGCCCTTCTTGTAAACATATATTGACCCCCCCTGAAGTGCCAAAAGCACCAGTCCCTTTCCCTCTTTGCTCCCATCCCTCCTCTCATGCCCCTCACTCGCCTCAGTCTCCAACAGCCTCCCAGCAACACCCCCCCATGTCCATCTACTGCCAGTCAGACTCCTCAGCAGCCTACGGGAAGATCCTCCCCTGGTTCCCACGTAGAGTCTGTACAGTTAAGACAAGGACCGTGCTTTTCACTCTGGGACCCACTTCCAGGAATCTGCTTGTGTGAACCTTAAAGCAGCAGAAGGTGCCCTACTTTTAAACTTCATTCTTCTCCCGTGAATTGTTTCTGGGCTTTAACAAAGGGGGAAAGAGAAGGGGTGTGTGCGTATGTGCATCAAGGTTTTATCGGGGTTCATGTGTGTTTTTTCGCGTGCACGCCCGTGTTCATGTGCCAGCGTGTGTATGTGTGTGCACGTGAGGGGAGGGCTGGAGGATTATAAAGAGGAAGTGAATGGGAAGTACACACTCAGTGACAAAGTAAGAGGGAGACATTCCTTTGCTACCCCTCCCCTCCCTCTTTCTCTCCTCTCCCTCCGCTGTTGCAGGGCCCTGGGAAAATCAAACAGGTGGTTTGGGCCTGGCAGGAAAGCTGGCTGGGCTTGGGGTGGGCAGGCCTACATGCTGCTGGGGGCTATCAAAAGCTCTTAGGCCCAGCTTTAGGCCAGCACTTTGAATGGCCCCGGGCTTCATTATCATGTGAATTCTGGGAACTGCCCTGGGCCCCCAGTAACACCAGTGAGCTGCCCATATGGCGTTCGCTTGGCAACTAGGGAGACCCAGCAACCCCCCACACCACTCTCCTTTCCAGTGCTACTCCTCCATTCCAGCACTCCTGATATCAAAGAAGAACAAGGAGGAGAGGGAGGCAGAGGCTCTGAGCAACCCCCCCCAGCTTTCTCCTTAGCTTTCTCCTGTGGTCCCCCCTGGGTTGGACCACACAGAGAAGCAGTGGACGGTGCTTAGGGACCCTGGATAATACTGCTGCCCTACAGGCCACTACAGCTCTGGGCGGATTTAACCATCGAATAAGCATTAAAGACACATTTTGAAGCAGTCAGTTTAGTATCAGAGTCAAAGCTGTGACAGATAAAGATAGCGGCAGCCTCTCCATGTCATGAGGACACGCTTAGGAAGCTGCTGCCCTTTTTCATCCCACTGTTTCACACTGAGGAATGATTACAATTAAAGTCACACAGTCGCACTAGAAAATTGCAAAGCAACATTCATCAATGTGTCTCCACTTGTTTCTTTCAAACCATTTGTCCTGCATGCTGTTTACCCCCCCTTTGCATTTTGTGCAAATACAGTTTATCAAAGGGGGATGCCAGCATTTAGAGCATGGCTGCTAACGGTTCCAAGCACCATCAACATGTATCACTTTGGTCTTTGCACATTGTTGCTTTGGTGAGTATTTTATAGTCCAAAGAGGAGGGGGTAGCCATTTGTACAAATTTACATGAAAATGATGTTATGTTAATGATATTTACTGTACTTCAAAAGCTAATCCACCAATTCATTTGGCCACAAAATTGAGAATGCTGGTGTGATCTTGCCTTCTGTGAGCTGTGACAGAAGAATTATCCCTTCATTACAAACTCAGGGTACACTGAAGGTGCAGCAGCTCCCAAGCATCCTCCCCTCAGAATTCCAGAAACATTAGCAGTGACACAGAAGCCCCATGAGATCCAGCTGAGGTAAATAACCTTGTGAGTCATCTGATTTTCCTGGATGAGGACACTTCTACGGAGGAGATGTCACTTAACAACAGAGTGGGAATGCTGTTCCAGCTGCTGCACTCAGCCACCTGCGTTAGTGCAGAAGAGGGGTAGGAGGAAGCGTGTGAGCAAAGTGTGTTATATATGTGACATGATGTCATGCTGATGAGGACACTCTGGATGGCTCCACCATTGTTCATTGTGATTATTGAGGTGCATGTCTCCCCATGTGCGTGTGTGTAAACTTATACAGCATATGTGGATAATCGAGTCTGTTTATGCTTCAATGCCTGCACCTGTGATGAAGAAACACGATGTATGGAAAACACAGGAAAGAAAAACAGGGAAGGAAGAATGTGTGGGATTGAGAGAGGTATAGAAGAGACTGCAAGAGAGGGAGAGAGAGAGCTCAAAGTGGGATCTGACTTCTACTGGTGATTCATGCTGTTACACATGGAGTGATTCACTCCCTCTGCAGCTGTGCAGGCCACATGCGCAATACGGTTTCACAACATCTTCCTCGTCCTTGGAAATTCATTTTATTTCATGCGGCCCCCTCACTGCCCCTCCCTCGTGTCAGAGTGCTGCGGTGCTTCACTGACAGAAAGGCAGGTGCACGACTTAGTCAGCCTTCTCTTCCCCAAACAAGTCTGTGCATCGCCAAGGCTTTAGTAAGCTACAAGGGCTTGACCAAAAGCCCTGTCACAGTCACATGTTTATTAGACAGTAGGCAGAAGCACAACAGTTCCGGACACTCCAGTGACTCAGCATTCCTTTTTAGCCTTCTGTTCCTCATTTTTGCACCAAAGTGAGTTTTTTTTCCAGTAGAACTTCCAGTCTTCTTAGGATTTTACCCACAATGTGTCCAGTTGTGACCCAGAGGTTAGATCACACCTGGGATTACATATTTGTGTGTGTGTTGAGGCTTTGTTTAATCGCAAAACTGCCACCACTCACTCCTGACTGGCTAAAATTTTCAGGCTATTTACAACAAATCCAAATCCTAAATCCGCTTCCACACTCGGAAGCTGTAACGATGCCTGATTTCCAGGTAACACGATTGTTCAGGATAGATGAGTCTGATCTCCCACGAGATTTGGCACAGGTTAAAATCTGTTCAGCTTCAATGAAGGAACGTACGCTCAATTAATCATCAATCATCATATACACAATTATAGGAGGTTAGGTTGTAGCTACTGTATATCATCACTTTTCAAAGACAAAAGCATCCTCTTTCGAATGGCCCACCCAGTCACGGACCCAAAATAACAATCATTTGAAAGCTCTGAATTGTGACATAACAGTATAGAAAAGAATATTGGATAATCTGAAGCCCATGACGTGAATGTTAACCTCATCATGTCCAAGATGACTCTTAGTAAATAAAAAAATACCAGAAAAGTCAGGAAGACTACTCGTGACAATTTTTGACATCACAGACCACAGATGGCACACACAAGATGCTTGCTAATGGGGCATTTTCTGCACCTGGCTGTTAGTTAAGCAGGTATATTTATATGGGTTAAATAGGTGTACCTATGTGCTGCATGTCAGGAAAACGGCTGAGTGGGTTCCTTCTCTGTTTGAACAGCTGCTCTCATATAATAGTTTTAACCCTTATCACTCTGGACAATTATCAGGCGCAATATTCAACATTTTTTTGTTTAGCAGAATCAGCGTTGTACATTGTTTCTTTAAACTGATTGGCGATAAAAATACATTAATTCAGAAATGTGCTGCTTCGTCTCTGATTCAGCATGTTATCTGCAAAGTAACAAGTCACTAAAGTTATTGAATGTATATATAGTGGAGGAAAAGTAGAACGTTTGAATGTAATGTAGGGGAAGTTCAGATAGCAGAAAATGGAAAAAAAAATCTCATAATGTACTTTAAAATTGTAACGCGTAAAGTTCATGCGTATGTGTATTTAGTTTAATTCCATCACTGATAAACTATAGTGAAATATAGGTACAATTGTTTGTACGTTGAAACCATTAGTTTATTGGAATAAAACAACAATAACAATATAATAATAACATAGCAACTTTTTGAAAGTAAATACTCACGGCTCTCGAGTGTAATAAATGCAGTGATCTTGAACATCAATATGTTTTTGTGCAGTCTGATCTGATATTTGGTGTCAGTCACACGTTTGCATGCTGCAGACTTGTCTGCCACTTGTGTGTCGACAATTATGTAACATTAGGGAAGATTTAGATCTATTTGCTTTGTTGAAAAAAACCCCCAACAAAACAGATTATGTAGCAACATACATACATTTATTAATACCCAGTCATTTCTCATCAGATTACCTTTGAACTCATTGTGTAAAATATAATTACTTTCTGTAATACTGATTAAAAGCCTTCACATGTTCTCGGGTAAATCAGTTGGATAGGTTATATCTACGACAATACACCCCAGCCTTTCATGAATATAGAGATGTTTTATAGATATATCTGCTAATAGCGATATTTATTGTTACATCAAGCATTTCAGTTCCAATCACCCTCTACAACCCCTCACCCACCCTCCCACATATATGTATATACACACACCGCTTATCCCTCTTCACGCCAAAAGAGCCAGCAGGAGTAAGTGAAAGAAAAAGAGAAGGGGCCTTCCAAGGCCCAGGAATGAGAGTGGAGTTGAGGAAAAAGTGAATGAGTTAAAGAAAGAGAAAATGAGAGGGAGAGACAGCATGGATTCTTTTCTTTGGGGCCTTAAAGGCATGTTTCCCTCAGATGTTGGCTCTTCTTCAGATGCTAATCGTTCACTCTTATTCCCAAGCAGAGCCTTAGCATAACAATGCAGTGGAAGTGAAAGAGCTAAACCTCTGCTTTCTTTAAGACGCCAAAGCTGAGCTTTTCTTGTGGACTAATGCCCCTCTCTCTCTTTGTGCTCCCAGTGAAAGGCCTGTGGAACGCAAAGGCAAGGTGATCACAGAGTTTACTAAAAATGAGACTGAAACAACACCTAGGGCCCGAGTCGTTGCAAGCCTGGAGCAAAGACCAAATATAGAGCAGTGAGTTTGGATGGCCCTGAGCCAGAGCGCTCAATCTCTTGAGTATGATGGCAGCCGTCATTTTGAATATTATCAGCTTTTGCTTTTAAAGCTGTGCTGAATTATGTCTGTTGGAGAACTCCAATCCAAATGTTATGACTGTGTGTCCCGTGCTGACTCCATGACACCAGAGTATTATCTGAGCAGGGTTTTGGATGAGCTGCAGTCAGACCTTGACGGAGCCCTAGAGAGTACTGTGGTAAGGCTCTGATAGCCTCTGATAGCAAGAGGAGAACACGTGGCTTTCTATTTTATCATTAATCAAGGAAAAATGAACAGAATAAGAGGTAAAGGGCATGCAGGAGTACACAAAGACACTGTACAGATCATACTGTTTGCAATGAGATGTGACAACTTACTGATGTTTATGAGGGGTCAACATCATTCATTTTTTTGCTGTATTGTAAAAAATGTACTTAAAATCTCACCTTAGATGCCATCTAATATGTTTCAATCAAGCCTTATTTCTTGGTCTTCATTTAGGCTCAAAAAACTGCCCCAAACATATTTACCCCCTGTATGGAGTTGGTATGCAGAGACCATTTAGCTCGACGAAGCTATAACAATTGGGCAAATACAAACATTGGAGGTAAATCACTTTTTTTTTTCAACAACCATTCTCAAAATGTCTAGAAAGCTGGAGTGGATACCTACAATGAAGATAACAATGAAGTGAAACATGTGGTTCTGAGCCAGTAACTGTAAAGCTACTGAAAAAAAAATGTTCCTGCTTCCTGTCACTGATGGAGTTTTGCAGACATGATCAGACAATGATCATGATGAAGGGACGCTGCCTTTCGCTGCGTTCCCATGCTGATAAGAGACCAATTAATTTGTGAAGTAGATTTATTCTAATTCAAATTCCCTGCAAAAAGAGAATGCTTGGATTAAAATTTCTTTTACAAGAGTGTCCTGTTCAATTTGCCGAATTAACCCTGGCAGAACAATAATCACAGATATACAAATGTAAAAATACATCATTCACACACCAAAAAAGAGAAAAGTAGATCCACTCAACCGGCAGCAAAAGGGAAAGTTCCCTTTTGAGGCCAGCTGGCAATTTATGACTATGTGACTACATAAAAACATTGCATGCTTAAAATATATGCACACTGCAAGGAGTCCATGCTTTCAAAGAAGCAATCTCATTTTTTAGCAACATAATTGTTGAAAATGAATTATGATAGAGTAGATAAACATGATTTATTTAAAAAAAAGTGTCACAACAGCAAATTGAGGTTCAAAAACATATTTAGAGTACAGGTAAACGGAGGATTGTTGCTGCAGAAACAATAAAGGTACACCATATCTAAGTATAATACAACACAGGTAAGAACTGAAGATGACACACTAGGTTAAATGTCGAGAGGATAGTAACTGATATAAAGGCATGACTGCCTAAAGTGACTTGTGTCCCTCCTGTATTACGATGCCCCTCCTCTCCCTGCAATTACCAGTTTTTAACCCATTAACACCTCTGATGCTCTCTCTACATCTTTGCAGCCCCCCTCCTCATTCCTCTCTCTCTATGCAGATGAGTAGTCGACCCAGGTGCAACACAGAGGAAGTTAACACCTCCTCAGCACAGCGACACACTCTATTTACATGCAAAATACTGGGCCTATAGTGAGAGCATATGTGAACACAGGTGTGTGAGTGGGACAGAGTAGTTTCTCACATGCTCTGTGTTTGCTCCCTTACCGTTGTATTAAAGTAATGCGTAATAAGACGCTTGTTGTAAACAAGTTGTAACAAGCTGAGAATGTGCCTCACAAGCATGCATTTACACAAACTTTATGTGCTCTTTCATTTGTGTGGGCTAAGTTAAGAGGAATCCAGTGGTGGCACCCTAGTGTCATTTGAAGCGCCTGGCGCCACATCATTGGGGCGATCCCTCCCCTGTGCCAGGCTCGTTTTTATAAACACTCACTAAATGACACGCAGCTGGCTGCGTGGAGACAGCTGTCAGTGCTGAAACTACACCCTCATCTGTCTCTGCCTCCGTCTTTTCCTCCTCTCTCACACTCTGGTGTTCAGCTGGGCAAGGCCCTCTTCACTTCCTCCCTCCCACCCTCTACAGTCCAGACTTTGTGGAGCCGAAGCTGCAAAAACTCACTTCCTGGAGCTGGTTTGGACTTCCTCTTCTTTTTGTGGGACTTCCTGCGCTGCCTGGGAGAGACTTCCTGATGCACAGACAGCTGGGGAGATAATTTTCTCTTTCTGCTTTCGTCAGGGTTTTTCTCTATCATTCCTTCTGCATCTCCAGAGGTCTTCTTTTCCCTCTCTACTGTTTTTCCGTTTACTCTGCTAAGCTGCAGCTTAATTTTGATATGAGACAAAACGAAACTGATCCCCGAGATGGGCCGTCTGCCGAAAAGGGCAACCTCACAGGAAAATGAGCCTTACAGATATCATGCGGCCTAATGCTATCAGAACCGAAGCACAAACCGCATGTTCATCCCTGCTCATCTGGAATATAGCACCAGGCTGCCCATTCATTAGGACTGAGGTTCACCTCTCCCTCCCCTCTGACTGCAAGTGGAGGAATGCAGTGGGTGTGTGGGCCCTGGTAGTGACCAGAGACTGGTTCTGGTTGGTACCCCGAGTCTGGAAACAGACTCCGGTGATGGGTCAGGCAGGACAGAGCACAGACAGCCTGCTTAGTGGAGGCCTCAAAGGGAGAGCAATCACAGGCCTGCAGAGAGGAAACAAGTGGAAAAAAGTTGAAGGAGATGTGTAGGAGGTTTAAGAAAACATTTTAAACGTCTCTCTGTCTGAGCTCCTGGCGCATCCCATCCTGCAACACGTCACCCACATCATCCATTAATGTTATTTTATTGCTGAAGCATTTTTATTTGGCATATACTGTGTGTTGCCAAAACTGCAGCAAAAGAACTTCCTAGCAAGTGTTATTGCTTTTTTTTCCAGCAGCATGTGTTCACCTTATGCTGCTCCCTCCCTGTATTTCCATCTGGTTACCTGGTTCCACTGGTGACAGCAGGATGGCAGGTCCAGGGTCAGGCCAGAGGAGAGAGGGCAGCAGGACTTAGCACTAGCCTGGAGACGGACAGTAGAACCCAGCCTGCCTAACCTGGAGAGAGTCTACGGGCTGCTGCCACCTCAGTGTCCCCCACCCCATCCCATCCCACCCCACTCTGTGAGAGCCTACTTTGAGGGATGTGGCTCACACATGGTCTTCTCACAGAAGGACCGTGTTGCGTATCAGCAGGGTCTGTGCTTTGTGCATCAGGCAAATGGGTTGAGTGTGTTGCTTCTCTGTTTGAACGGTTGCTCTTGTACGCTTGAGGTTCTCTGAGGGCAGTGACCCGTCAGGGGCAATAAATAGCTGGACTGGATAACTAGTGTTGTTTCACCTGAACACTCAATAAGTAGTCAAAGAAGCCCAAGGGATACCTATTGAAGTGTTGAGGTTTATATTGCCTCAGTCAACATCTACTCAGATAGCGTCGGGAATCTGAATTATACATGCAGAACCTAAAACAACACAGGTGAAAGTACCTCGGACAGATTGCAGTGTTTTGTTTTTTTTCTGTTTAGAAAACTTTGGCAGTTTCACATTTCTTACACAATAAAAATGATGTATCCTTCATAACCATGGCTCCTGCCCAAGAAAAGGCCTCTGCTTAGGACGTGTTCCAACGAGCTCCTACTGCTCTGCCTTGCCCCGGACTCTCTGGCTCGGCCTAGCTGGCTGTTCCCTCGAGTGCTGACTGACAGGAGAACAGGACGGCCTCTCCACACGTCCTCCACTTCCTGATGTACTGCTGGGCTCGGGCGCTCCACATGGCAGCAGGCTAAGTACACACACAGGAAGAGGTGACATCTGAAACAGCAAATGCTGTGAAACAATTGTTTGTTGTCTCTCTTGAATGTGTGAAAGCTTTAAGCGGGGGCTCTGTATGTCGGGGTTGACTCATCACACCGGAGCATCTGCCTAATGTCCAATGTTCAAACTCAAAATAAACCTAGCTTTGCCTTCGTCAGTGGGGTTATATATTCACCCGTTTGTTTGTTAGCAGGATTACGCAAAAGCTGCTGGATAGATTTCAACTAAACTTTGGGAAGAAGGGGAATGGGTCGAGAAAGAACATTACATGTTGTTTTGACTCCAGATATCCAGGAATTCTGATTTAAGGAAAGTGTTGGGTCATTCTGTAATTTTATTTCATCAGAGGGCTCTGCAGCAAAGAAGAATGCTGATTTCATTTCTCCTTAATTTTTGACAATATATTGTCATCTATATCATCCATTTTGTTCAAGAATATAAAATATTAACAGCTGTTTTAATTAACCAAAATGGAAAAAATTCCCTTTAGTATGGTGGAGTACAGTTTTTATGTAAGAAATGTGGTAAATGTATTATAATAAGAGCTGCAATTTTATTATGTGCAATTCAAGACCTCTATTTCATAAAAAATGAATTATTATTTCACACATTTCTTTGGATTTAACCGGCTCAGGCCAGAATGCTTTTTTTCATCTAAAGGAGATGCCTTAGAAGATCTCAGGGATGAATGTGTAATGAGCTCAAAATAACCCAAAGCCCTTTTTTCTCTCTTTTTCTCTCCTCTGTGTCCTCCCTCCGTCCCTCCTCCCCTCCTTGCCTTTTTTTCCTCCTCTTTTGGGAAACATGCCTTTCCCAGCTGCACAGCCCCCACAGCGCGAGGCCAGGCCAGGAGCACAGCTGGCCAGACTTGGTGGAGCCAGTCGACAGGCGCATGGAGCGCAGCCCGCCCAGGGCCCGCTTCCTCCGCAAACATGCCCAGGTGTGGGGCCTCCGAGCTGGGCTTCTGATCTCTGCTAAACAGTGCTCTGTGTGTGAGTGTGTGTGTGTGTGTGTGTGAGAAGGGAGGGATGGTGGGATGAGGGATCAAGAAGGCAAAAGGGGGGGAAGAGGTGGGTGTCCCTGCTGAAGCTGTGTCAACATTGTGTGTTAATGTGTGTGAGTATGTGCATCTGTATCTGCATGTGTTAGTGTTTCGGGAAGTGAGGGGTCACTCCTCAGGGAGACAGTGGGTAACAACAATTACTGCAGCATTGTAGCTAAATTGTGCTTGATTTGGTGGTCTCTGCCCACAGGCAGCCAGTGCCAGCAGAGAATCTCAGAGCGGCTATGTAATGACTGTGCAGTGGCTTGTTTAAAACAGTCAACACTGCTTATTAACATATAATGGAAAATAAATGATAACCTGCAGGAGGTTTGTACACATTCATGCAAAGCTCAGAGGGCTGTTTGAGGAATGCAGTTCTGTACAGATTACTGATTACCTTCTACATAATAGGTATCTACTTTCAGATAAGTCTAGGTCTCTGTAAATTCTGTTGTACCCGTTCAGCCTTGGTCTTAATGTGGTTAAACAAAGACACACTCTTGAACATATCCAGCTCAGGCTGCAGAAATCTCCCGAGTCACTTTCCCATAAATCACTTCATAAATAACAGTGAAAACGGACACATAAATAATTTCAGATTGCTTTTATGCAGCAATGTTACAAGATTTGATAGGAAATCCAACTCCTAACTCCCTTGTTTTTCTTTTGGGTTTTTTTTTTTGGTTTTGTTGTTTTTCATGGGTTGGTTTTTTTTGTCACATTAGTCTGGTTGACATCCAATCCGAGCATTTAACAATATAACCAGATTCCAACACACACACACACACACACACACATACAGATGCCCTGGCCTTCAAATGCAAACCCACACGCACAGGAACCAATTCCCCACTCTGCACCAGATGAAACACAATGTAACAGGAGGCATATGAGCTGGGGTCAGATCAGATAAGGTGAGGCCAGACAGCCTCAGATAAGCTCTTTGAACAACTATCTGCAGCGTCAGGGAGACGTTCTCCCCTCCAGCCGTTTCACATGATGACTGCTGGCTAGGAGGCTGCTGCTGGCCTGTTTGTGGCCTAGCCCTGCTACTAATTAACTGGGAGAGCCCAGAGCCCTCTGACTGACTGCCTTGTCTCCTGCAATCCCCCCCAACTCAGAATTGCTCATGCATGCATGCTAACAGACACTCACACAAATACACACATGCGCAGACACACGCACAAACTGTTATCTGTTGTTCCAGGAGGATCTTAGATGGTATATGTGGCCCTCTTGTGGTATAAAATGAAGGCTGTTCAGAATAGTGGTGAATCTTGAGTAATCCCCAAAGTTGCTGGGCCTTACAGTATCTCTCTCTGAGGGTTTCGATGAACACAAAAAAATAGACAGTAAAAGTTTTGTATACATCTCACTTATGATTAGTGCTGAAGGCTGACCTGCAATACGTTCATTATCCGTTAATGTCTCAGTTCTTAAGAAAATCATTTAGTCCAATAATTCCACTCCAAAGGTTACATGTGCAGCTTTAAAAAAAAAAAAAGCCATGATTTTATTAAAAAATCAGCACAATCCATAATCCACCTCACCCACATAATGAGTTACCTTTTACACACCCTGGGGATTGAAAATTAACAAGGACACAGAAAATTGAAGTAATGAGCTATAGGTAAGTCAGTAAATAAATAGTTAAACATAATGAAGTTTAAATAGTATGTGACTGAGTTAGAAAAATGGATAATGGATAAGCGGTTGACACTGTCAGCTAGGGCAAAAGATTAACTCAAAACATAAACAATATCGACTAAATACTCTATTCCAAATTTCAAAACAATTGTTAAATCTGTCTGGGCTGTTTTTGAGTACAAAGCTACCATGATAATAATTTCAGTCTAGCATGATTATAAATGACTTTGGTTGTTCAACTAGCAGCCCAAATGACTCGGTTGAAGTTATAGTGAGAAACAGCACTCTCGTCTTTGAGACGCTACAATCAGTGAACACTTTGATAAAGATTTCAAAAAATCTGATCAATTTCCTTTCCATTAGATGATATGTCTCTTCAGCACTGCTAGTAACTCCCAGCATTTTATCCCCCTGTCTGTGTCCTAATGTTAAGGCTTTGTGTTCAGACTAAACATTTCATGCAAGCCTCGCAGTACTCATATCACAAGGTCTTGTGCACTTCATTGTCTAATGTAATCTTCTGATGACAGTCCAGTCAGAGGTCCACGCTGTGTTTTAGCAGCACTCCCCTCCCATGGTGCAGAGGTTAAAGCCCAGTTAACCTCACATGTCCAGGAGCATTCCAACAGCTGTCAGCTGTTCTTTCCTGCAGGGTCCCATGCAGTGTCTGGGCCTTGATGCTGGGAAGCCTGCCTCTGAATCCCCACAACAAGGAACAACACAATCAGAGTATTTGAACAACCACAATGCTCACACACACTTGCATATGGATGCAGGAGGAGGCCGTGTGAGCGCTGATGCTTAGGAGAGTCAGCTGGGATTTGTGTCTGCGTGAATGTGTGAATAGGTGTGTCTGAATGGTTTAGTTACTGTGTTTGTGCCTGCACTGGTCCAACGGTTCACCTGTTCACACACAGTGGACAGAAGGGGAAGCGGCCTCTTTTCACAGGGCCACAGTCACGGCTGAGTGTACACGCACACACACACACACACACACACACACACACACATTTTTTTCCCTGCGCTCACCTGTTTGTTCAGAGGATGTCTGCAGCTTGATCAACTTAAACACAGCTCCAAGGTTTCCGCACTACCTGTTTGAACAGCTGAGTGAAGAGTTGACTTTAACACTTTGCACAATAGCACGGGATTGGTTTTGGAAACGCACGCAAGCCTCCTCCTTCCATTCTTCCTCCGCTTGCATAGACTCGGATGTGTTAAACGTTGCCCACTGAAGACCCACTGAAAAAGACAGCCCCCCCCCCGCCGCCTTTTCGCCGACTTTAAAATAGCTCACTCTAGTGTGATGGCGTACAATAAGAAATCTGGTTTTATGTGCATGTTTGTGGTCTGCATTGCTTACTATATATGGGCCCAGCCTCCCAGTCCAACATCTAATTATGTGTTGGGCGCTGAT
>KV751324.1:11094091-11106108 GCA_001698575.1 Mola mola | reverse complement strand
GAGAGTTAGGGCAGTGTCGACAGTCATGCCCTGTCAGGTACAACTAGACCAGAACCATCTCAATGACAGCTGACAGAAGTTATTATAGCACTCACTCAAGAGGATCATATCAAAATGAACAATCATTGTTCTGAAATCTGTGTGAGGATCTGCGTGTGTGTTAGAGCGTCTGTGTGTGTGTGTGTGTGTGTGTGTGTGTGCCACAGCGACTGTGTAAAGTGCTTTAGAGTGCATCAGCTCCTGTTATAAACTGCTCCAGTGTGTTAACCTGGTTTGTAACAAACTGCTTTAAAAGGTTTTTTTACGGCTGTGTTATGGTATTCTGAGTAGCCCGTTGCCTGCAGGTGGTGTTTAACCTTTCGCTCAACTCTCTTCACTGGTAATGCTCTTTCACCCATGCATCTCACGTTGTTTGTTCAATTTAAACCGATGAATTTCAATGATGCACTTATATTTGTCATCCAGTTGATCGTTGCCTACACTGATCTGGCCCTGTTTGTAACGGTGAACCAAACCGCTGCCTGTTTAAGCTCACGGTAAAGCCTGTAATAACAGCTCCATTGGTGATGACAACAGCAATTCTTGGAGACATATTTAAACAGATTATGGGCTCCTATCCCTGAATTTAGGCTGTTGTTTCACCTGCAAATGATATCTCTGTCATCCATCACCTCGACAAAAACAAGCAAACACAAGGAATGAAGCCATCAATTTGGTGTTCAAGGTAACTGTAGTTTTTCAAGCCTAAAAATAGGACCATCAAGGCTGAGCTTGTAGCTGCGTATGTGTATGAGGCCTCTCTTCCAGGAGCTCAATGCCTTTGGAAAATAATGAAAAATAAACACTGAGCCTTGATGTCAACTCAAGCAGAATGATCCACAGGTTATTACTGCACTCTTCTCTTTACTGCTCACTCAAGGCTCTCGGATGAGTTTATGTAATCAAACCAGAATTCCTCCCTCCAGCCCCCTCCACACACCTGAACGCACACATGCACACACACACACACACACACACACACACACATACACACACATCTGAGACCTCCAGGGCAATACATGTCAGGAGCTGCTGTCACGTCTCATTTACAACTATTGCTTTACAGGCGCAGCTTATTGATTGTGTTTATAATACCAGTCAAGGATGATGTCACTTCAGTTATAGCCGATCAATAGACATCATGAAAAATGCAGAATCCATTCACTGTAATTATTAACTAGCTACTTGAACCAGTATCACAATATACGTTATGATCTCATCTTATACTGGAAAGAAAATCAACAACTTTTTGTTTTTTTCAGTCATTTCATTCAACATTCATTTTGTTTTTGTATTTTCCCTAATCTATGTTTAACCCATATGAAGATATGATAGCTTGTTCCGATAGATATTTATAAAACACTTAAGCTGATAGGTTTTGAGTTTTCCAGACAATAAGATGAGAAAAAGGATATTTACAAATGTGCGCTTTCACAAATCGGAAGTTTGTAATTGTGGTCCTCTTTGGTTAACCGGAGTAGTCGTAAGACATTAAAAATCCTTAAATCTATAAATTCAGACTTTCAACTAAGCACTAACAAGCATACAGAAATGCTTCATGTTTGCATGACGAATATGTTGAAACATTTTTCTCTGCCCTGCCACCTCAAGTTAAGACTCAGTCACCCTCGTTTGTCATGAACTGGGACTAGGCTGCATTAATTACCAGCTTGTGGCGACCTCTAGTGTGTCAACTGGGTAAGTAAGAAAACAAATACTCTCTCAACAATTGCGTGTTCAGTATTGTGGTCAGGTTTACCTTTAAATTGAAACACAGATTTTTAGAAAACTGGATTGCCCCCGCCGTCAGTATAGGAAATCGGAATCAAAATCAGATTTATTGGCCAAGTTAGTGCATACAAACAAGGAATTTGACTCCGGTTCAACTTCGCTTTCAATGTACAACGTAGACAAATATAGAATAAAGTATAAAATAAATAGGCTAAAGGTAGAAGTCAGTATCCAGTGCAAGGTAGGAGATGACTAGTGCTATTATAAATAGCATGTATATGCATGTGAGGTAGAGAGTTATTGCAAGGAAGTTTTCCTGCTCTGTGACTGGTAGGAGTTCATCAGAGCGACAGCCTGGGGGAAGAAACTGTCTCTGTGTTGCGCTGTCTTGGCGTACAGTGCTCTGTATCGCCTACCAGAGGGGAGGAGTTTGAACAAATGGATGAGGGGTCCACAGAGATGTTACCTGCCCATTCCCTGACCATGGACCCGTAGAGGTCCTTGATGGAGGGCAGCTCAGCGTCGATGATCCTCTTTGCAGACCTGATTATCCGTTGCAGTCTGTTTCTGTCCTGTTTGGTGGCCGATCCAAACTAGACAATGATCAAAGTGCAGAGAACAGACTGGATAATGGCAGTGTAGAAGGTGATCAGAAGCTCCTGAGGCAGGTTAAACTTCCTGAGCTGTCACAGGAAGTACAACCTCTGCTCGGCCTTCTTCCAGACAATGTCTACGTGGGAGGTCCACTTCAGGTACCAAGAAATTGTGGCTCCCAGAAACCTGAAGTTGTCCACAGTAGACACTGTGTTGCTGAGGATGTTGAGTCAGGGGGCTTCTCCTGAATGCCATTATCATTTCAAATATACTGCAATCAGTACAGTCAAAACATGCCTGTAACTCCAGCTTGACTCCTCTGTCCATTTCCTCACAGTCGTTACAACAGGCTGAGAAGTTTTTAATTTCTGCCTGTGGGTCGGAATGAGATGAATCAGACAGTGATCAGAGGGTCCAAAAGCTGCATTAGGACCAGAGCAATAAGTGTCCTTTAAAACAGTGTAGCAGTGGTCCAGTGTGTTAGTGTCCCTGCCGCGAGATTTTATATCCTGCCTGTATTTTTGGCGTTAATGGGTGAGGTTTGCTCTGTTAACATCCCCCAAAATGATGAGCAGGGAGTGTAAGATTTTTTTTTTCCACGTCTGTTATGTGGTCAGCCAGCTGCTGTGACGCCTCCGTTCAACACGCCTGAGGTTGGACGTAAACTCTGACCAGAACGAAGGAGAACTCCCTTGGTGAGTAAAATGGTTTGCAGTTTTATTCACAGAGTAGTATGGGTTACTAGGACAATCTGAAACAATGGTGACATTTATTGTATCACCTTTTGGGTCCTATAATTGTGCGCGCTGACTCGTGCTGGTGACGACTCATGACTGTGATGTGAAGTTATCTCTGCTTCTGATGCTGCAGAAACTTACAAACTCAAACTACACCTGTCACCAGAAAAAAACAATCCAAATATCAATGTGCCAAACGAACCTTTACGTGCTGTGACGTGACGTCGCTCTTAAAGCGAGTTACGTCGCGTTGTATATTCTGCTCCCCCCCAAAAAACAACTACAAACTTAAAATAACTTTTTTTTTAAAAAAAACTTTGAACCAGTTATTTGCTTATGTCGTCGGTAGAGGTCGCTGCGTCCCAACGTGAGGCTGTCCAGAGGCGAGAGCAGCGGAGTGCAGCCAGGCTGTGTGGACCAGCGTTCACAGGCCACTTTCAGGTCAACAGACGTGGCAAGGTGTGTTTTAACATTTGTTCTTTTTAAAAAAAAATGTACACAGCGTTAAAAAATGTTAGGACATAACATTTATCATCGACCAGTAGGCCGACAACACAGCCTAATCTTACTGTGAACTAAAAATCATTCAGGTAATAATGTTCCCATAGAGTTATACTCTTGTTTTCGTTATAGAAGTGTATTTTTTTTTTTACCGCTTAAACGTAAATAAACCAGGGCAGGTTCCGAACAAGCATCCAAGCCTAACAGCTACTGTAAGTCTCTGAATTTGATATTAATAGACTGTGTGTGATTTTTGGCGATTCAATATACTGAATGAATTATAGATGATGTGTCCTGGAAAAGATCCTCATCTCTGAACAAAACATTAGAGAACCGAGAGCAGTTTCAGCCTGAGGGGTCATCCTCATTCAAGGTGGGAAAGTAAGAAAATAATTACGGATTACAGGAGGCCTTCGGGTCACTCCAGTAACCATAGTAACACTAGAATGGAAATTACTGCATTGCAAGTCAGGCGTCCAACTTTTTTGCTGAGGAGGTCTATCAGCAGTAGGATGTAAAACTATGAAAAATGTTCAAAGCAGTATTTTTTTTCGAAGGTCTTCATAATTTTAAATTCTTTATTCCCATACTGTCATCATGTCCTAGATTCATGCAAATTCTAATCAGCATGTTCTATTAGTGCATTTCACATATTAGAATATTGCGTAAAGGTTTTCTTTTGGGATTTTTTTTGTTTGTTTTTTAATGGTAATTTAATTCAAAAACTCTCATAAAATTCTATAGTTCATTACATTTAAAATCAAACATTTTTGATCATTATGGCATACAAAGTTACAGTGATATATTCTAATAATTTGAGGTGTGTTTTCTTTTTTATTTTACCTGTTGGTCATAGTGATCAAAATTTCAGTAGTAAACTGCAAACATTTACAGTATGGATCTAGAATATATTAAGTGTTCATTTTCTTAAATAACACTGAAAAATCATAGTATTCTAAATTTTTGAGATGCAAATATTAATCATGATAGTATAGATTATTTAGGGAAAGGGTATATATAACATGTGCCTTTTCTCCTATAAGACAAGTCAAAGGTAAATTAGAACATTGTAGAGTGTAAACTTGTTTTCAACATCTACAAATATGTTTTTCACGATGCAAGAAAAACACACGGTCTAAATGATGCGTTTCCTTTGTGATGCGATTACTCCATTGCCGTAAACTTGCTATAAGCATCCAGTATGTTGTTGCAGGTGTTACAAATAATCAGATGACTATAATCTAATTATGTGTAACGCGTGACTCCAGCTGCTGTGTGAGTGTTATAAATTCACCTCATCACTGCAGTAGATTTCTCCTTTGAGCTGTGCGTTGAACACAAGGTTGCTCCTGCTCTGTCTGTGTGTCTTTGTCTCCCCACCAAGTCCCTCCTATATTCATCCATCTGAGCTCCTCACTTGCTGACTTTTGTCTCTCCTTTGAGTGCGTTC
The DNA here is from genome assembly GCA_001698575.1 of Mola mola. Taxonomy (NCBI): domain Eukaryota; kingdom Metazoa; phylum Chordata; class Actinopteri; order Tetraodontiformes; family Molidae; genus Mola; species Mola mola. The sequence goes on along the minus strand of KV751324.1, from coordinate 11,101,056 downwards.
CAGCCACAGTGTGGTTTGAAGTGTTTTAATGAGCCAATTGTTCTCGTTTTGTTCCCCCTTGGGGAGCGTTGTGTAGCTAACAACATTCTGCTCACAACTGTTTTAAAACATATTCACTGGGAGGGATCGGGGCCGACAAAACAATAATGTCTTGGAGCTTGTACAAAATGAAAAATGTGTTAATGACTCTCACATTAGTGAAGTGACAGTGCATTCTTTTCTTGTCAATTAGACCTGGGTTATTCATAAGCAATTTGCAGCTCCCCGCAGAGTAAGAATGTATGCCATCTCTCGGGCCTTAGTCTGTGATTGTGTGAGTGATGTATTCATTCAGTTTCACTGCGTGCGTCCTAGTTAGAGACATCGAAAGAATATTAAGGTTAGAGAACAGCCAAAGTACTCTATTCACACGGTGTTCTTTCTTTGAAAATCCAGAAAGGTGTGAGACTATTTTGAGGTGTGTTTTATGTGTGCGTGTGTGTTCCTTCTTTTGTGTGCACAACTATGGCCGTGTACGTGAAGTATTGACACAGCTGGCATTCAACACCCTGACAAATTGCCATGGCATTTGGCTGTTCTCAGTAAATGCCATATCCCATGCTGAGTGCTTGGTTAATGGATGTCTGCCCATTGCAGGTCCAACATCATTTCGTTCCTCTCCTTTCCTATCTTCTCCCTCCTCTCTGACCTCTCCCCCTCTCTCTGTTTCATAAAAGGTTTACTGTGCTCTCTCGGCAGGAATAGACACATGAGTGGAACGATCGCACACAGCTCTGATGTCCACGCTTCTGACAGTTTTGTCCAGAGAGGGCTTGTTGTGTAAAGGCTCAGCCTTCCCGCTATTTTCAACCGCAGCGTTCAAAGGTAGCTTAAGGTTGCGTCCTCTTCCTTCTCTTTAATCTACAGTTAATGTGTTATGATAAGAGCTGGGAAAGAGGTCTACCTTCAAGTGTGTATGCCCCTAAGACCTAATTTGGTTTGTCTCTATATCTCTAAGAAGGAAAAAAGATACGAAGAATTAGCTTTGGTCCTCAAGTGAATTAGTTTGCTCTATCTTAATGAGGTTTGCCATGTCAGAGGGAACAGTTCAAAGCCTGCATGCTAAACAGACAGAAATTGGAACAGAGTATTAGCTCTTTAACTGCAAAAACACCTTTTCTCTACAGCCAAAATTTCAACACTTCCATGCAATTATCCTTATACACAATTTTATCTTGTCACTTCCAAATAGCAATGAAGGAGCAATAAAGGAGAAATCATTTTTTATGTCTCTTTTTCTTTTTGGGAAGCTAATTCTAGAATCTAATTAACTGCAGGAAAACATGTCACCAGTTTGGCTGGAAACATGGAATGGAGTTATGCAAATGGGCTCAAGGATTGGAGAATGTCATTTGACAGAATCTCATTTTGGATAGAGCAAGGTCAGATAGAAAGATTACTCATCCGCGTCTGAGTGAAGGCAAACAGGAAGCAATGAGCCTGGTAATTTATTGGGTTTGGATTTCTAATGTTTGACTTCAGACAGCTCATTAAGGACCGAGGTGTCACCCAGCTGGACAGAAAGACAGACAGGAGCGATTCTCTAATGGGCCATCCTCTACTTTGCCTGTCTCAGCTCTTTCCTGCCTCTCGCGTCGCTGGCTTAATCTCTGATTATTTTTTTTCATATGAGGTGCCAAATAACATTTTACACAATTCATCATTTTGCTCCTCACGGGGGAGAGGAAGATGCAATTTCATCCTCCCACTTGTGTTTACTCTGCTTACAGAGCTGTTTGAGGGCAGCCTTTAATAGACAGCCAGAGTGTCGGCATAAGGAAAGGAGATATTTTGTTCAGACACAATACAGGGATAGCACAGTGGATTCTGTTTGTGAAAAGGGTGTCCTTCTGCTGTAGCTGTCCATATATGCTGCATAAGTGGTGAAATTCAATTCACCTTTGTGCCAGTCGGGACTTTAAACTGACTGAACAAACTATAAATCTCGTAAATAAATGAGTCAAATCCTAAACTTGAATCACAAACACTAAACTAGGCTCTTCAGAAGCTTTTTTGCAGACTCTTTGGACATTTATTATTCACAAGTACAAAATTAAACATGCTCAGGCATGACGAGAATACCTCGCTGCAGCAGTGACCTTTTGTTGTCATGTCAGTCTCTACACTGGACAGACCTGGTGGCATGCCAGCAAGACTTTGTTTGCAGACAGAGGGAGCGATTCAAAAAGAAGCAAAGTCCATCCTGGTACAAACAAGTAATTAATTTTTGAAGACACCAAACACAAGTGCTTGCTAATCACATAGCCGTGTAAAGTCCCTTGATTTATAATTCAGGCCCTCCTCTCACTCCGGTAATAGCTGAGATTGGAAGACGTCAGTTGAGGGCACTTCAAACTTCACTGTTGCAAGGCGGGTGTGTTTTCAGCGAGCACCCTGTGTGAGTGTGTGCACGCATACTTATGTGCCACACGCATGAAGCACCAGCCGTTAAAATAATAATTTCCGCAAATTCATCGCATTTCAGAGTAATTCAACTCCTCTGTGTAGACACCCTCTCAACGTTTTCAAGTGATTACAAATGTATTTGTGCTAAAAACGCTGGGGTGCCTCGTTAGACAAACCCACAAGCTTTTCTTATTTAATATGTGAGGGAGATACACTGAGTGCTGTGCATTAGAGATTCAAATAACATGGCATCGAAGGGATTTTAGTTAATTAGCTGGAGATGCGACGCGGCTGGTGTTCCTTGGGAGCGCAGACCTCGATGGGGGAGCCTCTTTGATCTGTGGATCCCACGGTATTCTAACGGTTGCTCAACCTCTGCAGTGCGTGCTGTGTAGACAGATGAGAAAGAAGTGTGCGTGTGTGCGTGCGTAGTAATAGTAGAGACCAGTGCTTTTGTAGAAGATACTATAATGTGTTTTCTCTGTCACTACTCAGTGAGAAAAAGTATGCACACATTGTCATAGATAAGAGATGGGTTCATCAGTTTGGCCAACCCATAGGGGTGTAGAGATCCACTGTTTTCATGATTCGAATCAAATCATGGTACACAAGATTTGATTCAGTTTGTATCACAATACATAAATATACCAAAATTCTTATTATTTCTTTGAACACTAGTAAATTGAATGGTATTGATACATATTTAACCATTTCAGATAGATATGATTGTGACCATAATTTCACTTTTAAATGCATTTTTCCCTGCACATATTATAAATCATTTTTGCAGTTTTTGTGAAAAAAAAAAATCGCTGTTTCTATACTGGATTAGATGATATTTAGTGGTATCAGGGAATCATGATATGCCTGCACAGCCTCCACCAGTCAACTTATTAACTGGAATCACTGCCTGCTGGGAAAAAAAAATTGTTCGGTAAATAAAAATCTATCAACCTAAATTTACACTTAGTTTGCTCATATCCATATTTACTTATTAACCATTTCAGTGATCCATCTCTGTCTTAGAGCATTTTGGTTTCTTTCAAACAAAAAGTCAGTTCATCTTTCAAATGTCTTGTTCTCCTAATTAATTGATTTAGCTAAATTCCAATGTTCATTTTTTTTTAATAGGGTAACTATGAGTTATACAGCTCAGAGGGTGACATTTATATCCAGGCTTGCCTGCAGAAATGTCTGGGTCCCTGAAAAGAACCTTTTTCTCCGCACTGTGGGAAACCTTGTTTATATACAAAGCTAAACCCATGTCCATATAGTGAAGTATATGCAGGAACACGAGGCACGTAAGCAAACACATCAAAGAGAGCAGACAAATCCAGCATTGTCCTTTCAACAAGAGATATAAATCAGATCTGAACTGACTTTGCAAATCAGTGCAGATTCTCATCTTATAGGGTTGAATCAGGGTTTCTAGAAGACCTGAATACACCTCACATTGTTGGCTGATCATCAAACAACATGGGCTGCTTTAGCGAGACGGACAGGATGTCCCGTTATAAAACACTAATTACTCTGGGCTAACGCTCGCTGTGCTAATGTTGACAGCATACTGTTTTGCCAGGTAGAATACACTAGAAATCAATGTACGGCACTCGTTTTTACTAACAAGGAGCAACAACAAGCCATGTGGGATGTCAGTGAAGCTACAGAACAGGAACCATCTTTTCAAAATAAAAACTTGAAATTTTCGGCTGAAATATTTTTTCCTGTTTTGCAAAGATGTTTTGACTCAGCCGTCGTTACTGTTTTTCCGAACACCTGTTTCTATCTACATATGGCAATCAAAATGAAAGGGTTTCTGAAGGTTTTAACCTGACTCCAGCTGTCAGTTGCTCTTGCAGCTCTGTTCATGAGCAACATCGCAGTTGTTAATGTGTGCAACACAAAATATGCTATATATACTCAACTCGACATAGTACATAGGACAAAATGTGCTATGTACCTTGAGACCATGCTGGCCTTTTATTCTTTTAGCATTCCTGTCTTTGTTTACATTTGTCCTTCTCACCTCCACAGTTACTGTTTCAGAAATAGGAAAACGTCGATAACTGTGAAGCATCTCGTGATGGTACTGCAGGAAAATCCATATTCTGCATAACAATTAAGGAGGATAAAGGCGTTTCCGCTGTTGCTTTAATTGAGATTTCATATTTTATTGAAAAGCTTTTAGAAGAGAGACTTTCTTCAGTCTGCAAAATTTCTATGACCAAAATTGCTTAGCAATTAAATGAAGAATCAAAGAATGATTAAAGAAATCTCTGATGGAGGAAACTTTTCTAAAGTCTCAGTTATTTTTAATTGTAACAGTCAGGGTTTTGGGACACTCACGAATGCATTATAACGTCACCTCAGGATGTGGAACCAACTGCTTGAAAATGACGTTCTCTCATAACTGGCTTATTAACTATTTATATTTTCAGTGGGACGTTGTGATATGATGGCGACAGGAATGATGAAATAAACAACATTATAAGACATTAGATATGGCTGAATTAGCTTTGTTGTGTTCATCACTGCTGCGATGTAATGATGTCAGAGTACTCAGCTATTCCACGTCTGGCATTCTGACGACCGTCTGCATTATGGGAACTCAATGAAACGTGGACCAGGAGCTATCAGCACAGCTGCAGAATGTGACTAATTCAACTATTTGCATTTTATAATTATCCAAGAAAGCTGTCATCTGGAGTTAGGTTTAATCCGCTGATGTTTGTGTGTGTTTTTTTTCCGGTATGGCCATTTTATTTTAGCATACACTGGAGTCACGTTCAAAGCATGAGTCTATTTGAGTGTTTTATGAAAACTGTCTGCCTCTGATGACAGATTTTCAGAAGTAAGATGGCCCTTAGTCCTGCTGTACTGTTGTTATTTTCAGAAAAAGTTGTTTTTCACCTGGCCAAGACTTGTCTGATCCTCAGGTCTGTCAATCCTCTTTCCTTGAGTCTTCACGTTGTCAGCTCCTGAGCTTCTCTCCGATGTGTTTCTCTCCTTTCTCTGTCTACCTCTGTTTCTCCTCATAATGTAGCCATGGTGATGCCTCAGTGCACAGAACCCACTTGCACAGTCTCTCTCTCACACACACACACACACACACACACACACATTGACACAGAGTAAGGGAATCTCAGAATGGATGGAGGCCAGGGTGTGAGTGGTGCATGGTGCTGGTGGATGGAAGTCAGCCTTGAACAAAGTAGCCTAAGCCAAGAGAATAAAAGGACCAGTGCTGTCAGAGATAGGGAGAGAGGGTGAGGAGGGGCAGGCAATGAGGGGGTCTGCCTCATTTGCACTGCAGTCCTCCTTTCTTCACGCAGCTGACAGGGGATATTTTTATCAGGCTGGCGCTCACAAAGCGCAGAAAAGGAACAAATTCATTTGTAAAAGCACACTCCCAGCCAAGGACAAGATCTCAGCAGGATAGAAAATGACTGTATTTCAGAAGAGAAATAATTCATTCTTATTCATGCACCTGCCCCGGCTTTGTTTTTCCAACGGCGACGCACCACCTTGTGTCCAGTGAAGCAGAAAACAGAAAACAGAAAAGCATCAAAAACGTGCTCCCTGTGATCTGTGCCCATGTGGGTTTTTTTTTAAAGTTTGTCCATTTCTCTTTGTTGAGGATCTGATATATTATTATTTTTTGTCTTGTTTTTCATTTTTCTTACCATTTCGGTCTTGTCTCCCAGAAACTTCTGTGGGAATTTCCCAGATGCCAATGGGGGTTGATACCTGTACACCAATGATCCTCAGAAGCCACATTGGCAGAGCAAAGTCAAGGGGAGATCCACTTTTATGACAATATACCAAGTCACCCACACAGATGAGCATTTCTACATATAAACTGGTCATCCCACAAAAAAAGAAACAACCCAGCCAATACATTTTCAATTAAGACCATATTTACCTTAATACTGGGATGAGCGGAAGCTGACATGCATGTCCTTGACTTTCTTCATGTTGTATTTTATAGTTTGTTGTTGCAATCACAGTGAGGCGTTCAAGATGAACATGGGTCAGTCGGTTTCTCTGTTTCCTCCTAATAGTGTTCATGGTTGAAAAGGTTGACTCACGGGTGTACGTGCTCATAAAGAAAGACATCACTTTCTGTACAAATGGTTTCAAAGTGGGAAAGTCTGCTTCAGAGACCAAAGTCTAGAAGTGGCCAACACCTGTTCTGAGTTCAATTTGGAGAATGTCATTTGTTTGCAGTTCAATTATTTTACTTTCCAAAGCAGCATGATTATCAGGGCCGAGCTGTGTGATGGTTGGAGTAAGAGAGGATACATCCACATGGAAGGGGTATTCATTAAAATTTAAAATCTCCTTATGTTCATTCACAACACTGAATCTCGATTCAAACTCACCCTTCAGCTCCTCCAAAACTTCAACAAATCTTCTGTAGCTGAAGTGCTGCTGCAGAGATGGGTCACTTGTGGTTGTTGCTCTGAGTTTTGGGAAGTGGATGAGTTCTCTATCAGGTATCCACAGAGCAGTTATTTTGT
>KV751324.1:11073241-11086167 GCA_001698575.1 Mola mola | reverse complement strand
GTAGCAGCCATTGTTGTGCCTAATAAGGTTCATGGAATTACAGATCTCTGAAATTGGATTTTCTCACTTCACCACCGCAGTGGGATTACGGCTTTAAGGCCAGTTGCATCACGGTGCAACTGACCTGTGACTGAACTGTTTTTTTCAATCAAAGCAGCCCCAAGGTGGGCAGATCAAGAGGCAGATACTCCAATGGCTCAGACGGAGAGGCAGATTCCATGTATCAATATAAGCAACTGCAATTAAAATGATTCAGAGACAGCTTTTCGGCTCCCATGTCTGAATTTCTGTTGCTCTCATGTCGACTATTCTGGCAAACCCCTCCTCTGTCTGTCAGCACAACTTCTGCATGTGTTTGATCTAAGTCTAATCTAACCAATCTTTTGATCTTGCTCATCTGACTCCCAGATCCATCCCAGATTTCTACATCCAAAGTATGTTAATTCATTCTAATCCTTAAAATCTGGCCCGTGGTGAAGCAATTGATTTTAAATGTCTGCCCCATGCTTATGTTAAATGAATAGTGGGATTCTGTTCCTAACTTTGAACAACCCCTCCTCCAACGCTCACTGACTCATTCTAAAACCGTCTAAATTCCAAAAATGTTGTTCAGCTTTGACTGTGCATTAATGACAACTAAGGAGTGGCAGTCAATGCGGAAAATGAAGTGAGGAAGTACCAGAGATTGGTACCATGAGCGAATGCACCGAGATGTTGGCACAAAGGTGATATTCATTAGAAGTGGTCCACAGTGGCAGCTAAGTGAACTCTTAATTGGGAAAGAGACAGGGCTGGGGTTTAGAGATCAATAGGGGGAGAGCCGGGGATCCACTGACATCAATCAACTTTCAACCTAACAAGGAGAATGCAACCTATTCCCGAAAAAATAGATAAATAAAGCTCAGCTTCAGCCTTCCACTCATTTATCCCCCTAGTCGAACTTCTGGCTCAAGCAGCAGTTCTTTACAGTTTATCTCAATCAGAAAGGGATGGAGTCCCCTGATTGCTTTTATTTGCTTATGTGGGCATTTGATGTCATTTTTGAAGTGCTTTAAAATACCGTTACATTAAGTGTAGCTCTGCCAGGAACAGGAGACTAAACCAGTTAATAAAAACTGATTCATTAACATAGGAATGCTTTATGGAAAAGAATATTAAATGAAAGCCTGACTATTTTTACACTACCTCTAAAAATAGTCGCTTTCGGCTCTTTCTCATCGCCTGCTTCGCCTGGTTAATAGCCATCTTTCTGCACTGTCACTTTTTGATGTATCATCCTCTTATTCACATCAAGGACGAGGCCAGGTGTTGCCTTTTCTCTCAGTTGCCATGCTTGTCACACTTCAGTGTCAACCACAGCCTTTTGCATTCCCTTCCTTTCTTCCTCCTCTTATTGATATTAAATCTGTCATTCCTTTATTTTAACGAGAGAAAAGGAAAGTAAATCATTTTTGCCATTTGCAGCCTGCGGTGTCTACTGAAAGCTGCAAGTTTGTGTGGATGCCATTTTTGGCCAATTAAAACCCTGTCAAAATAAATGATATTTCTACTGTTTTGTACTGTTGTCGCACAACCGAAATTCATCTTTCACATTGTGTCCTTGGCTTCATATATCTACAGCGTGTCAGTTATGTGTTAAGCTATATGGTAATATGCCTCAGAGTGCAAAGTGGGCCTTGACAAAAGTCTTGCACTCTTTTTATTGCTCCAGATGGAAATTCGGGTTGATAGACAAGCACAGGTGTCCAGTGTCACTTCTCTTTGATGCCCAGAGCTGGCTCGAGCAGAGATTGTGTGGGTCAGAGACGTGTTTTGGCACTGAGATACTTTTATAAGTGGGTCTCCAGTTTATTTTAAGCCCTGCTTGCACATAACAGGTGCATGTTAGTGCAAATCAGCAAAATGATGGGTGCCAAGACTTTCACAGAAGACTAACAATGAAATAATAGAGGCACTGTTATGAAGACGTCAAAGCATGTTTGGTTCATCTGAGATGTTGACATATTGGACACTGACACTCGATGAATCACAATCAGGACATATATCAGACAGTTCCTCTCCTTTCAACATGTCTTCACAGGCAGATAATATACAAGATCAAAACTGTTGAGACTGTCGGAAACATGGAGACGGACAGTAGCTTGAGAAAACAAGCTGGATGAAAAGTTATTTTTCTGAATCTCTGCTACATATGACACTGAATTTAAATTAGTGAAAGGTTTTACTTATTTATTTTTCTTAAAGTGAGCAGTGTTTAGTATTGGAAAAAAAAATACACTATGCCACAAAAACTGCTGTAGGAATGAATATATTGAAAATGAAACATTTTTGGCCCATTTTAACCTCGCCTCAACCATCACCTGTTTCCACAGCCATCACAGCACTAGTCTAATATGCATTTTACAAGTATCATAAAGACTGCCTTTACTCATATTTTTGCTTTTTTCCGTATCTTATAGTTGCCACCGTGTTTCTGTGTAAAACAGATGTGTCATCAACCCTGGGGAAGGTGTGAGGGAGGAGTAGTGACTGGAAGTGGCCTCTGGACTCAGAGTGGCTTATGTTGTCTGAGAAAATAAGACAGGGATGAACAGGAATGTTTACAAGATTCACAGATTTGATAACAAGCCATAGATATGAGATATGAGCTTGACTGATATTTGGGCTCCTTTGTTCAAGTTACATACGTTCATCCACTCTGGAATATGTGCTTATTTGCTTACACTTCTTCGCAGTCAGTGACTGATTATCGTTGGAGGGGAGAAGATCAGAGATCAGAGGTCATTTCTCCCTAATACACACACACACACACACACACACACACACACAGTGCTAAGTGCTAATAAAGAGTTGACATACATGTGTGGATGAAGATTTTTATGTCTTCACAGTGCATGCAACCCCGTGCCTGCACATGTTGTCACTGAAGTGAAATTACGATGCCCAACTCTCTGGTACAGGTTTCTTAGTTTTCTATATCTCCAACCGATCTCGGTATCATTTCTCCATCTGAGTGGGCAGGTTCTGGGTATTGTTTCTGTTACCATGGATACTGCAGACCTCAGAGGAAACAAAAAACAAAGGTAGACGACAGTAAACATTAGGCTTTATTTACTGTGGGGAATAGATTTGTTGGCATCCGTTGCTGTCGCGCGCAGTGTGCTGCTTCAGTCAATCTCAAAATCACATCACCTCATCTAATCTCCCTATCAGTAATTAGCATTTCCTTTTGCATGAATAAGACAATGTTTATTGTTGGCCTGACTCATGTGGAATCAATGATCAAAGAGAGCTGTGGGTGTTGGGGTTGTGTTGCAGGCACAGCAGATGCCCCCTCCGTGGCCGTCAGTAATTGTATACAGAAAATGGAGTGAAAAGAATGATGCTCAAAACGAGGGTGAGGTTTGATTCATTGCTTTTTCATTTTATTATAGAAGCCCGTTTAAGGACAAGTGTTCATCCATTGTAAACACTATGATAGTTCCATGTTTGGTCTGTCTATGTATACTTTGTGTGTCCTAAATAAATAAACCATAATCTAAATAAAGACAAGGTTCTCATTTGTCAAATCACACAGCTGAAAAATCAACTCATCCCTCATGGCTTTGATTAGTGATAAAGTTTCTTTCAAAAAGCAGTGCTTTAAATGTGTAGTTTGAGGCACAGAGATAAAATAATGTAAATATTTTCATGCAAGGACTGGAGCAGTAAATCTGCATGAACCAGCACAACAGCAACAACACATGGACACACTACTGTTGGCTGTTTACCAGTAATATGCTTGTGCTGCTGCTGTGATCAGACTCATCCTGTGTGAACAGTCGAATGGCAGCAACGAGAGCACCTTTCAGCACATGTGGGGACATTATGTACACAGCTGTGCACAGCTGACTCATTACTTGCAAAAACATCAGTACGTGCCTGTAATCAGTTCTGCTTTTTGATTAGCAAATGACTCGCTACAAGGGGCTCTTGATATAGCCCTGATAGTTTAGTGTTTTATTTGCGAAAAAAAAAAAAAAAAAAAAGGCTGGTTATGCATCTTTCCTTCATTGACTACTTTAGTGAGATGCACTTTGAGTTTCCTTCTTGTGTCTGTGAACCAGCCAACAGTGACAGGTGAATGATGTGCCTTTGGTATTCTGTTTGATGACTGATCTCCACTTCAAAACCCCAGCATGAGGACAGCATTCACCTCTCACTTTTTCTTCCTCCCCTTCTCGCTTGGAGACGGGGCATTTGGCAGTATGGAATAGAAACCAAAAATCTTCAAGAGAAACTCTTCAAAGCTGCAGCTCAGCCAAGTGAAGTCCTCATCAATCCAGTTTTTCTTTTTTAAACCGCTGTCTCCTCCAAAAAGCTCTGGTTGTTTACGAACTGAGCTATGTGATATTTCTCCTCCATTGTTTGCAGCTGCTTGCGTAAGGTGATTTGATATCTTGTGAGTGAAGAAGAAATATTTTCCCTTAACACTATGCAGTATTATAGCCGGTTGTTAGTGGCAATTTCTCTTCATGTCCTCCCAGACATATATGATGCACAATTTAAGGCTCTGGGAGCAATTTCATGACCCTCATTTTCCACACAGGCAAGATGGGGACTGCCAGCTTGCTCCCATGCTCCAGCTTGCCTTCTGCCCACTGATTAAAAGTCAAATATTAAAGTGCTCCGTTGTGAGGTGGGCCTAATTGATTCTTTCTGCCGGGTGCACACAGAATGGGCTGACAGCAGGAGATACCATGCTTTGTCAACATCGGGCATGCTGCCTGACTCAGGGCGGCACCCCAATAAAGCCCCCTGTGAGTGTGCCAATCTGCGGCGCCACACACTGTGAGGCCACTCGGCACTCTGGCAAAGCTTTATAGTAACAACAAAGACTAAGCTCATTCTTTTGCTCTGTGTCAGCTCCATCGGCTGCCTTGGGAGCCAACTCCCTTTTTGTAAGGAAGTGGCCGACTGTGAAGAAGTGCGTGTGTATGCATCTCTGTGCTTGAAAAAATATCTCTCTGCCAATTGCATAACCACTCTCAGCTAACTTAAGCTATCTGGGGCAATGGTGCTGAAAGGAGGTTTCATCTGAATTCCGCAAAAGGCCCCGTTCTTCTCCTCTTCCACTCCCCAGCTCTCCTACCGTTAAGATAATTGCTTTAATAGGTTTTAATCACAGCCATGTTTAACAAGGAGCTTACCAAACACTTACTGACACTGAGGATGTCGTCACTGCACATCCTGCGAAAAGTGTGAGACAATTTGGTGAAGATATGGAGCTTCTGTTTTATTCTCTCTCAGTTATTATGTCGTAGCAATAAAACCGTGCCCCTTCTCCTCCATAGACTATGTAAATCTGTGCCTCTGTTGCCTGCTTACCCTATGAATTTACTAGCCATAACTTGAATTGGATGTACTCCCCATTTATTTTTAATACCGTTCTATTTCACATGTAGGAGAGTGCAACAGTGATCTGGGCGCAATACAACGCTCATTATGCGTAGACACTCATCCACAACGTTTTTCTCATGAATCTGATTGACCTTTTAGCTCAGGGTGATCCACAGTTAAAGGTTATAGGCGCCTATTAATCGCACACTGGTTGAAAAGCTGGGTATATCTCCTGCCTTGTCTGATGCATTATGTTCCACCTGCGCTGATAGGAAGTTGCAATAGGGAGGTTTGAATGTATGTGGGGTAGGGTGACAAAGGTCGGAGAGCTGGCTGATGGTTGCAGTAATTACTCTATTAGGGAACTGGGACTTTGCTCTGAGCTCTGACACAGTACTAATTCCAACACAAGGGGGATAACCCTGATCAAGGTACTCCTAAATCATGTTTAATAGGAATGCAAGAGAACACCGAGAAAGAAGAAGAGAATATTTGTAGTCATGTTCCTTTTCCCCTTTGCAAATCCTGTGCATTCACTGCTTAAATTTGGAAATCCAAATTTCAGCGTGACAGATAGGCAGCACAATCGTGGAGTCTCCTCGCTACTTCAGTAATAAAGGCTACTGAAATGTAATCCCAATGTCCTCTCCCTTGAAAATTGAGCAGGGTTTCATTTCTACCTCCATCCTGTTACTTCCCTGCTGTAGATTACGGTGGGGTCCAGAGGCTGAGTGGGGGTCATGATCAACACTCACAAGGGGGAAGACAACTGGCTGCCAGTCTGACAGGAGCCTAATGAAGAGCTGATAGGAGAGAGTCCAGTAGAGACCATTGCTGTGACCTTGACATGATCTTGTAGAGGCAGGTTGAAAGGAGGAGGAGGAGGAGGAGGAGGGATGGAAAGGTGAAGCACTGTTACAGAGACTGACAGGTTGTTTAAATATCTCTTTCTATGCCTTTTCTCTCACTTTCCCTGATTCTTTCTCATTTTATTGTAACATTGTTTCCCTTTTTTGTCTAGCCTTTGACCTTACAGAGAACTTTAGCATAAAGAAAAACGTTATTTTTCTCTCTGCTTCTTAGTTGAGTGCTGTGTTAGTTAGTGTGTGTGGATGTTGGCATCTATCATAATAAATGTTTGATTTGGGTTGATTTTTCTTCAAACATTCACTTTCTCAACTTTTAACTATTGTTGTTGCTTTGTCTATTTGCCTGAGTAAAAACCTTTAAGTTTTGTTTCTTTGTAAGTGATGATAAAGTATTAAGTTTTTGGGACTGTTATTATTCTGGTAGCTTTTTATTACTAAATGCAGACTAGACTGAAATGATAGTTTATTTTAGACATCGAGTTCAAGTTTCAATTCTGTTTTTGTAAGGATCTGTGCTATTAGTAATTAAAAAATTGCTGGATGATTGAGATCGCCACCACTGCCTCCAGAATCTTTACGATGCTCCAACACAGAGTTTATTTGAACGCTTTGTGTATATTTCTGGCATTTTAGTCAATTCTAACTATCATACGTGAATATGAGCATGTGTGCGACTGTGGGAATGTACTTGGGGCATGAGTAAGTTTGTCATTCTCCTCAGCCAGTGATATGGATCAGAGGGACATCTGCCCTGCAGGGACGGCCGTCGAGCATCATCCACAGCAAAGGGAGAGCCACTACTACCTGATCAATCTGAGCCCTCATTAAAAGGCTTCGAGGGCCTCCGCAACCCAATACAATATCAATACTATAGCACCACAGAGAGACCATCAAAGCTGTTAGGCTAGCTGCGGGCGACTTAACTGTCATTACTGAACGGGCAACATGCCTGAGACCTCCTCGGTGGGCCACTTAAGCTCCCCCCATGGTCCCAAACGCCGGTCAGTACAGACAGATAGGCTGTCCGGGCACCTTTCTCAGGAAGAGGCAGAGAGAAATGAGTACCAACCTGTAGAGGAGGAGACAGTTTGTGTTCTGTCACAGTATGGAAGGATGATGTGGGCTATGTGTGCTGACGGTGCACAGTGATACATCGGTGCAGATTCAACTGAGGCTTGTATGATGGTCTTTTCGGTGTCGGTCCATTATGGTGGAAGATTACAGGGACAATCACATCTCTCTGTTGAAACTGAAGAAAATATAAAGAGTTTGGTTAAAAAAGTGGACATGGTGGGTGTTTTTATAGATTCAAAAAAAAATCTGCTTTCAGCTTTGCCAGACATCCCAGATTCATGCAGGGAAAACTACGAGCACTGAATAATATTCAGCAGGGATTTCTGACTAGAGCATGGGGGTGGGATATAAGTGTCCATACATAGAAAGCCTCTGTAATTTAGATCATTGAATGGAGGTCTTCCCTCTGTGTTCCACTCTTAACCCGCTGTATGTTCCGATAGGGGAGGGAGGGATCAGCCTGTGCGTCTTTAAAACCCCAGTAATCCGCCGACAAAAGGGCCAAGAGAAAGCCAGATACCAAAAGTGGAGGGTGGGGGGTTGAGGACAGAGAATGTCTTGCCTCTCCAACCCCAAGGTTGGAGAGGCAAGGTCTACAGGTCCCTGCCACCCCGTGGCAAAGAATCACCACGTTGTGTGGGGGCCTTTTTGAGTAGTCAAGAGTTATTGTTCATCAGTTCAGTGTGAAAGAATATTGAGCCTATAATCACGGATCAGGGATCACTTCTGCAGCAGCTGAACTATAGCTTCCAGCCAGTGTATTGATTCATCTGGGCTGTCAGTAATTTATTCTGTGGCTGCACGGCAGTTGTTTACTGAAAATTGAAACCAATATTCTCAGTAGTCATCATTAAGCCAGGGCCATTACAGACAGTGCCCACTGCAGGTGCTAATTTGATGATGGGAGAAAACTGGCTTATAATTAAAACACAACAAACGGCAGCTTAAAACGGTAGAATCCTGTGGTATTTGATGTAATTTTAACAACATGTGTACATCTTATTAACTAGAGGGAGGTATCATTATTTAGTGTGCATTTGTGTGCATCCTAATATATATATTTTAGTATTGTGCAGTTCTTAGAAAATCATATTTTGAAGGATTTCTCAATGGTGTTGTCATTAAGCAAAGTCATGCAAAAGTCACTCAGATGCACTGAGGTCTCAGTGAGGTAGTTAGGTTGGTGGAACAATTGGCCCCGGCTGATTTGTCAGTAATCCATTTAGTTAAGATGTGACACACTGTTGGGGGGCTTTGCCTCTGGTCAATAAGTGCCAATGAGAAACAGCCATCACTCAGCGGGCTGTCCTGTCCACCAGCTTGCTCACTTGTTTCAGCTGTCAGCCCCCATCTCAAAGGAGCTGGCAATTGTGCTGCTCTTTTGGACACATCACAAATGGCGTTCCCATACAAACCTCAATAGGACAGGAAAGGCAAGGACACTTGCAGACTGCAAAGCAGGCACATTTCCCTCCAACATCTGAAGAAACCCTTCTGAAGTGAAAATGGCTACGTATTTACAAAACACCATTGACAGTTTCTCATTCTCTCATTCCTAAATCCCTGGAGGTGGGGCTGTGTGGGGGTGAACCCAAGTCAGGGACAATTGGGTCTCTGTTTGCGTTTTCTCTAACACCTCTGTGTTCTCTTTGGACTCTTTTGGAGTGTACTGCAGGGATGCAGAAGAGAAACGGTATATGTCGTGACCCTACTATGGACCCCCTCCCCCGTAAAACCTGCAGACCACCAAGCTAGCACTACATACCACTTGGTTGCTACTGGAAACGCAGAACAAGACATAGGGATGTGTGTAGGCAAATGAATAAATGTCAGATTTTGTTCTTGTGTGGTGTTATTTATGGTGTGGCTGCAATCATTACGAGGAATATCTTCACTGAGGTAGTTTGTTAAAATCTGGAAGAAACAACAAAAGCAGAGTGTTACAGCATGATGTCCCTCTTGTGCAGCTTGGGCCAGAACATTTCAAAAGAGTATGACAAACCAATGACGTTCATTTCCTCCTGAGTGATAGTTCGCCCAGCTTCGGTTCTCTCCTTTTATGTCCTCTTGAAGTCTGATTATCAGAGTGAGTGTCTTCGGATGTCTGAATGTCGCTTTGCCTGCATGTGTGTGTTTATGTGTGTACATTTGTGTACATTTATAGTCAGAGCATACACAAGGAGCCTGTCAGAGCACATTGTACCACAGCAAGAACACATCATGATTGGGCCTTTTGTCTGAACTGACACCATCATACAGTCTCTTTCTTTTCCTACCTCTCCCCCTTTCCTGTTCAACCTCGTTATTTTTTCCATCAAGCTATTCACCCAGGTTCCCATCACTCTCACTTGTAATGAAACCATTTATAAGATAATTACGCTCGTGGATCATGAAATTGCAGAGATGAAGATGTTTTTTCCCGTGTCTGGGGGTGGATCACGCTCCAACTTAGTTTGCCTACCAAATCCTCTGTTTTTTTGTTTATTACCATACTTGTATGTACTTAAATCTTAAAACCACCTACATGTATGTAACATAGTGAATAGTTGAGTCTCATTACCAGGTTGTCACGTAGAGACACTAGGGGATGATTTGGGTTGGTAAACTACCCGAGCTACTAACCCAAAACGTCAGCATTTGATGATAACCCTAAAATTAAACTGGTTAAAATCTCGTTAATGGACTCATCTGAAAAATCATTGTGTACGGTCACATTAAGATTTAGATAATGATTTGCTTGGAATGATGGTGTGTCATTTTAAAAATGGCCCATACCCATCATGTCTATAAATTTTATAATTTAACAAAGATAAACTAAATCTAAAGATCTATATCTGTTGAATATTAATGCCTTGAATTGTGTGTTTGGGTGTGTGTGTGTGTGTGTAAGAGAGACAGAACTTCTAGTCAGAACACATCGCAGCTTTATCCTTTCTCCAAGGGCAGCAGACTTAGTGCAGGATTAATGATGTGTTAAGCACTAAAATTACACTCATCCATATTTTACTTTCTTAGCAGCATATTCCATATTGCAAAGGGTTCGGGAAGAATATATATATAATGTAGAAGCAAGAAAAGAAACGTGCACAAATATACAGGTAAACGTTCAAAACAGTTCAACAGTAACTGCAGAAAAAAATATTTCAAACCTGAGCCTCTGTTCCACATCAGAAATCCCATTTTTCATTTTTGAGAGTCGAACTGCTGCTCTTTATAACCGTGCATTCAAACATAAAACTGCTTTGCAGGTTCTGAGTGTTTCTTTAAATGTCTACCAAGCACTGAGCTTATCCGAAGCTGAGGGAAATCAAAATGAAATCTTCCTGGTAAAAAGGATGATCCCCTGCATTATGTCTTGTCATTCTCAGCTATTGAAGTTTTTTCTTAGGAAATAACTGCACTTTTTCAACAAGATTAACAATGGACTATATTAAACAAAAGGGATGTTGGAGAGTTATTTAATATTATTTCAGGTCAATCACTCAGGAAAGTGAAATTTTAGAAACATGCCAAGCCGTTATAGGAGCCATTAATTTAGGTGTCATCAAACCAATATTAGTAATTGATAATGATTGACCATTAGTATAGAGGTCATTTTTAGTATAGACAATGTTGCTAAAACTTTTGCTACCAGCAATCCGTACGTACTGGAGACTATTTTCTTGACAGACATGACAACACTGGTTGCTAGCTGAGACAGCTTAACTACCTGCATTTTTGCTCAGTACCAAAGAGCCAGAGTGCCGTTACCACAGGAGCAGTTATAGAAATCTGGCAACAAGAGGAAGAAAAACCAGGGGTCTTTTACTGCAGTTGAAGAGCTTGATGGGAAGCAGGTGTGGCGATCAGCAGGTGCTTGGTGGAGGGGAAGGTGTGCGCACAAACACTCACACACAGACAAACAGGGTCGGCTGGACACAGGGGAGGAGAAAAACTAAATGGTTTATGGTTAACCTTAACCATAACTTTTGGCATGACCCTACCTTAAACAACTGTATAATTAAAAGACAAATAGAGGTGCTGTTGCAAAACATTAACAAAACGAACCATACGCCTACCTCTTTAAGTTAGATTTTTCATGAGATGAGCACATAGCCTTCTAGTGTTCAACTAAAAAGCACAAGGAGGAACTAATATGAGTAACTGTATGTCAGCCCTGCGATGAACTGCCAACTTGTCCAGGGTGACCCCCCCCACAACCCCTAACAGGATAAGGGGTAGAAAGCAGACAGATGTTGCAATATTGAATGATTCGATTCAGTGATTTGAAAACAATACGGTAACTTTTTTTTGCCAAAAATTCAACCAGTGTGACTGTGAAATAAATACCTGAATACTGGACAGTGCAGATGAGGGCTGCTGTATGTTTTTTCTTTCAAGGGATACAAGGATACATTAATTATGGATATAAACAAGTAAGCACAATGGCAAAAAAATGCATTCATCTTTTATATGAAAACATTTAAGTGCAGCCTCAGGACCTGTGGATTAAGTTAAGATACAAGTAAGTGCAATATTAGACAAAATAAAATGCAACCAACTTCTCTTCAGGTTGAAGAGATTTCTCGGTTCACCGTTTTATTTTATTTCACCTTTACATATTCTACAAACAGCGAGCGACTTGTCAAGAACATCTCCTTTTTTGAAAAAACCAAAGTGTTTCCCCACACTGGACCTCAAATGTGGCTTTAAGATCTCTCGCTCATCCGGCTCTTACCCTCCATCGGCCATGCTTCTTTTTGTTGACATCTTTCTGAGATTGGCGCTGTTGGTGCATGTCAGTGACGTCACAGACAGGGAGAGTGAATTGTTGTAACGTTAAGAATTAATTTACCGTTAAAGTGCTACAAAATATATTCATATATAGTTTGTTTGGCTTAGCTACAATGTGCAAATTCTTAGAATTGATACAATCAATTGACCTTGCAGAACGAATTTAAATTGATTTCCACCGTGTGGGACACCTTGCCAAGCACCTACCAATCTAGTTGGACAATGTATTCGATCATTACAGCTGTATAGTTACACCCCTAGTAAATAGGCAATGCGTAAACAAGTTCGTAATATTAACCTAAAAAGCAAAGCAAAAACATGTAAAAGCATATTTAATCATACCTTAATTATATGGTCGCAATGAATGTGTTAATAAGGTATGAGATTGATTAAAACCATGTTTTGATGGTGGACCAAAGTTCTGCTAGCAAGGAATGATAGATGGAGGATGGCAACAAACCCTGACTTTATCAATTATCATGATAAAAGAATTCCATAATGTATTGAGATTTGGCAACCCCCTCTTTTCACCTACACATACTCCTCACACACATGCACAAACACACAGAAAGCGCTTGAAAAGTTACTCTCTCTTAGATGCATGCCGTTGCAGAATTTGCATCTGAATGCCAACTTTTGTTGGTAAATTCAAGGGTCCTTGGAGATTTTTCACATTCTGGCAAGGCAATGGGAACTAAGTCACACATTAGCAAAGCCCTGCCAGCCTCAATTATGAACAAGAGGATTGGCTTGGTAGTGTTGCAGTGAGCCACATTCAGAATTGGATGTGTCTATTTAAGCTTTCCTGGCCACTTCCTTTATGTTTTCCCG